>CM052709.1:15138450-15228478 GCA_028551405.1 Uromys caudimaculatus
GAGAGAGAGAGAGAGAGAGAGAGAGAGAGAGAGAGAGAGAGAGAGAGAGAACAAGAACAATATTAAAATCCACATTGGCATTTCATAGTTAGAGTGGCAATTTATTAAACTCAGATATCTAAAAAAGTTAGGATTATGCTAGTTCATATATCATAACTGCCTAAATGGATGAAGGCAAATCAAATGCATATTTCTAATACATACAAACTTAATTTATTAAAATATAACAATAAGGATAAATATACAAGATGAAATTATCAGCTTACCAGGACAATATACTATAAAACACTAAGTGACAAACTGCTTCGGATACTATAGAAGAGTCAGTTGTATAATATCTCTATACAAATTATCTAATGTTTCATTAAAATTCTAAGTCTTTATCATTTATGTAAATATAATTGCTATAACCTCATTGTTCAACAAAAGACTGGAAATGGTGTATTATTACACCAGAAATATATATGTATTTATTTTTCTAAAAAATTAAGAATTGTTCAATTATTAATACTGAAATATGCCAGAGCAGAGCAGTTCATGTACATGTATACACTAAACTTTTAAAGAATGTATGTGTTATTTCATATTGGAACTCTTATCAGTAAAAATAAATACTTAGCTACTTTGAATTGCTCTATAATAGTTATGATATTTTCCTTTTACAAGGTCATATTTATCTAATAAATTGGTCTTCCTTCAGTAAAGCAACAATCTTGTTCATATTGAAGTATCATTTGACAAACATATGTTAATAATATGTGTAATTGTTCAAATAAATTTCAATGAATACATTTCCCACATAACAAGGATTAAAAGGTGAACTTAAAGTTATCAGCAGAAAGGAAATTCAAAGAAATTCATCAGTTGTTTATTCTGGATTTTTCTTTTCATTCTACAACTTGATTTCCTTTCCCAAGTTTTTTCACTGTTTAGTCTTTTCTGAATATGGTCTAATTGATAGCTACAGATTAAATCCCTGTTTCTTTTTATCACACCACAATAAATATGAATTCAGAATCAAATAGTTAAAATGGAGCCTAGGCATTCCATCCTTTGCATTGCTTTATTGTAGTAACATTTTAAAAAATTCTGTAGAGGGATTATATGGGCATAGAAGGAAAAATTATCTAAATTTTGGTATATATAGCCAGTTATCCTAATTGCTGCCTAAAATTTTATTTGTGGCAGAAATAAAATCTGTTGATAGCATTAGCAGTTTGAAATGAGATAGAAATGTATCTTGTCACGGCAAGACTTTTACTTGATTATGAATGCTTATTGGAATACATGTACAAACTCCCCCCTACCTCTTCAACCAGCATGGAGTTAACAAGAAATGTAGGAAAATTATTTTAAGCAAATCATCCCTTAGCAACTCACAGAGGACAACAGAACTAAACACTCTCAACTCAGGTCTCACATGTATAAGATGTGTTGGATAAAAGAAGTAATCAAGACTCAAATTGAACTCCTCCTTATAATACATTACCCTTTCACCTATAATGTCTAATATTATGCCCCAAACAGTCTTCTTCAGGACCCATATGGACAGTTATGAAAGATAGGCTGTGGACCCCGATTTTGATATGATATAAAATTGTTTACTGGGAGAAAGCCATAATGGCATATAGGGGTCTAGGAATTCATTAAGAAAAGTGGGGTACTCTTCTATTGAGTTCTTAAAGGACTATCAGCTGGAAGAAAACACATCCCTCATGCCCAGAGTTATTGCAAAAAATCTTTTAAATCAAACAACAGGAAGTAAGAAAAATATAAAAGAAAAAATGGGACATGTAGACTACAAAATTTATTTCTCTTTGAATTATATAATTATACAAATTTTATACAGTAAATTGTATAAATATAATTCACAGACTCTATAATTATATATAAAAATATTAAAACACAAAATCAAAATCATATTAATTTCTTGTTGTTCAATTTATGGTAGTGTATTTGGTTAGTTTGTTTTCAAGAGAGAATTATTTAACCTTTATTTGAAACTTTCTCTTGAGAATATTTATTGATTATTATTGCATGAATCTTGTTAGAGACAACTTCATTAGACAACCCCCCCCTCTCTCTCTCTCTCTCTGTGTGTGTGTGTGTGTGTGTGTGTGTGTGTGTGTGTGTGTGTGTGTGTGTGTTTAATATTATTTAGTGGAAAACTGAGAAAACCTTAGAGAAAGCTGATTAGAAGAATATTTGTAGGTATTCTAGTCCATTAGTTGGTATAAGCTAAAAATATATCATATCTCATGCAGAATTATTTAGGGACTATTACTGGTAAGTATTAAATTTGTTAACTTTAAATTGAGAGTAAGTAAATGATAAATATATAATGTAAGAGCAGTGTCATGTGCCAAATTTAATACCAGAGACAAGCAGTAATTTCTTTCTACACGTTTGTTAACATTGAAATCTAGAGCTGAGTTGTTTCTTATCTACTTCCCTTCATGCACTGATAATACCAATAGCTTGTTTGTAAGATTTGAAAAAAGTTATTGGAAATGTACTAGCCACAATTAACTCAGTTTCCTGTCCTGAACTGGTTTGAGAAATAAGCCTTTTATCTTCATATTAGAAATTATTAAGAAATTTCAAAAATTTGGTGATTGATTTAGATAACTCTGAGGATCAAAACCTTCATAGGGAATTTGGCTAATTAAAAATAAAGTAGAATAAAATAACTTGCTAAAGGACATTGCACATATATTTAATTTAAAACAGAATAAAGTTAAATATAAAACAATAATTATTTAAACAAACATTATTTAAATAAATACTAAATTTAAATACATTTGAAATAAAATATTAAAAAAAAATATGTGTTTGTTTTTCACATCTGAAAAAAAATTCTAAGGTAGGTTAAATAGAAATGAACTTCTTGCACCAGAACTCAGGGTATTCCTCAGTCTAAAGTTAAAAAAACTCATTCATCTTTGTATAAGGTACATTCTGTATTCTTTGTAACCATAACATCTACGGACACATCCGACTTAGTCTTTGAGCTCTAGTGACAAAAGCACCCAGGCCTAAGTTGAATGAACCAAAAAGAAAACAAACAAACAAAAACAACCACAGACTCAAGCAAGAATGAGTTTCCAATTGCTGAAAGCTATTCAGTAAGTTCCACGCTCACTTCATCTCTTCTACCACGAGCGTCCCCATAGCCTTACTTCTTAGTTCTCATGGCAATGCTGCTGTCATACAATTTTCTTCCAGCACTCTCCTAGACTCCAGTGCAGTCCTTCCATAACACCCCAGCTTCTACAGAAAGAAATCTGTTAGGGACTGTCTCATAACACTGAAGCTACAATGGAAGAAAGGCTGGTGGGTACCCTCCTGTAACACTCCAGCTATAATGGAAGGAAGCCTTGTAGGTGCCCTCTCATAACACCCCAGAAGGAAGCTTGCTGGGTACCTTGAACAACACCCCAACTACACTAGAAGGAGCCTGGTCGGTGTTCTTGTTCTTGCTGGACTATCCTCACCTTCATTACTCCAAAAGACATCACCTTTACCTGCCATCCTCCTGAGTGCTCAACCGCTACATGAGGTCTGGTAGACACACATGGTCCTGATCTTTATTTCTTGGTTTTATAGCCTCAGAACTCCCAAAGTCCTGCCCTCAGCCTTCCTGCAATACTCAGGCTGGGACAGGAAGACTTGCAAGTGTCCACTGCTGCCTTATAGTGACTTAGGCTATGATAAAAGATTGATAAAACTCTGCAGTCTTCCTCAGGAATCTTTAAAGTTCATCTTAATTCCCTTTGTGATATAGTGTCAGGGTATAATGCCCAAAACCCCTATTCCTATTTTTCTCAGTTATTCTCTCTTGGAATTGCCTGTATACTTAAGAAAGGGCTTTAATGAACTTCCAGGCACTGAGCAAACCAAGATAAGCAGAAACTGCTATTGCTACTTCTTCTCCTCATCCTCTTCTTCTTCCCCTTATATCCCCTAATCTTTGCCTCTGAGAGGATGCCCACCCTTGGTATTTTCCCAATCAAGCCTCTGCAGGATTAGATTCACGCTCTCCCACTGACGCCAGACAAGCCCATTTGATGCTCAGCTATTCTTTCAGTCTCTGCTCCATCTTTGTCCCAGCATTAGGCAGGACCAATTATGGGAAGAGAGTTTTGTAGATTAGTTGGTGTTCCCATCCCTTCTCTGGGGGTCCTGTCTGTCTACTGGAGGTGGTCTCTTCAGGTTACATATCCCCACTGTTGGGTATTTTGGCTAAGGTCACCTATATTGAGTCCCGGGAGCCATCCCAGGTGTTTGGGACTTCCTAGGGATTTCCCCCGACCCCCACCCCTGGCAGCTGCATATTTTCATTTTGGGCCTCTTTCCTGTCTCTCCTCATACCTTGATCCTGCCCATCTATTCCCTTGCCCTCCTCTCATCAGGTTCCTCTCTTCCTTTGCCTCCCATAACCTTTTTGTTCCATCTTCTAAATGAGATTCAAGCATCCTCGCTTGTGCCTTCTCTCTTGTTTAACTTCTTTGCAGTGTGGGGAATATTGTGCATATTCTGCACTGCATATTTTAGCTAATATCCACTTATCAGTGAATACATACCATTCATGTCCATTTGAGTCTGTGTTAACACACTCAGGATGATATATTCTAGTTCTATCCATTTGCCACAAAACTCATGATGTCCTTGTTTTTAATAGCTTAATGGTTCTCTTTTCAGTGTCTGCCTCTTGGGAGTCTTCAAGACCCCACCTGGCTCTCTCAGCTAACTAAATTAACATTGGAAGGTCAGTATGAGTGTTCACAACTTTGGACATGTGCAAGAAGCTCAAATCAAACACAATCAAGTGCTTAACTTCAGGTGCCCAGGTCTCACTACAAAAGCAAAATCTAAGACAAAAGCTCCCTTTCAAGATGTAAAAACACCAAATGAATGATTTTAAGCAAACTCAAAATACTAGATTACAAGCAATTATCAAATATATATATATATATATATATATATATATATATTCAAAGAATTAGAAAATGAAGAGGATACAAATGAATATTAGAATTAACTTGAGGAGAACTGAAATAAATTGCCTGAAGTCCAAGAAAACACAGTGAACGACTGAGTGAAATGAGGAATATGATAGAGGACATAAAAATAGAATCCAGTAAGATATCAAAATAATGATGAAAACCAACATATATTGAAACTAGAAATGAAAATGCAACATAGCAAATAAGAAGTCCAGTAGGAAAGCTCGCTGACATAATTCATCCCATAAAAGATAATCAGTGTAAAAAAACAATGTAGAAAAATTGAATATTCAATCTAATAAAATGGTAGAAGTGAAAATATGAATATTTTGGTATTTTAAAGCAGGAAATATACAAATTTCAGATGAAAAGAAAAAAAGATTAGAGACAAATAAAATATTTACAAAAAAATTAGAGGGGAAAATCTCCTTAACATAGGGAAGGAAGTAGGTATGCAGAACATCAAATAAACAGGACAAAAGAAGAAACTTAACAAAAAACATTAAGATTAGAACATGACATGTAGAAACGAACAATGAAAAAAATGCCCAAGAGAATGTTCGAGTAAATGTATGCTTTCAGAAAGCATAACCAAAAGCAAACATACAAACAAACCAAAGAGGTTATCTCTCAATGAAAATTGTAAAATTCAGAAGAGCATAATGCAGTGTGCAAGTTCAGGGAGCACATTTCTGAACCCTTACTAGTTCCTTCCTGATGGCTTGCTCAGCCTGTTTGGTTTGTTGTTGTTGTTGTTGTTGTTGTTCTATTTTTTTCTTACTATTTTCTGTATTTGGAGAAAATATTGGATCATTTTTACTACAAGACAAAACAAGAAAAAGATTCCTATTCTATGTACTCTTGTTCAATACTGTACCTGAAGTACTAAATAGAGCAAAAAGTCTGGAGAAGTAAATAAGTATTCCCCACTTGCAAATGACATAATTCTTTATATAAGAATAGACCAAAGACTCCATGAGAAAAACTATTAGAGCTTATAATCACCTTTAGTAATGTAGGAAACAAAAAATATGTAAAAACCCAGACATAAAATCACTGAACAAAATAGATAATGTATTTCAATAAAGATGCCTATTTCATAGCAGACTTCCTAGTATTCTAGCTCTTACATACTCCTCCTATGGTATTCTTGAGCCGTATATGTGGGAGCTATATTCAAGATCTATCCCTTGTCTATGGACTCACCATGGTATATTAATCTCTGCATTGTTTCCAGTTGAAGATTTATGTGGTTTTCCTCTATTTGCTAAAAAGAGCAGTTACATAGATAAGGGGCAGTAGCATATTATCTCTGTGCAATAGTATAAGATTTAGGGTACAATAAGAAATTACACTGTTCTAGAAGAGTAGAAGATATACTTTCTTTTCTAAGGTCCACGACCTAACTAGCTCCCAAAAGCTTGATAGCTTTACAATACTATGAAATAAAAGAGTATATAAATTTCAGACTTGACATCATTGGACAGGTTCAAGGGAGGGTAACTAGGTGGGATTTGAGGCAGGCAGAGAAGTGACGAAATTCAATTTTAATTAAAAGCATTTAAAAATTTAAAAATTAAGAAATATAAATGGCTGATATGGTGGCTTAAATGAGATGTTCCCCCATAAGTCTTGGTCACTTTATTGCTTGCTTTCCCAGTTAGTGGAGCGGTTTAGGAACTATTAGGAGGTGTAGTCTTCCTGGAGAATTTGTCCCTCTGAGGCAAACTTTTAAGTTTCAAATGACTTCTGAAGTTGGGCAAGAATGTTGGATGAAAATACCAGAGGGGTGGGGAGGGGGGGTGGAAGGCAGGAGTGGGTATATTTATCATGCAGGACTGTGTAATACTCATAAAAGGCATGTATGCTTTACTAGAATGAGATTAACGGTAAACTTCTTATGGGCTATTTGTCAGTGTGGACCCAGAGGACCCTAAATCATAATTATTTTCATTCTTCTTGAATATTTACTAAAAAAAGTTAAGATCCTGTTGCTACATTATTCATTCACTTTTATTGGTAGATGTGCCAATTAAATCTGGAACTGTGTTGGAGGCTTCCTCACTGTTTGCTAGATTTCATAGAACAGTCAGATTGCTTGGGAAGAAAGGTGTCAATGTTCTCACTTAGCTGTGAAACCTAGAAACTATGATACCCATATGCCAGCAACATGTCCCTACATGTACAGTAGTGATGTGGCTGTCTGATTTCTCCTGTTCTGCAGGAGAAAATTTTTCCTGGAAATAAAACCTAGTCATGATGACTAGGCCTTAGGCCTTATGATTGTTGATTAGTCACATTGTCACTCTGTTCTAAATGTCTATGCTTATACGACAGACACCTTTTATTCATAGCTTTAACCAGAGTAGTTTCTACGTAGAAGGAGTTGGAGGGAACCCCGAGATGCATGGCTGCTTAGAATAAGTGACAGTTTGTGTGCTCAGCCATACATAGGACATTCAAAATATCTCTACTAAGCCTCAGAAAAAAATTTCTGAAAAAGAAGTTAATTTTAATATAGAGGATGAGGTCTGTGAAGAGCTGCCTTCTGGGCATGACATAAAAAGTGCAATAATGATCTTACAGGACCTTTGACAATCTTCAATAAGAGTCAGTCCCAAATCAGGCTTCATTGGTCCCTACCATCCCTTGCTGTACTGTTGGCTACTGAATGATCCTGGGATTTCAGAGACATTGTCTTTAGTTACAGCTGGGCCCACCATGCTCTGTGAGATAGCTTCAAACCCTTAATCACACAGTTGACCAAGGTTAAATTAAAAAAAAAAAAAAAAAAACTCATAAAATAAAAGGACATAATTCAGCGAAAGGTGTTTGTAGGCTTGAAGGCAGAAGTTTAAAATGAGTTGAACTTCAAAGAGTCCTGGCAGTGGCAGTAATCAAAATAGTGTAGTGACATTTATATATTGATCAAGAACACAATTTATAAAACTATAAAATACATCAATGACAAAGCAGCATACTATTTGTCTTTTCTTGATTATTTTTCTTGCTTTCTATAAACTTTTGATTGTTTCCAAAATTGTTCAAAACTATGACGATTATTCAAATGTACCATTTGAATAATTCAGATTACCATGTTAGTGATAACAGCACTGATTTTCAAATATTTTTATTGTACTCTATATATTTTGTGCACACATATACTTTCTTGAGGCTCCATATTTAGTGTTAATAATAATTGAATTTCTTTTATTTGTACTTGTTTAAAAGGATCACAGCATATTCTACCGTTTTCTTCTGCATTAGTCAGTATCATATGAGAGTACAGGTATACCTCTATGGAGGTTAATAGTTAATATTGAAAATAGCTTTGATTGAATAAACAACACTTGCTCCTCTCATTTTGCAGTTCCAGAATTTGCAATAGATACATAAAAATAGTTTTGACAAAAATTTTGGCATAAGATTGTATAATATGAAAATCATGAATTAAATCATGATATATATATTTCTTCACAATATGAAGAGTTTTGCTTTTTCATAGCTTTGCCAAAGGTAGTGAGTATTTATTTATATTCTTTAGATGTTTCTGTCATACTTGATAAAAATATTTGCTGTCACCCAATACAATTTTTTGCTTCCCAAATTCTTTATGAATGCCAAATAAATCACTCAGTTAATAATCAGTTATAAACTTAATATTAAAAATTTCACTTATAGGTTACAGATTTGAAAGTCCATATTATAGATATTTCTTAAAGCTTTAATTATCAAAATGGCATATCATCAGATCAACAAACATGCAAATGAATTGAACAGGTGTTTTCTAAATAAATAAGTAGAAATTACTACTAAATACGTGTTAGTTATGAGTGGAATTAAAATTAAAATTACATTAAGGGTACATCTCATTTCTCAGAATGAACAACAAAGCAAGACATAATGACAGTCAGGGTACAGGAAAAATAAATGACTGTATCCTGCTCATTTTAACAAATGTAATTAATGTCACCCCATGGAATTCAGGATAGAGGATCCTCCAACCTCTATAACTTGAATATTTGAATACAACTCTAAAACTAACAGATTATGTATCCGTGCCATTTTGTCTTTGTTGAGGTTTTAGTGAAGACACACTAGGACCAGGGCAACACTTATAAAGGAGAACAGTGATTGGGACTACCTTGCAGTTCAGAGGTTAAGTCCATTATTGTCATTGTGGCAAGAAGCACTGTGGCTTGCTGTCAGGTGTGGTGCTAGACAGGTAGTAGAGAGTTCCTCATCTGAGTCCATAGGAAGCAGCAAGAGACCAGGAGTCATCAGGCCTGGATTGAACTTCTGAAACCTCAGAGCTCATCCCTGACACCATACTTTTCCCAACAAGGGTACACCTTCTCAAACAAGGTCATACCTCCTAATAGTGTCAGTCAGTATGAGTCTATGGGGAACATTTTCATTCAGACCAATACATACTTCTCGACATCATAATTTTAAGTGAAACAATCAAGTCTCAAAGGCAAATACAACAGAATCTTTATTTTTTTTTATGTATCAGGTATTTATAAAGACATGACAATTATATTTAAAAAGAGACTCTTAGGGATGGAGAAGGAAGAAGGGAGTAAGAAGTAGTGAAGATTACCTGGGCACATTGTAATGGAATAATGCTAATTTCATGAAATCTGCTTCCTTTATTAATTATAATAATGTCAAGAATGTTTGAGATTAGTATATATTCTAAAAAATTAACCACTATTTACAGTTTAAATATTAAGGCAATTTGCATGTATAAATTAATATATTCTACTTATTTTTATGATATGTATTTTGACAAAGTCTTCCTAAACATCAAGGTTTTTTTATAAATCTATTAAAATTAATATAAATACAATAAGTGGTACCATTTGAAAGTATAATTTAGGTCTGTGAGATAGACTAAAGATAATGAAAGGCTAGCTGATGGAACGGTTTTTAATTAAAATAAAATATAATATTTTCCCTACTGATTTCCAGAGATATTTTGCTGTGGACATTTAATATTATTTAAGGCCTTCTATTAATTCAACACAATGTCGCCAATTCTCACATAACAAAGTATGAATAAAATCATTGAAATTGTTTTACAGTAATTGCATGGCTCCTACATCATTTCTGCTAAATAACAGAAAGCATGGAAATAGATGGGTCCTAAGTGATTCTATTACAGATGCATTTTTACTTCCTTTTCCCATTAAAATAATTATAGATTGCTTTACTACAATGTTACTATTGAAATTTTATTTATTGTGGCTATTTAACACATGAGTTATGAATATCAATCATTGACAAAGGTCTTAAAATCAGGTCCTAAAAATTAAAAGTCACTGGAGATGGAGAGATGACTCAGTGTTTAAGAGCACTGGTTTTTCTTCTAGAGGAACTGGGTTCAATTCCCAGCACCCATTTGGTAGCTCACAACTATCTGTAACTCCAGTTCCAGAGTCCTATACCCTTATACAAACAACTTTAGGCAAAACACTAATGTACATAAAGTAAATAAATTGTAAAAAAAAGGTAAAAATCTCAGTGTGATTTCTCAAGTTACTCATTATGTTGTGTATTTCAGATTTGTTTAGCGATCAAATAAATAACAACTTTAATAACCAAATTATACTAATGCTTTTAACTAACTTTTGCATTATAATTAAAATGTCACATTTCTGTAATTGTGAATGTATAATAAATTATTTTTCCCTTCAGAGGTAAATGTGTTTTATTAGTTTTTGTTATTATCTTTGTTTGCCATACATTTACATTTGCTTTTTAGCATATATTAATTTTACACAATAATGGGTTTCCTTATGACGTTTTTAGATATACTTGTATGTCATTTATTCAGATTCACTTCGCTTACCTTTGTTGTCCCCTCCATCCTGTGAATCCTTTATTCTTGTCCAGTAGTCTCCATTCTGTCTTCATTAACTTCATGTCTGTTTCCTTTTTCTCCTCCCCTCCCTCTCTGATACTCATTGTGTTTTGTTGTTTTAATTAATAGGGACATGAATAAGAGTTTGCTTACAGGAGCATGCCTACCATAAAATCAGTAGCCAAAGCAATGAAGAAAATATCTCCTCACCCTCACCAAATTCCTCTGCATCCAAATCTCCAAAGGCATAATTGTCTTCCTTTTAAATGACAGAGTATTGACATACTCAAATTTAAGGAGATCCAGGACATGGGTCATAGTTAATATGATTTAATATGCTCACAAACCATCTCCTAAATGGGAGACTTTTCTGCATTATGTCCCTTCTTTCCCCATTTTCTTCTGTGATAGTTCATTTGCCTTAGAGGGGGAAGATATAGATGTCTCTTTTATAACTAGATACAAACAGACTACTTATGATTCTGAATTCATCATTGAGCATTAAAAATATCAGAACTATTCTATTACAATAAGCATAATTAATTTTAAGATAATTGACTCTGCCCTGAATGTCCATTTAACAAAACAACTGCAATTCCCAATGATTACACCAACCATGGATTTTAGCTGTAGCAGAAGGAAGTGCAAAATCTGGTTGGGTAGAGAGACTGAATATATTATAAGACAGACTTATGGGTTGGCTGAAGGCAGGAAACTAGATATTGGTTGAGGTGTAAACAGTGGTACCAGAGAACTACATATAGGACCCACATTAAATCTAGACATTTTGGGAAGGAGAATAAGTTAGATCCACTGGGCTAGATGCCAAGGGATATGTAGAGGATATGATTCTGAGTGGAGAGATAGCATGTGCTTGCTACATTATTTTATAAAACTCAATGAATTTTCTGAGTTCACCCTGCACTGCCTGTTATATAAAGGCATCTGTGGTGACTTGATTCAGAATGTCCGCCATAGACTTAAATATTTGAGTGCCTGGCACATAGGGAGTGGCACTACTAGGAGAAGTGGTATTGTTGAAGTAGGAATGGCCTTGTTGGAGGAAGAGTGTCATTACGGGAGTGGGCTTTCAGGTCTGAGATGCTCAAGCTATGCCTAGTGAGGCATTCACTTCTGCTGCAGATATTCTTATATAGACCCTCAGCTCCTTCTCCAGTTCCATGTTTACCTGTATACCACCATGTTTTGTGCCATGATGATAATGCTCTAAACTCTGAAACTGTAAGTCAACCCCATTTAAATGTTTGCCTTGATATGAGCTGCTCTTGCCACGATGTTTCTCACACAAAAGAAAACCTAAGAGAGCATGCTTTCCTGACAAAAAACAGTTCCAGGACAAATCAACAAACCTTACTGAGGATAGAGATCATTAAATTAATTTAGATCAGTAAATTCGTAAATGGTAATACATTATTTGTATGAAATACATATAAAATTATTAATGTTTGTAAAATTTTATTTAATAGATGAGACATATTTAGTTCTACTTAATACTACTGTCATTCCAAAATATTTCACAGATTTGGAAAAATATTGTTTGTGATTCATCAAATACTTCAAATACTTTTGTGAAATAAAATTGGCAAAAATCAAATTTACATCTGAATTTAAAAATGTTTAATGTAGGTTTCAATCAGTTAAACAGAATTGTTCTTTACTGACAGACTAGATGGCCTATGCCTGAGCGAGGTAACTCAGTCACAAAAGAACGAACATGGTGTGTACTCACTGATAAGTGGATATTAGCCCAAAAGTTCAGAATACCCAAGTTTCACTTTACAGTAACAGCTGGACTGAGAGTGAGGTCCCAGATGGAGGAGTTGGAGAAGGGACTGAAGGAGCTGAGGGAGTCTATAGCCCTATGGAGGGAACAACAGTGTCAACTGGCCTGACCCCCCCCCCCAGGTCTTCCTGGAGGCTGGACCACCAACCAAAGAATACACATGGAGGGACCCATGGTTCAGACCACATATGTGGCAGAGGAGGGCCTTGTTGGCCATCAGGGGGAGGAGAGGCCCCAGTAAAGGGGAATGTCAAGGTGGGAATATGGGAGTGGGCTTGCGGGTGGGTGGGAAATAGAATTCCCTCATAGAGATGGGGAAGAGGGAAGGGATGAGTGGCCTCCAAAGAGGAGAGCTAGAAAGGGGGAAACATTGGAAATGTAAATAAAGTATCAAAAAATAAAATAAAAAATAAAAAAATAAAAAATAAATAAAATAACATATAAAGAGCACTTTCAAATTGTGATAACTAATTACCACATGCCAAATGTTTTAGCAAAAGAAGAATGTACATCTAATGAAGGGTGATAAAAGGTATTTTTTAAAAGAATTAAGTGCATTTTAATTAGAGTAAATGTAAGAATAACATAAAATGTATTCTTATCATTTCTGCTACAAAGTATAGAGTTCTAAAATTAAAGTTCAGTTAATTAAGTTAATTAAGTCAAAGCATTAGAGAATACAGAAAATGCTAGCAAAGGTATGAAATTATCATGAGAAATGACAACTTTTAAGAGTAAAAAGAAGTTTTATGATGTAGAATAACTGCAGGTAACTGGTACTTTAATTATTTTAACCTATAGTTCTCAGATCACGGTGTTTAAAAATCTGTCTATATCTAATTTAATGAGATAATACAGAACTTTGAGTAATTTAATTTATTCTTATTACTTTCTTCCTATATTTTTGGAGTTTCTTATCTACTGAAAAAAATGAATAAAGTATTAAAGATAAAATTGCCATTCACAATTTAACTTAAAATGTTATAAGTATTTGTCAAATACTCTGTTTTATTTTATTCAATGTTTTTCCAAAATTTACCATTAGAAAGTTCACTTTGATAATTTATGTAAGTACTATATAACTTTACATAAATGGTACTCATGAAGTGCTAATAATATTACTTGTTATTGCACATACATTACATATTTTGGAAAATAGTAAGTAAAAATTGCAGTTATAAAATAAAGTATTTATAGATTCTAAATATTGTCTAAATTACAATAAAGATTTCTTTAAATAATTTTTAATTTTTCAATATATACATTAACACCTTTAAATATAAACAATAATATAGGTAAAGCTAAATTACCACAATAATGATGTATTAATATAGCTAACAGAAAATTCCTTTATGAACTATTATATTCGTTAATTATAAATGTAACTTTTATTTGCCAGGTGTATTTGTTGTACTTGGAGTCTTATTGCTGAATAAACATATCCTTTCTGGCTCTTTCTGAACTAGCTGGATGGTTTAAATCAGCCGTTTTGGCACATGCTTCTCTCCAAGCTGACGGATTCAATCAGAATTCTCCTGGCTTCTCCCTGAATCGCTTTGTTTGCCTCAAAATAACTTAGGCAATTTGTTCTAATCTTTAGGTTTCTTCTTTCTCTCTCTCTCTCTCTCTCTCTCTCTCTCTCTCTCTCTCTCTCTGCTTTGTATTGCTCTCTTAAGTCACTGCTCTTTCCTGGGATATTGCCCTGAGAATTAGGCATTTCCTAACTCTCAGTCATTCTGTCAAATCTTTCTCATATTTATCACTTTGTCTGCCCCTTAATTAGACACCACTGTCAAACAGGGTTGCTTCCCTTTACAAACTAACTTTATCTTCATTGTTTGGGATTAAAGATGTGTTCTCGGGTATGTCTGTATTCCAAGCAGATGACAGAGACCTAGAAAGTCTTTGTATGTGATGCCTTACCAGACCAGGCATATTGCTGGATTAAAATTCCTCTACAATTAATTCATTTATTTCCCTATGTTTTATCCAAGGACAGATCACATTTAACTTTGTGAAATTTGGGTGTGTCCCCTTTCTATTTATGCACTGTAAGGTAAACAGTTCATTCAACTCTGGAGGGGAAATAAAATGGCAGTTTAAAAACTATTATTAGAATCAAACGAATCATTTTAGTTGAAATCAGAAAACTCATGAACATTAACCTTCCTCTTCCTTTATCACGAGTGTTTGTGCTTAAAGAAAATCAAAATATTCCTAGACATTCTATATATTACCCAACTACTTCTAGTTGGATACTACTTTTGTATAGGCAGTAATTAGTAAAATATTTGGAAAATTTATAAGATACATTATAGGAAGTAATGGTAAAGAATCCTACTTTTCAGATCTTGAGTAAATTTCTTACAATTTTCTCATTGTTTAGACTTATATTAGTTTAATATTAATTCAGGATACTGTTTCATTTTTATTTTTCCCATTAGTCAGGATTGTGTAAAGGAACAATGTAGATAACATGAATATATATTCTTCCATGAGATGCTACTAGAAGATGTAGCCAAGATTTAGCATGGGTTCTCCAACCTCATATTCTCTTGATTAAGAAAACCCATCACAAGATTGCACAGCAGATTTATTTTTATTTGATCCCAGATGTAGGCAACTTGGTAATGACCATATTCCATCACACTACCCATGGATACTTTCAGCTCCTGTCCTACAGTCTGACTGCAATCTTTGAAATTTACTTCCTTAGGAGCCTTATTTCCCACTCTTCTTTCTATGCTCCACATGTGAATGAATATTAAAATCAGATAATGGTCCCTTTTTCAGGGTCACCAGCAATCTTTAAGAGTCCCAGGCTCTTTGTGATCTGGAAGACAAACCAGTTTGTTCTCACTTCCTAACCAAGATAACACACTCATAGTCTCTATTCTCAGTTTCTCTTACTGTTTTCAAATCATTTCCAGATAAAATTGGGAGGATACCCAAGAAAAAACCCTCATATAAAATTCAAGCCTTTTCATACCTTCTCTGTATGCATAATTGTTTATGTCTGGCTATCCATTTTGATATTAAACCAAATTAAGAAGTTGCTGGCACTAGAGACTAATGAGTAACTTCATTCATTAAAGGAACTTAGAATAGAACAACTGGAGGTTTGGAATCAAAACTCAATGGTTTTATGCATCTTTGCAAGACCCAAGGTTCAAACATCAGCACCAAAATTAATAAATGAATAATATAATGATTTCAATGTAAAATCAAAGAGTTTAGAAAGTCAAAGTTATTCTGATACTTCATTGTTTTGTGGATATATATATATATATTTGATATCATATTGCCTATTTTTATTCTCATTTAATATTTTTGCTATATCTATCCACTACATAAAACATACTTCTTTTAGAAATATAGTCAGAATTTATCTATCTATTTGTTGATAATTTTTAAGTAATATACAATATTTGTACAAGTTTATATGGTAATGTAAGTTAACTGATAAATTTACCAAATGTAAATAGATCCCATCTCTCAAGACCCTCATTACGATCCCATATAAAAACAGAGGAGAGCAGCAATATGCTTAGAGACCCAGGGATCATCACACACAAAACTATGTACAAAATATGGTGTCACTGGTATTCATAAAGTCTTGGAGAAAAAGCAGTGGACCTTAAGAGGCTCCTGAGTCATGCTTAGTCTAGGAAACAGAATCTTATTTGTTGTCCTTGAATATATATATATCAACACATGGAATACTTGAAGGATTTGCTCACTATCCAAGCTTTACTGAGTGAGAAGAAAGGATAAAGACTTTTATTCCTTCATCATGGGTCCATAATACCAAACTTTAGTTGTGTCTTTAATATCACATAATCCTGAAGATACTGAACCACATGTAAATCTAACTAACAAAGATCTGCCCTACACCTGCTATTAAATTAACTAGTGAAATGGAGAACATAATTTTGGACACAGAAATAAAGAGTTCACATGCCATCATTTGAAGTTGTTGAAACATCTGCTCAAACCCTTCACGAAATAAAAATTAGAAAATTTGAAAAACCTATCTCTGCTTGTTAATAAGTTGCTTAATAAAGTCAAGTGTCAAATTCACTGTGTTTCAAAGTCCTACTTCTCTCATGTTTACAATATATATTACTTACTTATAGCTAGGTGTATTGTTGTGTCTCTGTAATATTAGCACTTAGGAAGCTAGCACAAAAGGATTGTGATCTTGAGGTTAGCATGGGAATAGGAGATAAATAGGGCTTGAACCCCAGATATACATGCTGAATTGCTATTCTAGGAAACAAAACAAGTGAACAGAAAAAAGAAAGAAAGAATACAACTTTCCTATCAATCAGTAATGGTTTTTAAAAAGAACATGAGTTAAATTAATTAGGTATTTTTCAGCATGAAAGAATAACGGCTAAACTCATAATGTTTAATAAAAGCATTTGGGATCTGTTAATTTTTAAGTAATGAACTAACTGTTGTTTCTTTTTCTCACTGTTTCATTAATAAACAAGAATGTGACAACTAATTACATTGTTGTCATTCATTAAAAATACATTAGAGAATCTTTAATCATGTTCCAAGTTTTGGGAGATCATAAGACAAATAAATAAACATCTAAGAGTTATATATTTTTTATTTGATATTCAGAGATCACTTAAGGGCTGTGCATATATGAATCAGTCATGAAAATGTCAGCTTTAGTACTTTAAATATTTTAGGTAATTTATTCATATTGTGCTCCTACAGAATTAAAAGACAAGTCAAATTTATAATGAGACAAATTACTTCCATCGAACAGAGGTGAATATTTTAGGTAATAGTCTGATAAGATAAACAAATACCATAACATACAGTGATAGGTTTTAGGAAACTAAGTGCTTAATAGCATCAATTACAAACAAAGAAAATCCCAGACTCAGTTTCATTCCTAGAATTAACGTAAAGAAAGAAGGACAATGGTACATGCTTCCACATCACTGAGAAGAAGAAGACAGACACATGCCTGGAGTTTACTAGCTAGTCAGACTAGCATAACGTCCTTGTGAAAAGCCCTGTCATATATATATATATATATATATATATATATTTATATATTTATATATATATATTTATATATATTTATATATATATATATATATATACATTCTTCCCAAGGAGCCACACATGACATTGGTATCTATCTTCAACACAAACATTTTTCAGGCATTCACATTTACATTCACATGTGCATTGCAGACACACATACACACACATACACACACACTTAATTACACCCTGACATTCAAACGTACAATTCTAAAGACTATAATTAATGAAAAAGTTATTGTATTAATCACCTTTATATTCACTGTGACCAAATACCTGGTTAAAACATCTTATGGGGCATTTTAGCTTACTTTATGGTGTTTTCATCTGTGTTTGCTTGTAACGATTCAGGGAGGAACTTTATATATATATATATATATATATATATATACACATATATATATACATATATATACATATATATGTATATATATGTGTGTGTGTGTGTATATATATAATATATATATATATATATAAAACTGGTGACTACTTCTCAGAAAAAGGGGAATCCATTAAGAGGGGAGGGAGAGATATAATTCTAATCACATATCCCTATGTGAACAATTCTTTCATTTTATGCACCAAACCTCCACCAATACAAACAATGTCATCAATTGTAACTACAACAATGAATTAATCCAATGATTATGTCAAAAAGGGCTGTTATGATAATCCTAAAATATATCATTGGAGATGCAGCCAGCTGAAGCAATAGTGGCATAGAACTTTTGGGAATGGACAACTAATGTCTGCTTCATCTGAAACCCACACCACATATAACCAGCCTGAGACTGGACAACTCAAAAGCCTAGGGTAGTCACAAACATTACTGGCAAAAACAAGAACAGCAACATTCCTAATAATATTCTGCTATATTATACTCATACTATGAGCCTTGTCCGCTTGTCAACAAAGAGGTTCTTCTGTGAGCAAATGAAAGCTGGTCCAGTGACCTAGTTCAGGGAAGCCTGAGGTAGAGGGAGAGCAAAGATTGTAGGAATCAGAGGTGATGGACGACACCAAGACAACATGGCCCACTGAATCAACTAGACAGGGCTCAAAGAGACGGAAGAGGCAAGCATCAAGCCTCAGGTATCAGTAACAATTCTTCTGTGTATGTTTTACTGGTTAGCTTGAGTGTTTTGGTGAGAATCTCAACAGCGGAAACTGGTGGAAATCTGACTCTTTTGTCTGTTCTTAGAACTCATTTCATCCTAGTGGTTTTGTTCACTCTTGATAATGAGTGGTTTTGCCTTGCCTTATTATATCTTGTTTTGTAATATTTGTTTTCTGTCTCTTGGAGGCCTGCTTTTTTCTGAAGGGAAATAGGGCAGGGTAAGGATCTGCAGAAGAGGAGAAGAAGGGAGCTGGAAGGATTGAGGGAAAGGAAAGTGTTTTTAAGATATAATGTATGAGAGAAGAATCTGTTTCTCAATTAAAAAATGAAGAGCATATTGCACTGTCACAAAACCTGACATATTGAACAATGGACCAGTATCGAGGCCCCAGAAAGATAACTACATAGCTGCAGTCAAAAGCATAAATTGGAGAAAAGGTAGCACACTCAACAGCATTAATATGAAGATTGGATAAACACATAGAGAGGAATGAATGTAGTTCTTTTTGCCTTCACAGACCATATGAAGCTCAAGAAGAAGGAAGACCAAAGTATTTCGGTCCTTCTTAGAAGGGGGAACAAAATACTCATGGGAGCAAATACAGAAACAAAATATGGAGCAGAGACTGAAGGAAAGGCCATCCAGAGACTGCCCCACCTAGGGATCCATCCCATATACAGACACCAAACCCAGTCACTATTGTGGATGCCGAGAAGTACATGTGGACAGGAGCCTGATATAGCTGTCTCCTGAGAGGCTCTGCCAGAGCCTGACAAATACAGAGGCTGATCCTCACAGCCTACCACTGGATTGAGCATAGGGTCCCCAATGGAGAAATTAGAGAATCGAATGAAGGAGATGAAGGGGTTTGCAACCCCATAGGAATGACAACAATAACAAAACAAAAACAAAATAAAAACAAAAAACAGGTCCCCCAGAGCTCCTAGAGACTAAACCACCAATCGAGGAGTACACATGGAGGGAACCATGGTGCCAACAGCATATGTAGCAGAGGATGGCCTTGTAGGGCATCTATGGGAGAAGAAGCCCTTGGTCCTGGGAAGGGTCAATGCCCCAGTGTAGGGGAATGTGAGAGCGGGGAGGCAGGAGTTGGTTGGAGGATGGGGCATACCCTAATATAAGCAGGGAGAGGGGATTTGGGATGGGGGTTTTGGGGGAAAACCAGGAAAAGGGATAACATTTGAAATGTAAATAAAGAAAATATCCAATAAAAAATTTGGATAAAAACAAAAATATGTAATAATCAATTCAAGTGGACAAATGTAAAATCTGAACCTATAATTTACCTTGCTGAATATATGAAAATGTAATTTGAGATATGCCTATAGATGAGACTTTTCTGTAAAGACATTAATTATGCAAGAAATAGTTCTGAGAATGTACAGAGGAGTACAAATAAATTTATCAAGTATCTATATATCTATAGCTGTATCTGTATCTGTGTCTATATCTATCTATTCATATATACATATATATATATGTGTGTGTGTGTGTGTGTGTTACTGTATGTTAACAGAGTGAAAATATGAGCTACCCAATGGTAGAAACCTTTATCAACTTTGTATCTTACCATATATGTATCTAAAATGCATAGAGAACTTCAAAAGTGAAAAACAGTAGAGACAACCTGCAGTAAGCATTTATTTTCATGTCAGTCTAAGGTAGATATTGAGTGTTTTTACAACCATAAAAAAATTAAAACTATTATAATAAACAAATATAGCAGGGAGAAAGAGAGAAGAGGTATTCCAATCATCTAATAAAACATGGGGAAACTAACACAAAAGTCATAACAGATTTCAAGGTTTGGAAAAATTAAAAATGAGTGAAAATAATCAGCATATTTGGTTAGCTCAAAATTCAAGTAGAAAATACTTTCATATTATATCTCAAAACAGTCAGAATTATTCTTACAATAAAACAAATGAGAACCTATGTTGATGTGGATGTGGGGGGAAGAGACCTTATGGACTAGAGCAGCCAATTCAACTACAGAATTATGGATGTACACTGGAAGTGCTCTCAGTGAATGAAGCATAGAGGTCCCTGCATACCCACTTATATTGCGTTCACAATAACCACTAAGTGGAAGCAGCCTAAATGTCCATCAACAGATGTATAGATTAGAATTTTGTAGTACACACACACAGTGGAGAATTATTCAGCTGTAAAAGCATTGAAATTATAAGCCTTACAAGAAAGTAGATGGAATCAGATAGTATCATATAAGATGAATAAAACCAGAAATAGTAATAAAAATATGTTTCTCTCATACAAAGAACACAAATATTTTATTTGATCATATATATATATATGGATATATATATATGGATATATGTCTCTCTGTATGATTTGTATGTGTATATATGTGTATATGTAAATTTGTCTATATGTATGCATTAGTATATATTGATGCATGTAATGCATGTATATAACTTGATGTATATAGATATAAATATATATAAAATAAGGAAATTTATTACTTTGCACACCTACCCAAATGTTATAAAAATTCTGTTAAACTGATGTGGATTTTTATTTCAAAGCTTTTATAAAACACATTTTACAATATAAATTCATAAAATTTACAAATTTCTTAATAGTTGTCTATATTATTTTATCTTCCTTGTGAATAAGTAGTCATTAGTTCTTTGTGTAGAAAATATTTTCCCATTTAATTACCACTATTTAAATTAAGTCAGAATAAGACCTTCATATACAGAAAATAAAATTCAGAAGAATAACGTTCGCTTTAACATGAAAAAGATACATTATATACATGAGAAATGGGAAAGTCTATTATCATACTGGATAATGAATATATTCAATTAAAATATTTAATATTTTATATACATGATCTAAATGAGTTTCAATGTAGAAACAACTTTAAAAACATCCTAAGCACTCTCTGAATATTGGGTTCCCTTTTACACACTAAGTCAATAAATAATCATAAAAATATCTGTGTAGTATGATGTATGTACCTGTGAGGAATAATGTTAATATCAAAATTTGCAGTAGCAATTAATTTATCTTTATTGCTTGTGGTTTAGTCAGGCGTTCTTACAGCCTGACTAAAACTGTATTTCGCACTATTTTAATTTCATCTAACACTCAAAATATCTTTGTTTGTTTTCTTTTATTGGAATACTTAAATAGAGTAATTATGCAATTTAAGGGAGATAACTTTCAAAAGTACACATTTAAATTTCAGCAAATTTACTTGGTGTCAAGATACCAGGAGTGAACAAGTTTTACCACACCTGAATAATAACTGGAAACACAAGGATTCCAGACATTTCTTCAATTCTAGCTTAGTGAAAGCAAAGAGATTGGGGAATATAACAGTTTCATTGCCTATTTCATCTCTATTTCAATGAAAAGAATTCTGGTCAAAGAGCAACAAAAGGAGAAATGAAGTGATAGCATACAACAAGTAAAGACACATAGCTTTAGCAAATATTGGAATGGAATGGCTTCTTGGAGAAGGAAGAGAAGGAGGAGAATGAGAAAGAAGTGGAAGAGGAGAAGGAGGATGAGGAGGAAGAGGAAAAGGAGCATGAGGAAGAGAAAGAGAAGGAGGAAAAGGAGGAGTGACAAGAGGAGGAGGATGAAGAAGAGGAGAAGGAGGAGGGGGAAGAGGAGGAGGAAGAAGAAGATGATAAAGAAAACATTCCCTTTCCAGTCTAGTTTGAAATTTCAAAATCAAGATTGCATCATATCAGGAAAGCTAACAATAACTTAAGCCATATGTGACTGTCCATATTTGCAATGTCACCATTTGAGAAGTTGAAACAGGATAACCAAGAGCATGGGAGGCCACACTGGAGTACAGTCATCCTGAAAGATCTAATCATATTAAAGCAATAAATAAACAAAGGAAAAAATAACTTTATTAATTCATTCATTTATCAGAGTTAGCCTAGAGATGTCAGTAATATGACTCATTCAGCTAGAAAGTGTTGGGTGAAGTTTTATTTTTGTCAAGAAAGAAAAACTTGATTTAGGTTATGTACTCGTATCAATGAAGGTGCCTTGAGGTGAGAAGTTTACACGAACAGTTACCCCTGCATAAACAGAATAAATAATGACAGAATAAAAAGGATGACCTACAAAAAGTATAGAATGTTCAATACTCCAAGTTATAAATGAAAGAGAAAAGTGACTCCATTGAAGAATGAAGGGGCAGATAAGCAACCAAGATTTGCAGCAGCAGCATGAATCTCTAATCATAGCACTTAGGGAGCAGAGGCAGACCATGAGTTGAGAGCCAGTCAGGACTACAAAGCAACATATTGTGCTGAACAATAAAAAGAAATAAGTGGATCTATAAATATTCTGATATACAAGAAATAAGTGAGTAATTAATAAAGGAAAATATTTTGCATTAAAGAGCACAAAGTTATTCATTAGTTAAAATGCAATTCATGAAACAAGTTATACACTGAAAATTATTACATATAAACTGTGTGGTATATGTACACTGTTATCTCAACATCTGCTAAGGTGGAGACAGACTAGCGGGAGATAAAGGCTATTTGTTTACCTATTGAGTTATACTCACTCTAGAGTTTATTAGACTATGAGTCAAATAAAACAAAACAGAAATGAAAACATTTAAGTAAATATTGAAATAAATTTAAAACTTTTGCTGGATAAATTATACAAAATAACTGAAAGAATAAATCATCTACATTTTCTTAAGAATAAAACTTCAAACCAACCTCAAAGTACTTAATTTCTACTTTTTAGATTCTATTATGATTCCCAGGAGTGAAAGAGAAAGTTTCTGTAAAGTAGATGGCATACATTATGCAAATAATAACACTGGCACTTATTACCCCTTGTCATTATCATCAAAGTATTTGAAAAAAAGATTAAAGGATGGTAATGAATGGTAGATAAGAACATCCTGCATTGATACAAAATGAATTTCATTAAAAACAATTTTAAAATGGGATCCCAGTAATATTTGAAGGGATTCAAGATAAGTCATTTTCAAAGAGAATGAGGTGAATCTTTAAAGAAGCATGGTTCTGTGTTACAGCAATATGAAGATACAGGAGAAAGGATGTGGCCAGATTGGACATCATGAGAGCGAAGAATGAAATTACAGCTCATATCAGCTGTGAATTTTGATGGATTATACATATTTCAATTGTAGAATGAAATTATTCAGTTTTCTCTAGTGAGTTGTAAATTAAACGTAGTTTTTGTTTTTGTTTTTTAATTTGTAAAAGTTTCTTTAATTTTAAGGAAGTACACTCACTTGAGAAAAGTTACCAAATTATATTAGCTATCATCCATGTTTCATAATTCTACCCTTTGAGATAACTATGGATCACATCTCATTTTTTCTATTTGTTCTTCTCTTTCAGAATTAATTTTGTAGCAGAACAATCGACAATAATTGCCCATAAAGATGTGAGGAATAAGAAATTTTAATGGGAGAAATATAAAACAATACAGTCACTGTAAAAATAAATATGCAGTTCATTCAATAAACTAAAACCAGAACTAGTATATAGTCCATCTGGACCACTTCTAATTATATAACTAGTAGACACTAGGCCAACAAAGAACAGAGACACCATCCATTTTTATTGTTGAAGTTCTCACTACTGCCCACTCATGAAATAAAATTCACGTTCAATTTTTAATTATACCCAGTCATGAAATAAGACTATGCATCCATCAACAGATGAATAGATAAAGACATTGGATATTATAAAGTATTATTCAGCCTTAAAGATGTATGAAATTGTGTCATGTGCAGAAAATTTGATGGAATTAAAGATAATCATATATTCATAAGCCACAGCCAGAAAAAACAAAGAAAAATCCACTTTGAGTTAGAGATGATCAATATGGCATTTATTCACTTAAAAATTCGTTACATAAGCAGAAGCATTGAAGGCAAAAATAAATCTACAGTTGAATAAGATGTCCATTCCAGTGAAAACAGTCCCTCCTTACCTCCAATGGAAAAAGTTGTTTCCAAGTGGCTGGAATGACTTCAGTTTTATTTATGAACCATCAGAAGAAAGAAGTGAGATCAACAATAGTAAAACCAACTTTGGTGAGGATTCATCCTTCTTATAAAGTTCAGCAGGGTGATTGATGCAAAAAAAAAAAAAAAAACAGACAAAGAGGCAGAACCATCAACAAACAAATACAAATCAAAATACATCAAAACAAGATGGCTGTTTCAGTTTGAAATTTCTTTTCCTTTAAGATTTATTTTGATTAAAATAATGTGTGTATATCTATCTCTGTATGTGCAAGTGTCCACATAGGACAGAAGAGGGCATTGAATCACCTGAAGCTGTACCTCTAGCGTGTTGTGATCCATCTTACATGGGTGCTATTACTCATAAATGTAGTTTTATTTATTAAATTTTTGTTGGACATTTTGCCTAGTCTCACCTTCTCCCACTCTCTTGCTTCATCCCATCAACATTTTCTCTTCCATGAAAGCTATTTTTCCTTATTCCAAATTTGCTTCTCATTTGCTTTGAGACAAATGGTTTTAAGCAGAGCTATCTGTATGACCTGAGTCTGGAACGCTGCGTCAGTGCCCTTTGGGCTCAGCAACAGACTTACATTTAACAACTTGCTGTAATGTTATAGTCAAGTCATAGAGCTGGCACGCTCCCAGGAAACATCAATTATTTCATGACAGGGGAATTTCCATGACATAACTATCTTCCTCTACTTTCATTTCTTGAAGTTCTAGCATGTAAAGATGACTACACACATGACCCTTCAGGACTGACACATCATATTTAAACAACACCATAGGTTGGAAACTTGGATTCTTGGATAACTAAGGCTGAAGATTTCTGCCAAAGCAGTGATTTATCCTCATATTGAAATAAAAAAATTCTTTCATTCCATTTCTACCAGAAAATCAAATTCATGTCTTGTGATCGTTTCCTCAGAAATTAAAAATATTTAATTTTTCCGCAAAAGGTAGTGTTAAAATATACAAGGTCTTGATCGAGACTAGAGTTTGTCATCTTGTATCCTCTACTTCCTTGAATGGGATAAGTGAGATCGTTTTATTTATGTTATTATAATAACTTAACAATGTGTCAATTTTTCCTTTATATTTTAAAACTTCAGAATAAGGTCACACTACTACAATGAAAACATTTATGAGAATAGAGAGACAAAATATTAATTAAGCCTTACCAATAGAAACTAAAGTGAGTATACCTGGCTTCTTGGGTTCATTTGATAATTTTATACACAGTAAAACTAGGAGCTGTAGAGATGGCTCTGTAGTTAAAAGCACATAAAAAGGATGTGAGTTCTGTTCCCAGCTCCCATGTGGGATGCTTCCCAAACACCTGTAAGTCCTGCTCTGGGAGATCTACCTTCTTTGGCATCCACAGGGATCTACTCATGTGCGCATACCCATAGATAGATACAGGCAGGAAAGCATAATTGAAAACAATAAAATACATCTTAAAATGAAAAAAATATATGTGGTATCCTATTTAATTGACTATATTAAAAACTGTGCATATACTTATATCACCTTTGAGCCAAATTTATATGCAAAATCTTTGCCTTTAGTGATTTTTATATGAGATATCAAAATAATCATAGGTAAAACAAGATAAATGACATTTTAATATTACAAAATGTGGCTTTAAAGAAGATAATAGCTTTAAAACATTTTAATTAGCGATCCAGCAAATCAAAAGATGTACAGTCCCAAGTTTGCATCATCTAACTACTAACTATTGTAGCAGTCCATTTTAAGAGCTTGTTACACTCCCTACATTAACAACCTCAGTCAGTCATTGATTTCTAGCCTAACAGTTTGCAATAGAGTGTTTAAAGAATTCCGACTTTAAAAGGTCAATTAAATATGTGTTTTAGTCAATCAATGCAGATATATAACACATACGAGTAATTTTACAGAACTGTTAAAATATATGCCACAACCTGGGGCATCATGCACATAGCAGTCATTATATTTATTAAACTCTAAACATTTCAAGTATATCTTTTATCAAGTAAGCATTTATATTTATGAGTCTCTAATATATTGGGGTAGCAATCACACTTTAGTGGTAGAAGGCTGGCAATTTAATATCACGGTTAGTCCCTGCGGACTAGGGGACATGAGGCCATTTAAAAACCATTAAAATTTCTTTATTCCTATATGATGGTAGATTTAAAGAAAAAGAATTTTCTCATGAGGTTATAAGAGAGAATATGGTACAGGCGGCATGTGTAAGTTCAGCAGTTGTTGTTTTTTTTTTTTTTTTCTCCTCTTTCAATTTTCTTTTCCGTGAATGAGAAGGTCACAATAGAAATTGGAATTGATAAAGTTCAGAAACGAAATGAAGAAGATCTGACAAGACTGGAGAGAACGAAATAGCATTAAACACTTTATATTGTAAGGTTACATTGAAAATGTCCTTGGATTTGTTGTTGTTGTTGTTGTTGTTGTTGTTTGGTTTTTTGAGACAGGATTTCTCTGTGTAGCCCTGGCTGTCCTGGAACTCACTCTGTAGACCAGGCTGGCCTCTTACTCAGAAATCCGCCTGTCTCTGCCTCCCAAGTGCTGGGATTAAAGGCGTGCGCCACCACTGCCAGGCAAAAGTGTATCCCAGGCTGGCCTGCGAACTCCAGATCCTCCTGCCTCTGTCTCCTTCAGCAAATCCTACCAGCCTGCGCCACCAGAACCGGCTGTCCTTGTTTTGAAAGAGTGGAGTCACACTTAACACTCTCTTGGAAAAAGCCATTTTATGTAGAAGAAATATTCCTAGCATTTTTAAGGCAGAAAGTAAAAACTAGTATCTCCTGAGATCTGCACTCCATTTGGAATTACACTTTCTGTGTGTGGATAGTGAAGAATGATTAAAATAATTGTTGGAGATTAAAAATTGCAGACTAATCTGTGTATATTGATAGTTTGTCATTAAGTACTCCTAAATGTCTGTGTTTATCTTGGGAAATCAGTATATGATAGGACAATCTCAGTGGCTGGAAACTGACTTGCTATCTAAGAGCAGAAAGTGAGCAGAGTGAATTCTGATACTACTGGCTTCTTAGTAACCCAATGTGCATATTTAAAATGAAGTACATGCCATGACATGGCCCAGAATTACATTAACATACCTTCTGAGAATTTGAACAATCCATACTCACGGACCAAAGACACTTTGTAAAGCTATTTTTTAAATTATTCTCATATTAACTCAAAAAGATAATTATATTCTATATTATATTATGCTCATATGTCTGTGTTATACAATTTATCTTGCCTTCATAAATATATGTGCAGTCAGTACATGAGTGTCTGGCGTCTACAGAGGTGAGAAGAGGACTTCTGATCTTCTGGGACTGAGGTTACAGATGACTGTGAGCTGTCATGTGTGTGCTAGAAATTGACCCAAAGTGCTCTGGAGGAGCATCCAGTGTTCTTTCAGCACTGAGTTATCTCTCCAGGGAAATCAAGATGTTTTCATTTTGTCATTATTTTAATCTTTTTGGTTGTTTTGAATTTGACTTGTAAGAGCAAGTAGTTTGGGAACCCGTCCCCATCCTGGGGAAATTGTCAGCAAGAAGCTGAAGGTAAATCTGGGTCCTCTATATCACAGAAATTTTATTTTTGGCATGTCCTTAGCATTTAGTTATTGGAGTATATTTAAACTCTGGTTTAATTTTAGACAGGACAGAGTTGGCTATGTTACACTATATTGATCGGCATATGTGGTGGATAGAATGAAATACAGAGTGAAATTTTCAGCTAAAAAGCTGAGAAATTCTAAGAACTTAGTAAGCTCTTACTGATGGCATCTTGTCTTTGTGCCTCGTGTTTGAAGTAACCAGAGCAGGAAGTCAGGAATGGAAATGAATTAAGGTTAGGTAGATCAAGAGCACAGCAAATGTTTCTTAACTTATTCTGAAACTCCAGAGAGTACAAGTGAAACCTTCAACAATATTTCTTTTTTGTATGATGTTGGTGACAGTGTACTCTGCAGTATACGATGATACAGGAGGAAGTAGGGCAGGCTCACACTCCTTTAGGCCAGAGAGACATTCCATCAGGAGAGTCACAGTGGACAAGAATGCTGAAAGTCTACTACTGCCTCATAGCCTCACATCTCAAGAGTCTTTCCCATCCAAGCCATCCTGAAAATAGAAAAGAAGTTGAATTCCAGATGGGGATTGCAATCCCACAGGAAGAACAATGGCAGCTGGCTGGTCCAGAGCTCCCAGGGGCTAGACCACCAACCAAGGAGTGTACATGGAAAGGTCCATAGCTCCAGATACATATATAGCAGATGTCCTTGTGTGACATCGGTGGGAGGGAAGGCCCTTGGTCCTGTAGAGGTTTGATACCCAGGGGGATGCTGGGCAAGTGTGGGTGGGTGGGTGGGTAGGTGGGGAATCACCCTCACAGAGGCAAAGGGGAGAAGGAGAGGGCAGATATGATGGGAAGTATGTGGGTAGTCAGGAAGGGGAATATCATTTGAGATGTAAACAAATGGAATGATTAATAAAAAAATAAAATAAAAATCTTGCAAATTAAAAAAAAGAAGTTAGATTCTAGAAAACATAATCAACACATTAATAAAATGTACATTTTACTTCTGTATTTTTAAGGTAATCAACTCGATGGTTTATGAGATAGGATATGAGAGCACCATGGAAACAAGCTTCCATTTGCCTTGTCTGTGGAGGCATGTCTTAATTAGGGTTGGGTGGGAAGAACTACCCTAAGGGAAGAATGCTTCCTGGGCTTTGATCCTTGATTGAATAAAAAGATGGAAAGAGCAGGGCAGGGATGCCTTTTCTCTCCTTTTCTAACAGTGGAGACTATATGACCAGCTGATCCATGCTCCTCACAACAGCAATTGGCTACAACCTCAGTCTCTGGATCAAAACAAAGTCTTCTTCCCTTAAATGACTTCTGGTATTTTATCACAACAAGGAACATAAGTAAGATAGATGCATTGGTTTATATATGTTCAGCCTAGGGGGTGGCAATATTAGAGGGTGTGGCCCTGTTGGTGTAGGCATGGCTTTATTGGAGTAGGTGTGTCACTATGAGTGTGGGCTTAACAACCGACCCTCATATTCTCTGCCTGGAAGTCAGTCTTCTACTAGCAGCCTTCAGATGAAGACATAGAACTCTCAGCTCCTCATGCGTCATGCCTGCCTGGATGCTGCCATGCTCTTGCCTTGATGATAATGGACTGAACCTCTGAACCTGTAAGCCAGCCCCAATGAAATGATGTCTTTATAAGAGTTGCGTTGGTCATGGTGTATGTTTACAGCAGTAAAACCCTAAGACAATAGGTATTTTTGCTTTTGTTATTAATTTTTCAGGAAAATAATAATAATAATAATATAAATGCAGTAATAGAAAAATGAATATACTATGCTAAACTATAGTTGAGATGGGTAAAAATTTAATTTTTCTTAAAATAATTTTCCCAGGAAAGAACAAAACCATTGGGTCCCAAATGGCCAGCTACAAAAATAGAAATAAAAAATCATATACAGACTGAACTATTGTAGTAATGAATATTTTGGAACATATATATGCTTATATATGTCCATATGTGGATGTATACACACACACACACAGATGCGTATGTGCGTGCATGGGTGTGTGTGTGTGTGTGTGTGTGTGTGTGTGTGTGTGTGTGTGTGTGTATGTCTACAATGAATAAAAGCATATTCTCTGAAAGCAAGGGGGTTATATAAGAAGATTTGGAAGGAAGAAGTGCAGTGTTATGTTTTTTCTTTTTCTTTTTTGGCTACTTTGTGAGTTCCTTTTATCTGTCTCCTCACATCCTCACAGTGTCTCTCTGACTCTGCTCAGCTTGTCTTGGCTCAACTGTCACCCAGTTTTTTCTTCTTAGTCTGATAAGCCACTTCGCTTTTAATTGTTTCATGTTTCACTCTGCCCCAGCCTTTTGCTTCTCTTTCCTTCTCTTTTCTTCTCTCCTCTCCTCTTCTTTCTCCTCCCTTGCCTTTCCCTGCCCTCTCTTCACCTCACCTCACCTCACCTCACCTCACCTCACCTCACCTCACCTCACCTCACCTCACCTCACCTCACCTCACCTTCTCTTCTCTTCTCCTCTCTAGCCTTAATCTTCTTTCTTCCTGCATCAATCAACTGCCCTCTCTGAACCTACCCCTCCTTCTCCTGGGCCCTACTCCTGCCTAATCTCCTATTAACCTTTCTGACCACTCTCTCCCCATTTTCTGAGCCTCTGCTGGCTTTCCTACAATCTCCTGTTCTCAGAAGTCCAAAAGCCAATTGACATTGTAAAGGATAGGATCATTTAAAAGGCCAGGCATGGACACTATTTCATACTACCAGGAAGGGAAGAAAAAAGATTGCTGTTTATATTGTAATCATAAAATATAAAAACAATTTAATAAATAGGATTTAACATATATAACCTAATAGTAGTATGTGTGTGAGTTTATATGTGGATATAAAATGTATATATTGAATGCATTTTTAAATTTCTGGGATTGGAGTGATTGCTTACCATATTCATGTTCACAGGAGGAAAAATTGTGGTGCCATTCATACTATTTTAATTTATAATTTTAAAAAAATTACATTTGAAACTTAATAGGCACATAGATTTCAGGCAAAATAAGATCATCCGAACTCTGACAAAGAGTATCTTTGACATGGAGGAATTATAACAAGGACGTACATGGAGTTGATGTTAAGAAAGCTCTCTTCTTTATGTTCTTAACATGTCCCTGATATTGAGATAAATACAAAGCTCTGGGGTTCCAAGAAGCATAAAAACAAAACAAAACAGAACAAATCAAAGAACACCTGATTTTTTATGTGTGAAATTGTGGCATAGGCTATCACGACATGGTATCACCAGGAGCTTAATTTCAGAGATAGTAGGGTGAGTTACATTGCCAAGGAGATCCAGAGTACACATGGACATTACAAATGTGAAATATCATTCATCTTTTCTAAGCAAAACAGTTAGATCAGCTAATATGATCTCATTATTAACATTACTGGTAATTTTTTCATTCATATTAGCAATACATCTGGCACCTCATGAAAATTAATAACATATTAACAAAGTATTTTGTCCAGCCAAAGTTTCACATCTAATGAAAGATGTCTAACCTAGGCAAATCAGTCAAGCCCAGTTTTGTCTTGTGACTCACTGTGAGTAGTCAGAGGTTAGGCTCATATTTTAAACAATTGAATAATTAAAATGTCATCAATGATATATAAAATGTAACTTCCAATCACAGGATGAAATCCTCAGTAGATACTTTGCCCTTAGCAAACTGTGGACCAAGAGAAAGTTTTTCTGGTGGTATAAAAGGAAAAAGGTGGTAAAAGTTGAGACGCAAAATTAAGACCTAGAGCATCCAAGATCTCAAAGAAAATTTAAAACATTTACAAGCAAGATTATTGTTAATAATCACAGGCATGGTTTTGCCATAAGAAACTTAAAACTTGTATCCTCTATGGAATGTGTATGTCATAAAAGTCAGTACTTTAGGATTCTATTTGTGCAATTTAACTGAGAATATTCTTGTGGTACAGGAAAATAGGGAAATAAGGGCACTTCTGGAAGATATTCCTGTCTAAAAAAATAGCACAATGTCTTCCTGAGGTTTGGTCTTGATGTCACAGCAGAGTCAGGCATATCTACATCTCATTCCTGAAACAGGGATACTAAGGAAGCAAATGTTGTAGAATGTACCTTCTCAGATGATTAAGTGCAAGCCATATATTTGTAATGGATACACATATGGCATTTATTAATATATAACTATATGGCGCACCAGAGATTGCTTTTAAGTGGAGATTGTCAAAACCACAATCTTTTTTATACATATACAGAAGTTACTTTCATTGTAATTTTCCCCAAAACAATGATATACAAATCTTCCTTCATCTTTATTCAGCTGTTTAAATTTAATATTTAATTTAAACTATGATTATTTTCTAGATGCTTTGTATTTGTGTTCATTGTACACTCTAAATTTTAATTTTCTGTTTGCTGATAGTAGACAGAGAATTTCTTTTATTCAGTAGGCTGCCTTTTTACTAGATCAAGTATTTCCCTTTTTCTATACAGAAATTTTCTAGTTTCACAATATTTCTATTTGTTTACTTTTTGTCTTATTTCCCTGATAAGTTGGGTCCTGTTTACAAGATCCTTGTTCCTATACGTTAAAGTGATTTTCTTCTTTTATTTTTTCTTTCAGGATGGGAACTACAGATCTAGGTGCATTGTTCTGTGTGTAGGTATCAACTTTCCCAATTCCATTTCTTAAGATAATCCTTCATTCAATGTATTTTTGATGTAATTTTGTGGTTTTAAGCAAACCCAGATCTGAACAGAGAATTCTAAATTAAATAAAAAAGGAATAGAAAATATCCTTAAACTGTTCAATATTATTTACAATCATCAAATGAAAATTAAAACTACCTTAAAATTTCATCTAATCCAAGTCAAAATGGCTATTCTCAAAAACAATCAAAAACAATCAAAGGACAACAAATCTGACAAGGATGTGCAAAGAGGGATATCCATGTTTATTGTTGACAGGATTGTATACTGGAATATATACTTTAGAAATCAATGTGGAGAATATTTATATAGATAGCAATAGATTTATCATATGGCCCAGTTAGAAGTTAGCTACTTCTTGTAGTAGCAAAACCAGGAATGCTGATTGTATTAGTTCTGCTTTTAGATACAATAGGACCACTTTTTAAAAAATTGTAGGACCAGAGATGAATGGCTTCTGATTTCCAGTTATGAAAATAGTACAGTGTTATTGATTATTTGTTACAAAGTTTCATCATATGGAACATTTTCTTCAAGCAATTGTTTAAAGTCAATCTCAGTGGTTAGTAGTTCCAGGGTTAGGCTTTTCTTTCATATCAATTCCTTTTTCACCACTCTTATTGACAATTTGACAGACGTTTTCATGAGTCAACGAAAACAAGATTTGTGTATCCAGACACCTGTCTGCACAAAAAGTACAGAGATGGTTTATCCAGTGCAGTGACATGTGCACTGCATTTTCCAATGTGTATGCTTATGTGTAGACTCTTTTGGAACTTCTGACTAAGTCCTCATTTCTTCACTGTTCCTGTGAGGATTTTATACCTTACTAACATATCCTTTGATGTTATAGTCACAATGTCTAGGACATGCCATTAACCTGGATCTCCATCAACAGATAATAGATGATGAAAATGTGATGAATATTTACAATGCAATTCTATTTGAATATAAAGAAAATAGAATTATGAAGTTTGCAGGTAAATTGATGCAAGTAGAAAACCAAAAAACAAACAGAAAAGCAAACAACATCAACAACATCAACAAAAACTACAATAAGAGAAGAAACACAGGTCCAGGAAAACAAATGCCATAAGTTGTATCCCATATGATATATTAGCTTCCAGTCTTTAATTTTGTGTTTTCAACCAAGAGTTTCTATTGAGTCCTGGAATAACTACAAAGGCCAATTAGAAGAGGAGGCCTTCAAGGAGGTGTAATGGAGAAACATAGATACAATAAAAGTCAAGAGGTCAAATCCCTAGGGTGCAAAGTTTTAAGATAATATATAATAATATATAATAATAAGATTTGACTAGTGGCAGTAACTCTGAGTAAGTTACAAACTCTGCCTTTAGAATAAATTTTTGAAATATTTTAATAACTGTTTAATTCATTCGACATTGATTCTGTCCTATACCTAAGATAAAACACCTTTGGATGCATTTGAAGCTGAGAGCCTTAGTCTCTGTGGAGCTGCAGTCTGTCCTGGGGCTATTTGGCATCATTTTTGTCTCTTCAGAAGGACATCACCTGATGTCTTTAAATGTTTCTGATATTGTCAGCGGGGACAAATGGTTGCAATGATAACAGAAATTCTCAGTTCTCTTCTTGCTTCCACTGTGTGGGATCAATGGATGCTGAAATGGAAACAAAAGTTGAAAAATAGCGTCTATGGGAGTTTTCCTTCCTGGGGAACATGCAGAGAGTAAGCACTTGATCCATTTGGCCTTAGATTTTAGGTTCAAGATAAGATAACGAAAGGCAATCCTTTGTACCAAGAAAATGAACTGGATGAAAGGTTTGAGCATGAGAGAGCCAGGGTCACTTCTTGCTAGCTGCCACAAGCAGGAGAGTTGGCATGCTAATCAACAAGGGCACCATCCAGGTCCAGATCCAGGGCTTTAAGTTGTGTACCCAACATCTACCCCATGTATGAAGGTCTAGAACATATGAAAGGGCTGGTCCTAAAGAAACAAAGCTGCAAGATCTTCATGACACAGAGCAACAACAGGATACCTGAGAGAAGTTCTGGTGAGCATCCAGTATTGATAGTGGAATGGAAGTCGAAGATCTCCAGCCATACAAAGGACTCATTATGATGAACATTTGTAAGTAAAGCTGTTTGCCAAAGCACCTTGACACACTGCAGCTTCCACAGGGAGAGGTGTTTGTTTGTTTGTTTGTTTGTTTTATTATTTTTCATTATTGTTGTTTTAATTTTTAGTTTTTGTTTTCTTTTGTGGGGGAGATTGCAAGGGTGAAATCAGATGGTGGGAGAGAGAGATGAGTGGGACTGGGGTGCATGATGTGGTATTCACAAAGAATCAATAAAATGTTTTGTAGAAAAGAAAATTAATTAAAAAGGCAAAAGTTCATGGAGGCTGTAAGGAAAGAAGTGATTTAGGAAGAGTTTTTAAAAAATATTCTGAAATTATATCATTCTTATTAATGTTTTATTGATTATTTGAAATTTGCACACAATATATTTTATCATATTCTTTCTCTTCTCCCAGCTCCTCCAATAATTTTCCTTTTCTCTCTCTCTCTCTCTCTCTCTCTCTCTCTCAAAAAAAAGCAAACCAAAAATAAGTTTATCAATTTCACAAATTCCTCATAATAATAAAAGGATACTTTGTGTTGATAACATGATGACCAACATTCTAAAATCTATCCAGAGCTAGAATGTTCCATTTGAAATATAGTGTATTAGAATGTATTGTTAAGGTACCAATATGCCTAAGATTGCTTGCTGTAATTTAACAGTTGGCTTACTGAGTTACAGTTCTTCAGAATCAAAGGCATGATAAGGGCTTTGGTTTGACCCAGGTAAGTCCTCTCCAGGATAAGTGTTATCATCAAGACGTTTGCAACATATGGAGATCCAAGGACAAAACATGAACCCAGAGAATGACTCAAAAGTAAAAAAGCTAAAATAATCATTCTTTATGAGAGATGTGTCTTTAATTCCCTCTTGACTTCATCAACAAGACACTAAAAACCAGAATTCTAAGAAGAAACCCAAACCATATTTTATTTTTATGACAGATTTTGGGATTCATCTTTTTACTACTTAATTTTATATTGTTACACTCTTTTAAAATATATGAGATTATGGTAGTACATAACACTCAGGTACTTCCATATTATAATTTTGATATATTAGGTCATTGATCAATATTAATTGATATTAAATATTTTTAAATGTTTATGACATGAAAATAATGTTAAGTTAGTAATTATTATTAATATTAATTTAAATGTTAATATTGTTATGTATGTTAATAATCTGTTTCATTTATTAGAAAGAATGCCATAAAATTCAACAACACATTTAAAATGGTAAGAAAGTATATGTAGTGATTCACTCTTGGGATATAAGCATCCCAGACATTTAGGCCTGATAATGGTTTGTCAACTCCTTTAATTTGGGGGCAAAATAAATTATAATGTATTTCAGAAACCCATTTGAATTAATTTCATGTGCAGAGACTATGATTCATGATGCTATGACTATTTCTGTAATTTAATTCAACACTTGAAGAGTATATTTTTATAAAAAAGTGTATGTTCAAGAGAAAATTCATGAATATGCACACATTTATATTCACTGAATATTAAAGTTTAATATTAAATTGTCACTGATGAATTGGACCTCATGTAGACAAAACAGCCTTGGGTCCTAATATATTTTTATAGCACAACCAGATTTGGCATCATTAAGAAATATATTTCCTGAAGATAGATTAGTTTTTTCCTCAAATACAAAATCTATCACCATTTAAAACAAAAAAGTGTATGTTTTAAATATTTCTGATTGCTTTTCTTCTTTCGGATGGCAGCATCCTCTTTTTCTGCAAAGCACTTGTCTACAGTGTAGAGTATCATGGTGGTGGCAGCAATACAGCATACAGGTTCTTTGTTTCCTTTAATTAGATATGTAAATATGAACAAAAATAATATAAGCCAGAAGACATGTAGCATTGATATAATGAGACAAGCTCAGATATGTGGCATGTACATTACCTCACTCAGTTACATAGAATTCTAGAAATACTTATAACAGAAATAAGCTGTCATTAGAACCAGTAGTTGCTGTGTTCATTATAGCAGTTTGTTTTACCATGATAGTAATTTTCCTTAGTTAAATCATTACTAGTATTTACCTACATCTTGTACAATTTGTAATATTTGTATGATATATATATTTTAGTCAATATTTTTCACTTAATTTTTTAGATGAAATCTCACTATGTAGCCCTGGCAAGTCTGGAACTCACTATGTAAACAGGTTGATCTCAAACCCATGCATAAGAACCTACCTCTTTTAAATCATTCCTTGTTAAGTATCATCAAAGAGTATTTGGGATAATTAATGCATATATTACCAAATATTCTTTTATTCAAATAAGTTATAAAAGCATTTCACTGCAATCTATATAATACCAGTAATGTTTTTAAATGATTTATTTGCCAAGTCACTAAGGGTAGAAAATATTTTCGTTATAGTGGTTCACACTTGTGATACCCAAATCAGGAGGCAGAGACAGGAAGGTTGAAATATGGATGCAGGCAATCCAGGTTGCATAGTACATTTAATGCCATTCTGTGTCAAGTGAGATTCTATATCAAAAAACAACATGGAAAATACTTCAAAATGTTTCATTCAGTTTAGTAAAACAGCTTTATTCTATTTGAGAAGCATTTAGAGATTTTTGGATGAGTGACATGTTCTAGCCACAAGTTGTAATGAAGCTTATGTTTCAGTTATAATAGAAAGTTAGCTATGCTTGAAATAAAGAAACAAAAATCTGCAGGATCTGAATTTGGAGTGATACAAAAACACACAAGATTCTATGCAATTGTTCTGGTTTAAAGTAAAAATTTTAAAGTGAATGAAATTAAGACAGGATAGAAACATGGGACATTTTATTTCACCCACAACACACAGTGAACATCAAATGGATTTCTATTGAATGTACAGTTCTTGGTCTATTGGCCTCATTTCTTACTCAAATCAAATAATTTGAGAGCAGAGTAACTTGCTAGGAAATGTCTTCATCCAAAACACATGAACAAGTCATTGAGGTAACAGATGCCTGGCTATATTTAAAGAACCGTGTAAGAAAATTGTAACTTTGAAATGTCGAAGCAGTTGTAAGGACTGTAGACATCTAAGCTACTAAAAAGAATCTTTCTTTTGTGTGCTCTTTTTTCATTATTTCTTTATATAGTGGATATAGACAGAGAACCTACACAAACACACACACACACACACACAGACAATTTATCCTTTTTAATTAATTAATTAGTTAATTAATTAATTAATTTACACTCCAGATTTTATCGCCCTCGTCCACCCTCCGATTATTCCACATCCCATACCCCCCACCCAGTCTCCACATGGATGTCCCCACCCCACAAGCCCCACTGATACCTTATCTCTAAACTCCCTGGGGCCTCCAGTCTCTTGAGGGTTGGATGCATCATCTCTCCTCCTCTAAAGTTGCCTTTTTCAGTATACTTCATCACAGAAACAGGGAGGGAAACTAAGACGTAGACAAAGGAAGATTTAAAAGATCTCCATTCAAAATGCACAATTACTGAAAACACAACCCATCAAAATGCAGATATTTGAAGCCATTCACAATAGCTACATGTACAAATTAAACTCCTACACCTATGACCCTGAAATGTCAGTGAAAAGGTAGGTAGCAATATTCTAAGCTATGGAGGCATAAGAAGTTTACTGTGAGACTTTGTCTTCTATATGTACCAGAGAAGCTACACTCATGAAGCCCCTTAATATGTTGACCCAAACAAGACCAAAAAACGAATGTTGACATATTATAAAAAGAGGGAATTCCATGGGACTTCTGTTTTTCCCTAAGAAGATTTATTTATTATATCTGAAAAGTATTTCTGTACATTTTCCATTTAATAGAAAAATTGGCTGTATAGAAATTTAATTATTGAACCTTATAAAACTGATTCACAACCAATGATAGCTACAACCATTGAAAAGTGTGAAAGAATCACATCATAGCATGAATAATATTTTACTTCAATATTTGTGAATTATTTTCTTTATAGAATAGTTATTTATTATTAATTCATGGGTATTCATGATTTGACTGCATATGTGTCTGTGTGAAGTGTCAAATGCCCTGAAACTGGAGCTACAGAGACTTGTAAACTTCCATGTGTGTTCTCTGGAAGAGCATCCAGTGCTCTTAACCACTGAGCCTTCTCTCTAATCCTGTGTATTCTTTTGTTAAATGTTAAATTTAAGCATATTAAGTGATACTTTTGAATTATATAAATATGTATATATTTATAAATCAAACAATAGAAACAAAAATATCTACAAGGCTGTCTATTTCATGACATATTTTCTACTATTCCTGAGTGTTTTTCCAATTATTGGCATATTTGTTCTGTATGCATTCATCATCTTTATATTGTAGTTTAAAACTCAATCTATGAATATGCTATCTAGAGTAAAGTAGCCTTACAGAAATGGGAAGTCAAATGGCTAAAATAATATTAAATCTATTTCTCACTCTGTATTTTAGAAAACCAGGTCGGAAAGATTTTCTTCTTCAGGTGCTAAGAAAGCAATCCTGAGAGAGGTCGTGAGATTTTTGAACAAAGAATTCTCTGAGGATGTCATAGAGGTTGATTTCATTTCAAGTACTAAAATGATTTTTAAAAATAAACAAAAAAATGGAGAAACTTGAATCTTTATGGGCCCAAACTAGCTAGAGCTCCACAATTACCACTTCTGCTCAAGCCCTTAGAAGCCATACCTCATTACTGAACTTGGAGAAATACAGAATGTGGATGCTAAGTTTTGGTACAAATTGTGAGTTGTTCTGTTTACAAGTATAATTTATTGGATAACAACTAGCTATTTCTGCTCAGGAAACCCACATCTCAAGCTAAAGCTCACATTTGCTCATGTCAGATTCAGACTGATTCCTTATTAGAGTTTGTCGGTTGACAGGAGTTTTGGAAATAGAGGCTTGTAAATTGTGCAAAGCAAACAGCTTTCTACAATGGCTTTGTTAAGTTATTTGTGCTACCTCAGGGACTTGGCCTCAGTATGACAGTGAGAGAGTGAGAAAAAGATGGATATACTTACAGAGAAAGAAGCCTGGGACCACAAAAACTTTGAAGCTCAGTATATTCATTATGTAGAGTTGCATAGAGAGGTAGTGTTATTAAATTCAGTTGAAGAGGGGATGGGTTATTACCTATATACAAACAGGGAGACAAAGTTTATCATACAGAGCTAGATCAATAGACCGATTTAGCTAACCTGATTAGGATCATTCTCTGAAGGAGGGGATATTTTTCAGACCATAAACATCCCTCGGAAGATAACTGTGATGGACATTTTCTGGAAACACTGTTAACATTCACACCATGTCCACCCATGAAGCCTTTGCTCTCCTTTTGAGCCTGACACTGTGCAGTTCATAAAATGGCCATGCCTAGGTCAACAGCACTTATTCATTCAGGACTTTACTCATTCAGAAATTCTTCCACTATCTACAGGGTTTCATAGCTCTAAATATTTCGTCAATTTTCCTATGAATATACATATGGCCTCTGTATTCTTGTCACTTTATCAAAAGAGCCTCTGATCTGGTCATCAGTGGAAGCAGTGTTCCATGAACACTAAGAATGTCATTTCAAAGCTTCCATGTGTCTTAAGACAATCATGTATTATATGCACAGTATTTTGTGCACACCTCATTTCTATCTGTCCTAAAATGATAGTCTGATTAGAGTTTCATCTTCATACAACAAGAACATATTCAAGTGTTATACTGTAGACATAGAGGAGAATGGTTCGTCTGAACGATACTGCTGAAGTTTCTCAACACTGTGAAAACCGCATGTTCAGTAACTATATGACAATGTAGTGTCTGCCTATGTAGCCACAGTCCGCTGTTTGAAAGAGAGAACTCATTCCTCTCCTTTTCTCCTATGGATTTCTGTAAAGATGCTTTCGTGAAGTTAGAAGCAGACATCCTAGTCAAAAGTTGATAAATGGAAATTAGAAAGTATCTTCTACAGAATGGCAATATGGAAAAAATGCAAATGTGTGGAGTCATTGTGTCATTGTGTTTACCTGCAGACACTCACAGACAGCAAATTAATGAAGAAAGCTTAGAATCTGCAGGTCACTACAGCCAGGAAAGCAGGTAGACAAACTGCAGCTTTTCACCTCTCTCCTCTCTTCCAAATCCAACCCCTCAGTCTAATCAGCAGATCTATAGTAGACCACCTGCTGCTGGTTCCCATCTCCAGCACTGTGCACCCATCTCCCATAGATCACGCAAAAGTTCCCTTCAAACTTCCTTCCCCCACTCCTTGTGTTATCCCAGGGCCTAACTCCTGCAGACATTCCTGGGAACCCTCAGAAAAAAAGGTCAGAGAGCAGCAGGCTAGCTGACAGTTTTCACTCTTTTTCTACTATTTCAAATCTAACTCCCCAGTCTTATCTCCAGTTCTTTTGCAGAGCATCTGCTGAAGCCTCTTCAATCTCTCTTTCCCATTCCCAAGGGACTAAGAAGACCCTAGTTTAAAACTCTTCTTCCATGACTCCTTTAGACCCCCAAGACCCCTCATATCCCACCCCCATTAATGTTAGCCCCCAATATCTAGAAACACATTTTATCTCAAACCCATAGTGGAAATCTATAAGGATCCTAGACAAATAACAGACAACACAAACCAGCTACAATCTCTTGAATCCAAACAAGAGATCAGAAGCCAGAAATCAGAAACTAGAATTGGAATCTTCCCATGCACAGATACCCAGACTCCAGATAAAACCATGATAATATCCAGTACAATATGCCTCCCTGGGGCCCACCAACTCTACCACAATAGTCCGTGAATATTACAACATAGCTGAAGCACAAGAAAAATATTTTAATATTGCTTTTCTGAATATGATAGGGGTTCTTAAAGAGGAAATAAAAGTCCTTAACAAAATCTGTGAAAATTCAAATAATATTAACCCCTGAATGTATCACTATCTATGCTTTAAAATCTCAAGTTATGTTGCAGATTATTAGTAATGAAACCAGCATTGTTTTAGCAAAACAACAAATTTATTGATCATACATATCAAATTTTAGATGCAGACATAGCTTCACACACCTATGGATGCCCAATTTAAAAAAAAATGTTGGAAATTCACACTGCTCAAAAAAATGACACCTTTAAGCATGTTGGTCAAACTGAACAGCTACAGGTAGAAGAGTCCAAATGTGTTGGGGTTTGGTCTGTTGCTACATATTGTAATGCTAATTACTGACCCAGGTTGCCTCAGGGTCAAAGACTCATCCCATACACCAAGTGATGCTATAAAACCTTGCTTCTTAATTTAAAACTATTCATTAAATAATGATGTGTGAAGTCCATTGTTGGGCAGAAGAGATGTAGGCAGGGTTTCAGTTCCTAGGCTTGTGGTCTCAGGCAGAGACCATGGAAGAAGAGAGAGGAGAAACACTATGAGGTAAATGATAGTGAGAACTGGCCATGAAAACTGGCCATTTGGAGTTAAGAGTGATCCAGATGCTTTTGATGTTAGATATCTGCCAAGCTCTGGTGCTTTAAAGACTTATTATAAATATAAAGGTTGTGTGTCTTTTTCCTGGAAACAGAATCATCAGAGGAGTGGGTAGAAACCCCTGGTTGAGATTTAAAAAATTATAACACAAATAGATCCATACTTACTAACCTGCACAAAGCTCAACAATAAATGGATAAAATACCTCAACATGAAACCAGATACACTGAACCTGGTAGAAAAGAATGTGGAAATTGCCTTGACCTCATAGGTAAAGAAAAGACTTTCTGAACAGATTACCCCTAGCACAGGTTCTAAGATCAACAGTTAATAAATGGGACCTCCTGAAACTGAAAATCTCCTTCAAAATCAAGAACTCTGTCATTCAACAAAGCAGCAAGCTACAGAAAAGGAAAAGATAATAGAAAATACATATCTAATAGAGAGCTAAAATATATGAAGAGTGCAAAAAGCTAAATATCAAGAAAACAAAGAACCCAATTTAAAAAAACAAGGTGCAAATCCCAAAAGAATTCTCAAAAGAAGCTCAAATGTCTGAGAGACAAAGAAATGTTCAATATTCTTTGTCATCAGGGAAATGAAAATTAGAACTACTTTGATATTTCAACTGAGACCTCTTAGAATGTCTAAGATCAATAAAAACAAGTTACAGCTCATGCTGACCTGCATGTGCCAGGAGGAAACACTCATCCATTGCTGGAGGGAATAACAATGTCTGCAGCCACTGTGGAAATCAGCGTGGTGGTTGCCTAGGAAGCAAGGAATCCATCTACCTCAAGACCCAGCTATATATAACCCTACCGTGATATAAATGAAAATGGCCCCTGTATGCTCATAGAGAAGTACACTAGTAGGAGGAGTCACTTTATGTAGCAAGCATGGTCTAACTGGGGGAATTGTGTCATTGGAGTAGGCCTTGAGGTTTCAGAAGCTGATGTCATCCTCAATGGAACAACTCTCTAGTCCTGCTGCTTGGCAATCCATTCCCAGCTACTCTCCAGCACTAAGTCTGCCCGCACATCATCCTGCTTTCTACCAGGAAGACAGTGAACTAAGTCAGTGAACTGGAAGCCAAACCCAATTAAGTGCTCTCCTTTTTAAAAGTTGTTATTGTCATGATGTTTCTTTGCAGTAATAGAAAGCTTAAGTAAGGCAAATTTGGTACCAGGTTCAGGACTATTCCTGGGACAAAATGGTGTAAATGTACTTGAAATGGAATTAGAATGGCCCCATTAGGCTCAAAGAGAATCTATTAGGAGGTGTGGATTTACTGGAGTAGACATGGCCTTGTTGAATAAAGAGGGTGAGCTTTAAGGGTTCAGAAGATCAAACCTGTCTTCTTCCTATCAGTGCCCCATGCTTCCTGTCATGATGACAATGGACTAACCCTCTGAATTGTCAGCGAGCCACAATGAAATCCTTTTCTTGATGAGAGGTACTTTCTCTTTGAAATATTTATTGTTTGTAAATTATTTACATCTCTTTGTGTCTATATGGATATGAGGACTTACAAGTGCAGGTCTCTTTAAAGTCCACAAGAGGGTATAGAATCCTATAGAGCTGAAGTTAGAAGTGATTTTGAGCTTCTTGACATGGATGCAGGGAATTATTCTCAGGGACATTAGGATAACAGTAAGGACCCCTACCAAAGAACCAGCAGCTCTCCAGTCCCTCCTTTCTCTTTCTTTTAACGACATTTATTAATGTATATAAGGCCCATCGGATTATCCTGTAGATTCATAAAACCCTTAATTTGATTATATCTGCAGAGATTTTTTTTTACCACCATAAATCACACTCCCAGGGTTGGCATGGGTATGTATTTCTTCTTCTTCTTCTTTTTTTTTTTTTTTTTGATACTTTATTTACATTTCCAATGTTTCCCCATTTCTAGGTATCCTCTTTGGAAACCCCCTATTCCCTCCCACTGCCCCGCCTCTATGAGGGTATTCCACCTCCCACCCACCCGCCCACCCACTCCCATATTCCCACCTTGACATTCCCGTTTACTGGGGCCTCTAACACCCTCAGGCCCAAGGGCCTCTCCTCCCACTGATGGCCAACAAGGCCCTCCTCTGCCACATATGTGGTCCGAACCATGGGTCCCTCGATGTGTATTCTTTGGTTGGTGGTCCAGCCTCCCGGAGGACCGGGAGGGTCAGGCCAGTTGACACTGTTGCTTCTTCCATGGGGCTGCAAACTCCCTCAGCTCCTTCAGTCCCTTCTCCAACTCTTCCATCTGGGTATGTATTTCTTTGCTGAATTTTTACTAAGTCTACTGCGATGAGAAGAAATTAAGCTGCCTACATAAAAATATGGTATAATTCTTTCTAGCATATTTTTGTGTTTCCTTCCATAGTTATTTTATATTTTCTATTGGTTATTCTCAAACCTTTAGTGGTTTGACTGAAAGTGAGAGTATATTAGTATATTTAGAGACTTCTCACAAACTCCGGAATACACCAGTAGCTTCCTAAGGACTGCGGCATGGCAATTTTCCTATAAAATAATCCTCCCTATTAGGGAGAAGCTCATTAAATCATAGGATGCTCTCGAGGTAAGTAAGCATTCCCTCCTGCAGAGAAGATTGTTAAACTCTATAGGTTAAACAACTTATTATCTTCAGGAAGTCACTGAAACTGACTAGTTTCTCTTAAGTCTTGTTTTGCAGGCATACAAAGGCTGCAAGTACTGCTGAGAAACACTCTCAACAAAGTTGACCTGTCAGAAGGACACAAAGACCAACCACTTTACCTGTAGGAGGCTCAGACCACCTGAGCTTCCTGACATTTAACAAAATTTCATGATGCCTCTACTGGCTGTTTTTATGTGAACTTGATGTAAATTAGAGTCAACAGAGAAGAAGGAGCCTCAACTAATAAAATGCTTCCATAAGATCCCACTGTAGGCATTGCTCTTAATTAGAGATCAAGGTGGGAGGACCCAGTGCATTGTGAATGGGGCTACCCCTGAGTTTCTATAAGAAAGTAGGCTGAGCAAGCCCTGTGAGGCAAGCCAGTCAGAAGCACTCCTCCATGGCCTTGGGATCATGTCCTGCCTCCTCCAAGTTCTAGCTCTGTTTGAACTTCTGTCCTGACTTCCTTTGATGAAGAACAGAAATATGGGCATGTAAATCCAATAAGCCCTTTCCTCTCCAACTTCCTTTTTAGTAATAATGCTTTGTTGCAGCAATAGAAACCCTAAGACAAGTTGGTGCTAGGCTTGTGGAGTATTGTGGTGACTGTCCTGATCATGCTTTGGGGGCCGGGGAAGGTCAGAGGACTTTGGGACATTGGGCAAGAAAAGCCTTTGAATGTTAAGAGCTCAGTGGGATGTTTTTGCAGAACTTGAAAGATAAGAATGTTGAGAGCAATGAAGAAGATGGAGGCCTGGCTTGTAAAGTTTCAGAGGAAATTTTACATACTATTAGGGATGTTTACTTATTTGAATTAAAATTCCATCATTCTAGGTACCTGCTGCAGCACCAGCACAATGAGCAAGAGATGAGCACCACACAAGTGAAATGTTCACATTGCTGGTACAATTAATTCTGGTTAGATGGAGCTCAGAAATTAAGATTAAAGAGAGAGTAGCATCACTGAGGTGAAATATTAGAAGTTTTTCCTAAGAGCACAGAGAAGCTGTGTTCCGCAAATAGCCAGGGTTATACCTGGGCTGGAAGCTGCAGTTGGCAATGTGTAAGAATCATCCAAGTAGTACTGGTTTTGAAGGCATGAAGGAGTCATGGAGAGCAGCCGAGGCTTGGTACTATGAGAGGCCAGGAAAAGCCATTGGTAAAGGTGCAGTGCAGCCTCAGTGGTAGCTACAGGGCCAGGACTTAAAGTGTCATGCAGGGAAGTTGAGGCTTGGCACCATAAAGAGAGTCTATGAGATAGTATTAGTGAAGATGCAGCCCATTTGCCACTAGAGACCCCAGAAGTTTGGGGATGACAGTACCATAAAACTACCACCAAGAACAGGAACATCAATGGAACAGAGCCAACCTGTGTCTAGAGGACAAGTTCTTTGTGTTGCAGACAGTGAAGTTCGATAAGTGATAGAAGCCCTTTAGAGGAGTCCAGAAGATAGTAAGTAGAGGCCAGACATTGGATAATTAGAGTTTTGATTTTGCTGTAATTTAATATCTATGCCCTGGTTTGATCCTCTGGAAGTTAGAAAGTATTGATTTATTTTTCATTTTGCTGGAGCTCCAGTTGAGGGACTTTGAGTTTTTAAGGTCATTTGGACTCATGATGGAGACAGAAAAAGAATAACAGAACATCTGAGAGGTGTTTTGAAGAGGCATATGGTCCAGAGACAAGCAATGATTGGTGTATCACTTTACTTACATGCATTACACTTACACACCTTACACCACACACACACACACACACACACACAGAGAGAGAGAGAGAGAGAGAGAAAGAGAGAGAGAGAGAGAGAGAGAATTGTATAATTATCAAATATGATTTAAAATATTTATTTTTCAGTTGCTGTGATAACAATGTTACTTAGGAAAAGATTTGATTTGCTTATAGTTCCAGAAAGGTAGTTACTCTTGGTGGAGAAGACATTGGACCAGTCAGGGAAACCATGACGGTAGGAGCAGGAAGCTGGGTTAGCACACTGAATCTGCACTCAGGAAACACACAGAGAAGAAACAAGTTCGGGCATACTATTAAGCTGGAACGTGATGTGTTTCCTCCAGGAAGGCTGCACCTCCTCATAGTAACACCAAGTGGAATGCAAGTGTTCAAATCCACAAGCTTTGGAGATTATTTCATATTCAAAGCATGATAGGATTATTCTTGATTTACCAATTGTGTCTCTTTCCTTGTCCCATACTTTTGCTTCCCAAATTTTACTTCAGAGTGAGATGTAAAGGAAATGTTTCTGTGGCTGCCAATGATTTCATTTCTTAAATTAACGTTTTTTACAGCAGTAGTTCTAAACCCTATTTGGCTATAGGAAGCATTGTTTTTAAAGAGTCTAATGCAGAGCTGATGGACAAGGTCTTTGTGTGTTGTGGGCACATCTTGTAATCTCATTCATTAAAACCTGAAGTCAGTAGTTCTGTTCTGCCTTACCCTATCTTTTAATGACCTTGTCACTGAGCACTATGCAACTATCAATCTACAGTATAAATGCAAACCCGTCTGTTTCATCCAAAGCACAGTCCCTTTGGTTTAGAGGTGAACTTGTTACTACAATAAACACTTTTAATCATTGTTGTAATGGCAGGATGCATCACACTTTCTCCATCCTCTTAAATTCTAAGTAAATAAAAAACAAAAAAATATAAAAGTTTATGTTGGTCATCTAAATAATTCATATATCTACACAAATATCTTTTTAAAATATATCTAAAATATTATTTTTGTTACTATCATAAAGCATTTTTTGGATATTTGTAGAAGATACCATCTGATACAAATCTGAATCAATGACAAAATTAACTAAGGTTAATTTAACTATTTTCTAATAAATATTTTAATGTAAATTGTCATTTACTCTTAAAATGTGAACACACATTTGTCAGTATGTACCAATGGGATATCAAAACCAGGGTTAAAAATGTTAAAATGTTTAACTTATATGCAAAATATATTTAAATTCTAGCATACAGGTTATAAATAGTCATTGAACTATTAGTTATAAAACAGAAAGCATATAATCAGTTAACGTATTTAATAAAAAAAATGTTACCTCAAATAAGAAAATCAATTGAAAGTGATTAATATAAATATTACTTCTGATAATGGAAACTATGGAAGTGTGGACTGAGGGAACCTGATTTAATGATATGTGTAGTTCATATATGAAAATCCTCCTCATTATTTTTAATAAAATAAACCACTTTTATTCATAGGAATACATATTTTGGCTCTTTATATCATTGATTGCCAGAGTTAAAATACATAGGAATCCTATAATAAAAGCCTGGCTAATATTTATCATCCATCATCTATATGTCTATCTATTTATCTCCTCTATTTGTCTATCGTCATTATCATACCTGTCTACCTATCATCTATATTGATCCATACATAAAAGTCATGTGGCTGTAGTATTTAACATCGCTCAAAATTAGTTAAAATACTAAATTCAGTTCTGTGTCATAATAGCTGCATTCTTCATGTTTAGAAGATGTTTGTTGCTACTTGTTGCTTTACTGTAGGAAACTCTTAAATATTTGGAATTTGAGTTCAGGATTCAGATAACTTCACTATAAGACTTGATTAAAAATTTTGCTTCTTGAATTAGTGGCATGGCTTCTCAAGTAAGGGTGAGTGTGGCCAAGCTTGACAGCCTGAGTGCTATCTCCAGGATTCACAATGGTAAGAGAGGATGCCTACAACTTGTCTTTCGATCTTCAAATATGGTGCTCTATTCTACACAACATACAACATAAATAAATACATTAGAGTAAAATGTTGTGACTCTCTATCTCATTATTTGCCAATCAAAAGATAAAGCTTTCAGATTTAAGATGAGATTGCATTTAACCTAGTCACATCATCTAATGTCTTTTTGGTTCTAATAACGACCTGAGAGTGAGCAGGTTCATAGCTTAGTGTTCCCTAAAATGATATGCAAATGTACCTCAGGTTGTACCCCAAATGTATCAAAAGTTTGCCAGTTGCTTTTACCTGTAAGAAATGTGTTTGTAAAGACACACACACACACACACACACACACACACACACACACACACAGGTGCACACACAGAAACAGTATGTTCTCTGTGTATGCATGCTGCAATAACCTTCTAATTCTCAAAATATCTAACTTCAGAAAATCCTACTTTTCTTTGTCCCAATTGGCTATAGTTAAACAAATTATTGAAATTTCATGAGTTCTATTTCCTCATGGGTAAAGTGGGAATAATTGAGCGTATTGCAAACTATTGCTTTGAGAATCATAAAAGCCATGATGTCTCCAAGGTCCTGGGCACAGTGGCTGGTTGGTATTAGTGAATAAATACCATGAATAAAATGGGTATCAGACTCAATTCAAAAGTAACTCACAAGAATGTAAAATGAAATACTCTTGTACAATTTGAAATGGATTGATTTCACTACTATGAGAAGATTATGAGAAAGACTGTCAGATGATAATATGTTTTTGCCTGTAATATTAAGGATGAGGATCATTTTAAAAAGTCATGACTCAGACATAACACAAAAATCTTGACTTCTATGGGCTGCTTCTGTAGGGTGTTTCAAAGGTATACTGCATATGTGATCATTATATCCATGAGTGCATTTCTTTGTTTGGATTACCATGCTGATTGTACTTCAGCAAATGTTGGCTTACTCTTCATTAAAGAAGTGTATTTGCCCCACAACAGATTACAATAAACAAATTAATGGGAATGACAGAAGACAGCTAATTAAAGAATGTTAATTAATTATCCAAAGAATTGTTTTTATGTATTAAGCCCAACAGATATCTACAAAGCTATATGAGTTAATAACTAAATGTCCTGCAGAAAGACAGAATTCACCCACTTAGTTGAAATCTAGATAATTTAGTATTTACAAGTGTTTTATAGGTCTTGTTTACCTTATTTCTTTATGTTCATTACTACTAGCAATTTAGATTGAATACTAATAGAATTTAGAAAGAGATGATAAAGATTTTCAGCTATGTTCAAATGTAGGAAATGCAATTACATATAACAACACATATGTGGAAGTGGAAAAGATGCCCTTCAGTGATAATTGTTACAGAGCTGAATATTTTTTTTAATTTTTATATTGGATATTTTCTTTATTTACATTTCAAATGTTATCTCCTTTCCTTGGTTCCCCCCTCCCAGAAACACCCTATACTATCCCCCCTCCTCTTGCTTCTGTGAGGGTGTTCCTCCACCCACCCAAGGACTCCCGCCTCTCTGCCCTCGAATTCCCCTACTCTGGGACATCTATTGAGCCTTCACAGGACCAGGACCTCTCCTCCCACTGATGCCTGACAAGGCCATCTTCTGCTACATATGCTGCTGGAGCTGTGGGTCCCTCCATGTGTACTCCTTGGTTGATGGCTTAGTCCTTGGGAGCTCTGGGGGGTCTAGTTGGTTGATATTGTTGTTCTATCTATGGAGTTGCAAACCCCTTCAGCTCCTTCAGTCCTTTTTCTAACTCCTCTTTTGCGGATCCCGCACTCAGTCCAATGGTTGGCTGAGAGCATTGTAAGGCTCTGGTAGAGCTTCTTAGGAGACAGCTGTATCAGGTTCCTTTCTTCAAGCACTTATTGGAATTCACAATAGTGTTTGGGTTTGGTGACTGTATACAGGATGAGTCCCCAAGTGGGGCAATCTCTGCATGGCCTTTCCTTCAGTCTCTGCTCTACATTTTGTCTCTGTATTTGCTCCCATGAGTATTTTATCCCCCTTTTTAAGAATGACCGAAGCACCAACACTTGGCTTATAGGCTATGCAATATAGTTTTATTACTGTAGATATGTTGTCATATGGAGGCTTATGATAGCATCATATTATACCTTTTATATAAAATAAAATTTCTCTTTAATAGTGAATAAAATATTAAGAACATATTTTGTGGTTCCTTTATGTATTCTTATTAAAACAAATTTTGAATTCCTGAGGCTATACTCCCAAGATAGTTGCAGTTCCGGCACTTCGTAGAAACACCTGCCTGTTGTCAGAAATATCAATTTTTCCACTCATCTATCATAATTTTCAATATAGTTTGAAAATATTTCAAATAAGGCAGGTACTAGTAATTGGTAAATTTCCTTTTATGAGTGATGACAATAGATGATGCCTTTGTACTAGAAATCACATGTATATAAGACTGTGTGGCCAAAGAAAATATGCCATGAAGATATGCAGAACATATCAAATGATACCAGTGTAAAAAGATACTATATCTTCAAAACTATGTAATAATCATTTTAAAATCCATAATGCTTATATTAATTTGTTACAGCACAAAATGTAATGTATTAAAAATCTCTACCTAAAATACTGTTGTGCTCACAATATAAATATATTAGTATTTACAGAGATCTAAATTTATACATCTTAAAGTTAGAACCACTCTATTCATATTGCTGATTTGCCCTTAATAGAAAATCACCACGTATCCTGCATACTTTTGAATGAATGTCCATTGAAAGTGGAAAATGTGAGTTTTAAGCTCAGCTTTAAGGACAGTGACAAGGATACACTTTAAAATGTAATATATGATAAACACTGTCCTCATTCACAATTACGCCAGTAACAGAAAAATATCCAAGGAATTCAAAACTATCCTTAGATTTGTTTCTTGATTGAATTTACTGTATAAGTCATCACTGATTACTGTGTATAAAAGGACAGATTCAAAAATTAGATCTTCCCTATTCCTCCTAATGACACCTGTATCTAATACCATAACAGATCATATATGTTTGTCTTATGATTATATATTAATGATGTATTTACTGTAAGTTTAGCTAGAAAGACGGTGTAATATTTGTTTCAGTTTTTGCCTATTGGCCAGGATGTAATTCAATTGATATATGAATAATCCTGAAGTCCAATGCTGCTGATAATCTTTAAAGATAATCTGTTATACAAATACTGTAAAAAGAAACAATCATGTATTTGAAAAATGTTCCCAGACACATCTTTTATGAGCAGTGGTTCAGATAAGTTCTTTTCACCAGTGAGCACCTGTTTTGTGTGTGATATGCATAGATATCCCATAAGGCACATAATTTTATCATTTCTGTCCACCCTTAGTTGATTAGACCATGAAATGTGTCCTATGAGAATTCCTAAACATTCCTTTGGCTATAAAACCACACCATAAATATTACTGTTGTTCAATAATAATAGTTTGCCTTCAACTTTAATTGGTGGAAGTGCAGTTTCCCAAACCCTTTTAAGAACAACTTTCAGTGAATGATTATAAATCAGCACCCAAGACAAGACAACGCCACAGAGCCATTTCTCCAAATGGTAATGTTTCATTACACAAAATGGAAGTGACAAGATTTATTACATACAGGAGAGTCCTTGCATAACAGACCTGCCATTGGTTCTCATATGCACAAGGCAAGTAGAATGAGAACCCAATCTACATTAAAGGCTTCTCTGCAGCTGGAGCCCTGGCTGCTCCGATGGGGACAGGTACTTCTGTCCCAGTTCTTGTCAGTTTTGTGCATATTACAAGGACAGGAACTAAAACAAAGTTAATTCCCATCAATACAAAAAGGGATGGAGGAGACTAAGATTCCCATCATCATTCTTATTTCTGTATCAATATTTCTTACCTGGAGACAAACCAGAGGGTTTTCACCTCTTCAAGAGGTTATCTGACTGGGGACTGGGTGTGGTGTAGAAACATGGTCCAATGAAGTATCATTTTAACTTTTTCTTAGGTTCAATAAATCATTGTTTCAAAATTAATAGGAAAATACAGATTGATATTTTTCAAAGTACTCCAAAATTGATTTGATTTATTGTTATAAGTTAACTAGATATGGTACAAAGCATTTTGCATTAACAATATAATTATTAACAGTATTATATAGTACTAGCCCTTTACTAAAATAATTATCATTATTCAGTTACTGAGAGGAACAAGATGAAATATTGGTAGTCACATTGTAGTAGAATAGCAGTCTGGAACTCTAGAATACAAAGCTATAGAATCAAACAAAGATAATGAGATAAAGGTATTTGACGTAAGTGTGTAATATGAATATACAACAGAAGTTAGCAATGATTTTGAAAATAATTGTCAGTTGTCAAAGAATAGAATTTTAAAAAATATTTTGGGGAGTTAAGATTTTCATAAAATTTGTACTTGAATTTGGCATTTAATGACTAAAATAATTATCCAAAATTTATTTGTGGTAATTGAGCTATTTAAATGTCTGAAATGAATAAAATCAGATCAAATATAAAATTCACCACATTACTAATAGCACGTATAAATGCTGGGTCATGAGCAAGAGGTAGCTCTTAAGTTTGTATTTGAGCTGGAAGAAAGAGCCTTTTTATTACATGTTGTTTCCAGTGTGTGTGTGGGGGGGGTCCTTTTGCTCCCTTGAATGGAAGCTACATGGGGGCAAACTCACACTTTTATTGATTTGGAAAACCTAGGCCTTGCATCTCAACAAGATATGCATCGCATAAGCTCCAATTCCAGGGAATTAGGTTGTGTAACAAAACAGTCTCTGGGACAGGGTGATGGCTCAGTGCTTAAGTGCTCTTGTTGCTGTTGCAGAGAGCCTTGGTTCACTTTACAGCACCCAGATGGCAACTCACCACTCCAGTTCCAAGGAATTCAACACCCTCTGATTGCCTCCTCAAGATTTAGGTAATGCACAACCAAACATGCAGAGAAACACAGAGAAATGCACAGAATTGTTTTATAAGCAAGCGAATGAAATAGAAACCAGAGGGTGAAGGCTCTGGTTGTTCATTTAAGAAGGTTCTGCTGTGACTTCCCATCACAAATATCCCAGCACTCTGTAGCTAATGAAATCTGGGGCTTTTAGAAGAACTTGCAATACTAGTAGTCAGGACCAATCAGTGTCATCCAGTGTGGCAACCCCAATGTCTGGATATTCAGGATAACTGCAATATAAACCACAAATCTTGTTCCGCAAATACTTATAGCAGTGGTAATGTTCCAGAGAGATTTTACTCTCTCAGGAGAGCAACACCAGAAGCAAGGAAAACCTAAATAAACTTTGGTTATTTTCAGAGCATGGGCGTTTTTAGTGACAGCTATTGAATCTCTGAGCTTTGTCATCCAGTTCCTTGACATTGCAGACTTGGCACTTCTTTGGACCTCTTCCAATTACCATGTCCTGTAGCCTACCAGCCTCTATCATGTGTCACCTTTGTTTCATTCATCATTGATTTAGATCCTTCTGGAGTTCTTATGCAGTTTTCTTGTCGTTCCTTCAGCTGCTAGTGCCACTGGCTCTGCCTTATGACTCTTTGGCCATCTAAGAAGACCAAATAAGAAAGAAAGGTTCATGTTACTTTTTAAGCACATTATAATGTACATTAGGGAGATACCAGGGTACCACCCAGATGACTAGAAAGTGCATTGAACAAATTCCCAGGAGGTGGTGTGTAGCATAAGTATGCAAAAACTAAGGTTTGTATTTGCACCAGTCATGCATGGCTTTTTGTGGTATGAGACAAGCCTTGTGAGGATTAATCACACGTCCTCCATTGCAGGAGTCACTGATTCTCACTAGGTAGTTGAAGAGGATTCCACCTTCTAATTAATAAAATTGCAGTGATTCTTCTAAGACTTGATTTTTCAAGTCTTTTGAGTTTTTGTTTGTTTTTTCTGAGATGTTTCCATTCTAGGACAGTATACTCTGTCTGGAGGCTCATGACAGTAGCATGATTCCTTTAAAAGGAGCTGGCTTTCTTCTCAATGATCCTTGCAGCTTTAAGTGCTCTCAAGGAGACTGTACAATGTTCCAAATAGTCAGGCTTCTGAATATATGATGGCCAGTGGCCAGAGAAAAGGCTGTCCCTCTGCCAGCTTACCTCCCTACATTGTGGTCATAAGGGACTAGTCTATCTGCTACCATTTTCCCTTCCAACAGTTTTGCTGATTCACAGAAAAGTACAATAACAAATAACAAAAACAAATAAGTGCAATTAGGTTCTTTGGGATATATACTTTAAGACATGCCAACACAAAACTAGTATTTTATCAACACTTAGCAATGATTCATGCCAAATGGAGTGACCAAAGTAGAGCTGGAAATCCTCTGAACTATCTCCAGGTAATGAGTTAACAGCGAAATGGGACAAGCAATGAGTGGGGTGTTCACATCCTACGTTTGTCCATTTGCTTATAACATTTAGGAATATGCCATAAATCCAGGAAATATTCCCAAGAAAATCTCAGAGGATTCTCTCCTAATGGACAAGTCATAGACTTTTATCTTCACTGTTGCTAATGAAGCAGCCTGTAGGGAAATATACTTATTGGACATTAATACGGAGGAAAGTGGGGGAAGAACCACAGTTGTTTATGTATGTCAGTGCAGAAGAATAAAGTCCAACAGTGGCTGCTGCTTTGATGCTCTCCCAATCACATGTTTTTGTTGTGGTTGTGGTTGGGTTTTTTTGTTTGTTTGTTTGTTTGTTATTTGTTTTTTTTGTTTTTGCTCTTTTAGTATTGAAAGACAAAGACCCAGACAGAGGACAGCTAGTATAATGCTCAAGGTCAACTTTCTTTCATTTTGTCTGAAAGCTAGAGGAGTTTCTGTCTTGTCTAATTACTTAACAGTTTGGAACTCATAACAAGACAAGATGTTCAGTAGACCAAGTGATTGGCAGGCTTGGACCACAAAACTAAGAGTTCTATGGAACTTCTTTCCTGTATAGACTTATATATTTTTGTTTCGGTTTTGTTTCTGTTGTTTTAGAATTCTGGTAAAGATGGTCTGGGATTGGATGCATATGGCATTGCAGTTGCATCTTTCATGATGTTAAAATGGTTCCATTTTACAGAATCATTGAAACCTCACAAGGTTTACCAGTTTCTAGATACATAACACAATCATTCACAGATGTAAATTTTCATGAAATTTTCTGGAAATTAGTTTTCCTTCAGGATTGAATAATATCTATGGGCATACTTAAAAGAAATTCTCTTCCTCTGCTAGTGAATAGCCAGACTAATTTCATATCTCAACAATTATGTAAACTAGCACAGCAAATATACATAGAAATGCAGGTATATTTTTGGTATGCTGATATCTTTACCCCGACATACAGAAAGGTCACATGGTAGACTACTGAAAAGAGTTTGCAATATTTCACCATGTTAAAAAGAATCAAGTTAATATGGGTCAAACACTTTCATGAAGACCAGATGTTTTTAATAGCTTGAATCTATTGAGCTACATAAAAAAGTTTCTGCAGAGCAAAGTAATCAACCAATTGAGAGAAGAGGTATTGTGTAGACTGGGAGGAAATCTCTGACAGCTACTTATCTAATACAGAATTAATAATTGGATTATATTTAAAAATAAAAATTAAAAAATAACTGATCTACTTGCTATGTGGGCCAATGACCTGACCAGACATTTCTCAGAAGAAACAATTGAAATGACCAAAAAATACAAAGGAAAAGATTAACATTGTTCACTTTCAGAGAAATACAAATCAGAAAAATGCTAAGCTTTTAAGTTAGCATAGCTGTTTTTCAAAGGAGAGCAAATGATATACTCTGGTGGGAAGGAAGGTAAAAGGGACCCTATTAAATTCTGTTAGGGAAGTAAGTTAATATAGTCACTATTGAAATCACTACAGCAGGAAGAATGGAAGGAAGGAAGGAAGGAAGGAAGGAAGGAAGGAAGGAAGGAAGGAAGGAAGGAAGGAAGGAAGGGAATATAGAATTATAATAGGTGGTAGTTCTTGAACAAGTGAGAAATGTAACTAGCATCTTTCTTAAGACAGCTCTTTGAAAGTCCCTGAGAGTTCTTCCACACTGCATATGTCTCACATTTGGACACTTGTTTTTTTGTTGTTAAGTGAAGTCACTTGTGTGTGAAGCATTTAGTGTTTTGTCTATAGTGCCATCTAAACATTTAAAAATTGTCTATTGATTTGAATATCTGTAACCTTTCTTTTAAGACATTCTAGAAGGTCAATTATTTTCTAGAATTTTGCATTTTTATTTATCATTTGAGCATTAGATGATGATATGGGAGGATAGAATATTAATTATTATTCTTTTTGGAAAAAACAGAGCACATACTACCATTGACATTGTTTAATACTTAAAGAGTGGGTAAAATTCACCAGTGATATTTAATGTTTAATATTGACAACACGCAGGCTTGATTGTCAGCAAATACCTCCAGTCAGTTAAATCATCCAGGATTGTCTCAGAGAGGTGATCATGAGATTAATTATGAGAAAGATGTTTTTCTATAACTTACTTACAGATTGTAATTCTATAGGGGTCTCTAATAATTATATTCTTATTGATGCTTAGAGCATTAAAATTATGCATAGCTCTTTTCCTAAGATCTTCTTTAATCTCCCTGTGTTAAATGAAATCACTTTTCCTCCTTTGATTTCTATATCACTTCCTTTGCATATTTTATCTAGAACTGTGTTATCACATGAGTTTACCTTCAAAGACTTTCATTTAAAAATTTTCCACTATTGTTCATAATGTATTTTGTATTCATTTTCGTTTTTCTCTTTTTATTGGAAGTAACCAATCTTAGGACCATTAAACACTTTTTATCTTATTATATTTTAGTTCAATAGCATCTTGCATTCATTATGTATTATTTTATTCATCTATAATATTTTCATTGAATTTTCTAGGGTGTTCTCCATTTCTTTAATAAGCAGACTCTTATCAAAGATCAATTATATTAAAGAAATACTTAAAGTTTTCTATTACCCCTTGTATATTTCTGCAGCATATTTACTTTGTATTTTCACTTCTCTCTAATGTAGAGAATTTTGGAGCAGTTGTTCCTATTCAGAAAGAGTCATTTTGTTTTCCATAGTTTTGTCATCCTATGTCTCAGATGATTTTCTGTTGGGAATTGGACACTGTGATTGAAGGACTCTCAATACAAGAGTTGCCAGTACATGTCTCTCATTGGTTTGCCAGTATTTTTTTAAAGAGTTCTTTTTTTGTCAGTAAAAGAGTGTGAGGCTGACAGCTAACACTTGGCAGCTAATCAACAAAGGGTGCTATGTTCTTACACTCGAGTGTACTGATTTAGCCTGTACTTTCCCCAAACTTTCCAAAAAAAAAAAAAAACCAGAAAGTTTTTTAAATTCTTGCACTTCTCCTGTTCAAATTCCACTAATGATCATGCTTCAGTAGCCTGCCAGGGCTGTGTAGAGAATCATCAGGTTACATATCTTAGGAGTAGGATATTTAGATTCAAAATGTGACTTTAGAATTCTGCCACCCATCCCCCCCCCATTCAACTATTCAGATCAATAAGAAGCATTCCATGTACCTTTACCTAAAAGCATAATTTAATTTATTTATTGCTTATTTATTCATTGTGTGTGTGTGTGTGTGTGTGTGTGTGTGTGTGTGTGTGTGTGTGTGTGTTGTCTTCAGGCATGTATGTGCAGCGCACTCATGTGTGTTACCACTGAAGGCCAGAAGAGGGCATCAAATTTCCAGGAATTTGATTCAGGGACACTTGTCGGCATCTATGTGCATGCTGGAATTGAACCCAGCTTCTCCTGAAGAGCAGCCAGTGCCTTGAGTTTTTTCTAATTTTACTATTTCCACTCAGAGTGTGACAGTTGAAGAGACACATGGTGCAAAACTAAACAGTGTACCTTCTCCCATAAGATTGAACTATAAATAACTGTTGTCCTTCCTCTTTTGAAGGTCTGCCTTTTAGCTCCACAGCAACTATGGGTGGGAACAATGGAAGTGCAGAGATGACTCATGCAAACTGCCTTCTGGCCTTTCTAACCTGACCAGTGGTACATGTGTGACCACATACAGTTGCACATATGCAATACATAAATAATAAACATGCATATTGGTGGTATCATTTTTCTATATAAAAGAAAGAACATTAGAGGAAAAGAATAGGAAGGGCAAGAAGTGTGACTTTGATACTGTTCTCGACTGACATGCAGAGAGTCTTGTATTTAATCCTCAACATCACAAAGTAAATGAACCAACAATAAATAAACAAATTAATTAAAACTACTATATTGCTTGTGACTTTGAGAATGGATACCTGAACTTAATCTTATTTCCAGTTTTATTTTTATTGAGTCAAGCAAAATAACATAATCTCTAGGGAAACAGTGAAATCTGGTATGGTTGTGCTTCTGTTTCTATTTAAAAATATTAGTCTTTTGGTGCAATGAGATTTGATTACATTCTTTCAGATGTTAAAACAGGGACAGGAGAGCCACCTAGATTCAATGTCTAGGTTTCAGCCAAATAAGAAGGCACTACTGATAACCAAATGTTTTCCCTGAAGCAAAACCAAACAAATATTCAGAAACTTTAATACTTCGACTTCTAGTTTTATGTCTGCTGTTGATAAAATATTGACCAAAATCATACCAGGAGAAGAAAGGCTTTATTTGAATTACAGATTAGAGTCCATCCTCCAGGAAAGTCAAGACAGAAACTCAAGGCAGGAATCTGGTGGTAAAAACTGAAGCTGACACCACAGAAGGACACATTCAATGATTTAATTTCTCAGATTTGTTCAGCTACATTTCATATACAAGCCGGGCAATGTTGTCCTAAAAATATTACCTTAAATGAAATATTTGAAATATTTTATTTCCTACATGTCATTTCAGAAGAGTCAAACTGCTAGTGAAATTGTTAACATGACTATCTGATAAAGAACAAATATTAGTGATGCTGAAATATGTGTTTGAAAATACCAATAGTATATAACAGAATTGCATTCAACAGGACACGATGGTTAATATTTTGTACCATCTTGAAGGGTGTTTCTGGCTGTGAGGATGAGATATGAATCAGTCTACAGTAAGTAAAGTGGATTGCCTCACACAGTGTGGATGAGCCTTATCCAACCAGCTAAACACCTGAGGAGAACATAAAGACCCCTTGTACCTTTGAAACAATAGGTTTTGAAACATAGGCTCCCTGGGTTTGCATAATATCTCCCATCAAATAGGAGCTTGCTAATGAAAACTCAAAATGTGTCCAATATCCCTAACTTGAAGCTGTTTTGTGTCATGAACCATTATACCCTAGGAACACTGTCAACAATAAATTTGAATTAGGGGGATCTACTGCATAACTGGATCTGACTTTCCCTGTGTGCTCACATGGGTGATTTTATTTGCAAAAGGATTTACTCTGCCTCTGAGAACTAAAGGCAGGTGACAGGTGCTGCCATTAATGACATGGGAGCCATGTGGCCAGCAACGCAGGGCTCAGAATAAAAGCTTTTGCAGGTACAGTTTTTCTGCTCCATGGAGCAAGAGCATGGTAAACAAATTCACTTCATTTGTTCCATATCCAAAAGACTTGTAGAGAAAATTAAACCACTGATAATTGTTTTATTAAACCAAATAATTAGCAGATTATGGAAGTTAAAATTTAACTCTATCATAGATCATGTATAAGATAATTTTCTTATACTATGAAATGTTAAAGAGTTTTCCCTATCACTCAAAAAAGTTTTAAAGTAAAACTCCCTGAGGTTAGAGATATTTTGGGAGATATCTTGGCTGTTAAAAGCACTGGTTCTTTTTTCTGAGGACCTGGGTTGGATTCCTAGAGCTCACATAGTATTTCACAACCATCTTAACTCCAGTTCCATGGAATCCACACCACCTTTTGGCCTCTGCAGAGCCTGTAGACACATGGTACCTACATATACACAGAGACAGAACAACACACATAATCTTCTTTCAAAAATTCATTTTCATGTGTCAGTATTAGAATAAATGCAACACAAGAATAAAATGTGCTTAGTAAGCCTGTCATTTCTGACAACTTCAGATGCAATAAGGCATACATATGAAGGGGATTCTCTATTTTTATAGGAAATAGTGTTTCTAATAAAAGTGTATGAAAACATGCATGAAATATATATTCAAAAAGTGTGAGAAATAAAAGTAAAAATTTAATTTACGGATTTCTCTTCTACCTTATGTAATGACACATAGATTCAATAAATCATGTTGAACCAGTATAAAGTAAATTTCCCCTCTTAAAATTGTTTATAATCTGATAAAGCAAATGAATAAATTTATTGCGTGTATGTGTGTGTGTGTGTGTGTGTGTGTGTGTGTGTGTGTGTGTGTGTGTGTGTATAGACCTGTTCTATGCCTATTATATAGAGTTTGTGGAAAGTATCCTAAATATCCAGTGTCTCCCAAATGTCCAGTTTTTCTCAAGACCAACTTATTTAAAAGGCCCTTTGCTGACTATTTAATACATTAGAAAAGATTTTGTAGAGGAGGGAAGTATACTCTTGAGGAATGACAGAATTCTATAAGCATGTGTTCCAAAATCCATGCTCCATACTTCAAATATGACTTCCCTTATGTAGATATTTGCATATTTGTTGTTTATAATCACCTCCAGATACAGTTTGTTATTGTAAGCCTTTCTATTGGTAAAAAGCTCTCTAAATTTTGCCTGACTTCTATTTATAGCATTCAATTTTATTTTTTAAACTTAGTTGCAAAAATCAAGTCTACTCAAGAAGGTTCATCTCTCCTCTTTCTGGGAATCTTCTTCTTATAATTTCTGTGTATATTTCACTGGTGTTTTCAAAAGTAGAACTTTTTATTTCTTCAAAGAGTAGCTTTATTGAGTTCAGGTGAAAGCTATCCATTAGATTTAGCAAAAAACAAACAAAAACAAAAAGAACAAACAAACAAAAAAACCCAGAGCAACAACAAAAACCTGTCACTGATTCAAAACTAGAACTTTGTTCTCTTTAGCAAAGCTTTGAATCATGAGAGAGAAACAGAAAGACATCACGAGGCTCCACACTTCTGCTGATCATGAAAGTAAATGAGACCTGGGCTACTTGAAATAATATGTTTTATTATTCAGAAGCATAGAAATTAAGATATTGCTAATTTAGTCATATGTCATATGGAGCAAACATAGCCTCTGGACCTGAGGGTCAGAACTTGCATAATTTATGGCTGAAGTAAACAGTGGACAATGAGTCCTCTGTATAAGAAGAAAATTTCTGGAAGAAAGGGGAAAAAAGGAAGTAAGATGCATGCAACCATTTGCGCTTTAACATTTGCCAACATATAATATATAACTCCTCTATTCAGAGTAGAATAAATGGGAGGGTAAACAGAGGTACCATACATTAGCATATCCACATCCATTAGGACAGCCCTCCAGGAAGAAGAGGATGTTTTATGTGGGAAATAAGGATGTTCTTAGCTTTTGTATATTGCTTGTGTGCTTTTTATGTCAAAATGAAACAGAGTATTACAAGACAGATATTAATTTTGATATAAGAAAATATGGGCCGGGCAGTGGTGGCGCACGCCTTTAATCCCAGCACTTGGGAGGCAGAGGCAGGCAGATTTCTGAGATCGAGGCCAGCCTGGTCTAAAGAGTGAGTTCCAGGACAGCCAGGGCTACACAGAGAAATTCTGTCTCGAAAAACAAAAAAAAAAAAAAAAAAAAAAAAGAAAGAAAGAAAAAAGAAAATATGGATCCAAGTCTTGCTTCAAAAATTTTTACTCAGTATTTTATAATAGTATACATTAATGGAAGCCTTCAAAAAACTCAGGTGATAGCAGATACTGGTGAAGATGTGGAGAAAGAGAATGCTCCTCCATTGTTGGTGGGATTGCAAGCTGCTACAACCACTCTGGAAATAAGTATGGTGGTTCCTCAGAAAATTGGACACAGTATTACCTGAGAATCCAGTTGTCCAACTCCTGGGAATATACCGAAAAGATGTTCCAACATATAACAAGGACACATGCTCCACTATGTTCATAGTAGCCTTATTTATAATAGCTAGAAGCTGGAAAGAGCTGGTACAACATTTACACAATGGAGTACTACTCAGCTATTAAAAGCGATGAATTCATGAAATTCGAAGGCAAATGGGTGGAATTAGAAAGCATCATCCTGGATGAGGTAACCCAGTCACAAAAAGAAACACATGGTATGCACTTACTGATAAGTGGATATTAGCCCAAAAGCTCAGAAGACCCAAGATATAAACCACACAAAGCTCAAGAAGAAGAAAGACCAAAGTGTGGGTGCTTCAGTCCTTCTTAGAAAGGAGAACCAAATACTCATGGAGCAAATAAGGAGACAAAGTGTAGAGCAGAGACTGAAGGAAAAGCCATCCAGACACTGCCTCACATGGGTATCCATCCTGTACACAGTCACTTAAGCCAGACACTATGATGGATGCCAAGAAATGCTTGCTGAAAGGAGGTTGATATAGCTGTCTCCTGAGAGGCTCTGCCAGAGCCTTACAAATACAAAGATGGATGCTCTCAGACAACCATTGGACTGAGCCCGGGGTCCCCAATGGAGGAGTTAGAGAAAGGACTTAAGGAGCTGAAGGGGTTTGCAACCCCATAGGAAGAACAACATTATCAACCAACCAGACCCCCCAGAGCTTCCAGGGAATAAGCCACTAGCAAATGACTACACATCGAGAGACCCATGGCTCTAGCTGATTAAGTAGCATTGTTAGGCATCAGTGGGAGGAGAGGTCCTTGGCCCTATGAAGGCCCTATGAACACCCTCATAGAAGCAGGGAAAGGGTGATGGGATAGGGGTTTTCTGGGAGGGGGAAACCTGAAAAGGGAATAACATTTGAAATGTAAATAAGGAGCATATCAAAAAAAAAAAAGATTAGTCTTAATGTCTGAATAGGAATATCACCCATTTTTAATCACAATACCTCTTGCTTAGTTATACTCTTCATGATCAATGAAAGACTGCCTGTGTGTGGCTTTCAGTGTGCCTTACAACATGTCATTAATGAAAAAGTTGATATTGTTTCCCTGTTTCACAACTGAAGCTAGATACATCTTTATTTGACTAATGAGAGGTAAGCAGAAGTAACAGAAATCATTTCTTAGCAGAAATTCTAACAGCCAATGCAAGACTCTTCATTACCCTCCCTTATGATAGCAGTAATAGAAACACAGACAGAGATAAGCCAACACCAATCAAAATTCCTGAACAAGACCTGTTATAGAACTGTGTGTATCTGCTATTTGACAAAAGAATGTCCAGGGATAGATGAAACTCATGGGTACTCAGTTCATATATAGAACACACAACATACCAAAATAAGCACAACCAAAGTCCAACTTGGAGAATCAGTACACTTTATTATGGTTATTTATTGGAATATGGGTAACAGGTTACTTACAGTTGCAGAAATGAGCCAAAGACAGCTGTAGTAACAAAGCATGATCTCTCAATGTTTGGAAGGTGGAGCATACTGCACAGCCTGCAGGTAGCTCAACAGGTTGGAAAGTGTCCTTTTCTGGAGTCTTAGAGAGTCTAACCCTCTTCCAGGCAGCTTGTATGTTTTCTCCTTCTTCCTGACAGGCACTGCTATGGTCTCAGAGTCTTTCCTGTGGTTTTTCTAGTCTCCTCCTGTAGTTTGTCTTCTCTGAGAGTCCCCTTTTAAGCTTTGCTTCCTTTGTCTAAGAGGGACTATCAGTTTTTGATGTTTACTCTCTCAAGGAGGGCCTTAGTGAATCTGGTAACTTTCAGGGACTTCTTGAAGATACTATGGGTTGTTTTCCTTCATTCCTACAGACATGGAAAGAGCAATTCTCAAATTTGCATGAAAAAACAAGAAGTTGGATTTGTATACTATGGATTGTGCTACCCTATATCCATATAGTCAATTGGATCCTTGCTTTTCTGTCCTGTGATTTTGTTTCAACTCCACTTCATTCCTACTTACTGATTGTCTGTGAATTTCCCTCACTTATCCATGTAACAAAACCCTTTTACACAGTTCTAGTGGTTGTAACATAGAGTCTATCTAAAAATCACACTTCATTTCCTGTTTACTGTGGGAAGCTGCTGATTACACGAGCAAGAAAAAAATGGATAAAGCCAAGAAAGATTGAGTGAGTGCTACTGAGTGGGATTTTGTTGATGTTGATCCGTGTGTCTATTAGCACATCCTCTCTACACAACAACCGTATACTTTCAGTGATTTGTCTCTCCTGAATTCCAAACTCAAGTTGAACTCTAACTTAAGGAAACCCTTTTCAGCTGTCCAGTTGTTGGAAAAATGCAATTGTTTGATTGGGAGAGAGAGGAAAAGAGAGAGAGAGAGAGGAAAAGAGAGAGAGAGAGAGAGACGGTATTCTGAGATTTCTATAGAATTTGTTCCTCCATGTTTTTCAAAGCTAAGTACATTGTAGTACTTTTTCCAATTATTTGTATGTTTTGAAGTCAAAAGCAATGGGATTGCTAAAAAAAAATCTGACGACATGGATACCTGTTTGATTTAACTGGACAAAAGTGTGAAAAAGAGAAATGAGAAACTGGTTTTCTTATGTTTTGAATAAAACCTTCCTCAAATACATTTGCCCTTTCAATTTTAAGGCATATGTGTGTGGGTCAGTGTCCACATCTATGTGTACAAACCAAAGCAGATTTTTCTTTTGCGATTAGAAAATCAAAGATCTGTCTAGCAATATGGCACAGGAGTTAAATGGTTAGAAAGAATCAAATCTGAAGATTTGTGTGCAAAGAGATCTGACATAAAGAATTAAGAGGCCATAACAAAGAAATATAGGGAGATTTGAATGGCACTGGACTACACTTTAGCATCAAACGTAGTAAGTTTAGTTGGAATATTGGCAGAATGAGGTTAGTGAGCCTTATTGATCAAAGGAGTGTGGATTTTTTTTTTTTTAAGAGCAATGAAGCTATTGAAGAGTTTAACAGGGAAATAAAAAGATCTTATTTGCATTTTTAAGAGACTAGTCCTCTCTCCAAGGCCAACTCTTTAAGAGAAGGGCAAAGCAGAAAAAAAGGATGAATACAGAATTAGTCTAGTGCAAGCAGATTCTTGACAACCTTGCTGAAATTGTTCAGTGTCTGTCAAGAGCCTTCACAGGGACTTCCCCATCAGGACAACTCCTGTTTATAGCCTTATTCCCAGTATAAAGCACTGCTGCCCAGAGTTTAACTTATGCAATGACAATAGATTGGAGGACAGTGTCCATTTTTCCTGAGAATTTTGTTTCTATAGCTTCATTTTTCAAACGCTTTAAAGTAGAAATTACAGATGACTTTAGGATATCTACATTTGTACATTTGAGGTTCATATTTTCTACTCATTAAGTAACCCAATCTCTGGATAAGTATAGCTCATAGTCTGTGATGGAAATCATAAGATTTATGAGTTGAGAGGTATGCTATGCTTGAGTTACCTTGTTCAAGGAGCAGAGTTCTGAAAATCCAAAAGGCAAAGCAAAGCACCATGAAGAACTTTCGATTAAAGTGTGCACAGTTTCTTCCCATCCAGATTGTCATGCACCTAAGCATCCACGATAATAGCTCCCAGAGCAGAACATGGAAGGAAAGTCAGGACCTGGCAGAAGGGAGATTGACGCAAAGCTGAAGAAAATGCCTTTGAGGAACTTGAGAATTAGAATGAGTTATATGCAAAGAAATGTGTGATTTCTTTGGTAATTTTGTTTGTTTGTGTTTGTTCTTATTTTGTTTTCTTTTTTCTTTTTCTTTTTCTTTTTCTTTTTTCTTTTCTTTTTTTTTTTTTTTTTTTTTACTATCTTGACTGTATTAGGAATCAGCATGGGTAAATATGATTAACCAACAGACTGATTGGGTAAGATTGAAAGGCTGAGGCAGGAAGCTAAAAGATGTTGAAACCAGACAGTACTTTTATCAGCCTTCTAGTTGGGGAGGACGTGTCCTCTTCAATGGCAGGCAGATTGACTCCATTTAAGATTGTCCTTGACAGGCAGTGGTGGCACACACCTTTATTCCCAGCACTTGGGAGGCAGAGGCAGGTGGATTTCTGAGTTCGAAGCCAGCCTGGTCTACAGAGTGAGTTCCAGGACAGCCAGAGCTACACAGAGAAACCCTGTCTCGAAAAGCCAAAAAAAAAAAAAAAAAAAAAAAAAAAGATTGTCCTCCTCTCAGAACCAGCCTAATTAATCTGCTACATCCATGTACATTCACAGAAAGATAAATGAGAGTCAACATATTTTAAAAGAAGCAAACAAATGAAATATATTTTCTAAGACAAAATTTCAGCTCCTGTGGGTGGTCCAGGGGGGAAATACTTTGTATCACAAGAAGTACTGAGGTCTATGCTTTCTTCATGACAGATAGTGCCTTCCTATTCACTCCCATGTAAGATAAATGTTGGTAATGTGGTAATGTATTTTTTTAAATTAATAAAGTAGAACAACTCAGGCTGTGGTGGTGCACATATTTAAATCCTGCACTCCGGAAGCAAAGGTAGGCTGATGTCTGTGAATTCAATGTCAAACTGCAGAGCAAATTCCAGAAGAGCCAGGGCTACACAGAGCAACCCAGTCTCCTAAATAAATAAATAAAAAGCTAAACAAACAAACAGCAACAAAAAGAAAACAAACAATAATAATATTAAAATAAAATAAATAAATATCAAACAAATCAGAATATGAAAAGAACCAAACAATAAAAAGAGTCAAAACACACACACACACAAGCACACATAGATTCAGAGACACAGACATACATGCCCGGGAATCCTATTAAAAAAAATAAAAACCAAAAGCAAAATACATTCTAAAAGGAACTGGAAGGCAAGCAAAGGATGACTTACTTAATATTATCAGACAAAGAATTTCCTTATAAACATTGAGTTTGCTTTCTGTTAGTCATCTACTGGGCATGTACCTACTCTTAAGAGTGGTTTGTTTCCCCAGTGAGAATTCCTTGAAGAAAACTCATTGTTCAGTTTCAAGGGTCTATCTTCTGGGTTAGGACTGGGGTCCTGTGTCCACTTCTTTCTGCTCTAGGACACCATCTGGTGGAGACCTGTGCAAACCCAGTACATGGAGCCACAACCTCTGCAAGTTCCTTAGTAATGCTGTCAGCCTACTATGTTTTAAAAGTCTTGTTGCTTTGCTATCCTTCATTTTCTCTGGATTTTAAATTATTTCTGTGTCTTCTGCAGGTTTCTCTGAGGTGAGCCCTGATTGGAGGAATTTGATGAAGACATCTCTTTTAAGGTTCAGTGTAGCAAAGTATCTCACCCTTTGAAGAGTGCCTGGCAGTTGGTTTCTGTATTTGTTTCCATCTACTGCAGGAAAAATGTTTCTCTAACTTTGCTTGAGCAAGGCTCAGATCTATGAGGATAGCAGAGTGTCTTTAGGAGTTATTTTGCACTACGTTTCTTTATTCATATCAGTTGTATTTGTTTTCTCCTAGATTCCTGGCCTAACTAGCCTCAAGTTCTCAGCCACTCAAAGCCGAATTAGGTATGGGTTCCATCCCATGGAGTGGTCCTTAAATCAAATATTGCTTAGTTACTTCCACGAGCTCCATGTTGTTATGGCACCAGAGTATTTTGCAGTCAGCTCACTCCTGTAGACAAATATTTTGTAGCTTGGTTGGTGTTTACTGTTCTTCTTTGATGGCAGACAGAGTACCTTCCAGTTTCCATGAGTAACAGTCCATAGGAGGAAGGCTCTAAGTAGGCACTGCGGTGAGTTCTCTATGTTAAAACGTATGTAGGACTTCTCTTCAGCAATGGAACACTACAGTCAGTTTGTGGAAGGCAACAAATAGCTTTGGCAGTGCTTTGGATTGTTTGTGGGACCCCTTTATCCAACATCTTGGTTAGATGTAACCCATTTCCAATACAGGAGTCTTCTTTTGGTGGCAAGAGATGTCCAGTTGGGATCTCTGGTGTTATTTTCAATTTAATTTTAGGAAGCATCTATCATATTAGGTTTGCCTGTGATCCTTCAAATGGACCTAAGTTTTATCTGTCACTCCCCATGTTTCCTTCATCATACATTCTCTTCCCTGTTAGATTCCCCAAATCTATTTCATCCTCTATCCATCCATAACCACCTGCCCTATTTCTTCACCCAAAGAGATACATCCCTCTGCTCTACCTAACATTTGTATATGGGGTTTAGTTTGCTTATGAATGACTTAACAACTAACTTTCATATATAAGCAAATATATATAATATTTGTCATTTTGGTTCTGAGTTACCTCACTAATGAAGTTTTTTTTCTAGTTTTATTCATTCTGTGCTCTTCTTCTAGGAACATAATAAACCAGGAGACTGTTATTGTTGAGCTATGGGCAAATTCTTCACAGAACTTCTCTAAGATGTTGTACTTGGATCAGAATAAAAAACAATAGTATTTACCATAAAGAGATTCTGACCATCATCTAGCAGTTATTAACTCTGGCTTATTTTGATTTAGAAGACAAAGTAACAGGCATATTTGTGATCTTTGAAATCAAGTTCACTGAGGGACTCACCAAGTTCCAAAAATAATTGTTGCTGGCCAAAATGTGCTAAATATTGGCAGAGGGAAACTTAATTACAAAGAATAGAGATGGTATGTGTTCTGTGTGAGATTGCAAAGTAAGAGCGGTGCCCTTTCCACCTTCTTTGAAGTATGATTTTTCTTGCTATATTGTCATGGCATGATATGTTCAAAGGTAGCTAGCCTGCAATCTTTTCAACAAATTTCCTATTTCTTCATCCTACCTTGCTGTAGGATTACTGGCATTACAAATGTGTGTCACTATATTTTTTACAATGGATGGAGCTCCATCCATTTGACTTTCTTTTCTTTGCTCTTTTTTAAAAAATTTCTTCCATCTGACTTTCACTATAAATTGTAAGGGATTTTGTCCATTAAGTCTGCTCCCTGACTTATGGCTTAAGATGTTCTACAATGGTTTTTAGAAAGTACAGAATATAAGTACGCAAAATGCAAGGTACCTGACGTAATCAAAGCAGAAGGACATTGTTAAGAATGAGAGATGAGAGAAGAAAGTGGATTAGAGATGGAAAAAACATAGGAAAAAATAGTGTAGAATTTTTGAGGAAGGATAAAAGGCTAAGAGTGAAGGTTTGGGCTTAGATTAAGTATGGGAGAACAAATACAAAGTGCAACCATTTTCTGAAATTTCTTTAAAGCCATCTGTATGATAACCCAGGGTTAAGAACTTGCTTATGTTTATACGATGTGTTAGAGGAACATTTACTGAGATCAGAGTACTTTGCCAATTCCAAAAAAATGTACTTTGACTCATTTCAGGCTTCATTCACACTTGGTGCAATTTATCATCTCCAACTGCACTGGGAAACTTGAGAACATGTATGACACTTGTCACTTAAGGAATTTTGATAAAGAAAATAACTTCTAAGAAAATCCCTCATTAAAATTTTCCAAAAGCAGTATCAGAGTGTGAAACAAAAATTGCAAAATGTCATTGTGAAGTAGAAAATTATTTCAACAAGGGGACATTTTTTTTAGAACTTATTTTAATGCAATAGAATTCTAATTTCAAAACTGTAAACACATTCTTAATTTTATTGAAGGATAGTTGACGAATAAAGCTTGTACACATTTAAGATACTAACATGGTTTGATATACATATTTATTGTGAAATAATCACCACAATCAAAAAAATTATCTCATTGGTTTACAGGATTTCTTTTGAAAAGAATATTTTTAGACAAAAACCACAGAAGTCTATTTTCAGACAGAATATAAGTACAAAATACAAGATAAACTCTAGTATTTGCTGAAAATTAGACATTTCAGCATCTGTTCATAATATAACTAGAAGCTTAAGCCTTTTCAAAAGCGTTTCCTCTTCCCTGACAGCCACCATTCTATTCAATACTTATGCAACTTTTACCTTAAAAAAATTCCGCAGACAAGTGAGATCATTCACTTCTTTGTCTGTTTCTGGATTATGTCAATTAACCTATTGTCCTTCTAGAAAACAAGTCATTGCAGATTATCCAGTCTTTCCAGTCCTACTTTAAAATATGGATTCATGCTGATATTCATGGTTTAAATTTCCCAAGTATTTCATTTGCAATTATTATTCAAAAGAAAAATTGATAAAAAAAATAGCTTTTACCACATTAAGTTTGCCAATTGGAATGATTTGCTTCAATAAACTAGCAGCTTTTATTAAGAGAAAACATTACACAAACAGTATCATTTAAAGAGATTTTAAATGCTGACTATAATAAAATTGAAAACATAATAACTTTATAAGCATAAATAAGCTTTTTATTTATCATGAACTGCATAGATTGAGGTAGAAAGATAAAATATACTTGTGTTTTCTATTAACAAATATTTGTTGCCGTATATTATAGATTTATTCTTAGAAAGGAACACATTATCAATTTTCGAAATAAAAAGCAGTGTATTTTTAAAATTAAATGGTGTATTAGTTGATATTTATCAACTAGAAATAGGAACAAACTGAACCATGAATGTACACTTTAAAACAACTGAGAATGACTAACAAATAAAAAGAGAGAACAATGAGAGAAAAAACAAACAGAATCACTACTTATTTACTTTGATTTGATTTATTTTTTCCTTTTTGGAAATTATTTTTCATACAAGATATTTAGATTATGGTCCCCCTTTTCCAAATGTTCCCATTGATCCCCTTCCCTATTCTGAGTCCACACTTTTTTTCTATTCTTAAAAAACAAATAGCCATCCTAGAAATAATATAAAATAAATAAAATGATTGAATGGTGGTGACAGCCTCCTGGAGACAGGGGTGGGGAGGAGGTATGGGATGTGGGACAGTCGGAGGGTGGACTGGGAGGGGAATAAAATCTGGAGTGTAAAAATATAAATAAATAAATAAATAAATAAATAAATAAATAAATAAATTTCAATAGAACACAACAAAGAGAATGTAAAGAGACAAAAATAATAAGCATGAAAAACATATTTGAACTGAGAGACACAAGTTTGAACACAGAAGAATTCCATGAAAACACAAAGAACAGAAGTCCTAAGGACTTCAAAGGTTAAAGGATAAAACAATTCCTGACAAACGCTATGAAGTAAAGAATCTCCCAAGTTGACACTGAATTTGTTTTGTGCTGGCCATCTACTGGTAAACATATGGCCTCCCTTTAAGAGTGGTATGCTACCCTAATGAGATTTCATTTGGGGATGGAGGAAGGGTGTAATTCTTTCATTTGTAGGTAGTCAGCAGCTGAAGCTAGCTTCTGTGTTAGTGATGGGGCATGCTTACACTTCTCTTCAATGAAAATATGTGCTGGCAGTGTGCTTAGCTTCTTCTTCCTCTTGGACTGGCAATCATACAGACAATTTTTTTGTCCTAGAAGTTGATATCAGAGTCACTTTGTTTGCTGCACAATTAATGGTCATAAAAATGCAACATTGCTTATTCCCTCTGCTTTAAAGCATATCTGTCATGGATAAGCTCAAAATAACACTGAAGACAACTTTCTTACTATAGAACCCTGATTTTATTCTCTGTGTTTATACTAAATGTCCCATGATTGTTGCAGGTTTGTGTTTGCTTCTTTTTTTTTTTTTCAGGAAAGTCTGTTTTTTCTCAAAATACACAAGAATAAAGTACACTTTTCAAAGCCACTTGTTGAGGTAATATTTTATTTAGTGTCAAATTTATAGCTTTTGTGTAGATGAGAGGCGCTTACAAAATCCACTGTGGATTGAAGTGTTTTGTTAAGGGAGAGTTGAAGAATAAATACATAAAATCTATTTGAAGTAAATAGAACTGACAATAAAGATTTAAATTTTTCAAGCATTGAAACACATAAAAATAGTATGAGTTAATGTATTTTAGTTCAGAGAGGAACTCAAGTTACATAATTTCTTTACTATTACTTTATTACTTTATTTATTTATTTAATTATTTGCTTTACATTCTGATCTTAGTCCTCCTCTGTTCTTTCTTCCAAGTTTCACCCTCTCATCCCCATTCTCCCATTTCTCCTTCCCTTTCTAGTTATGGAAGTGGGGTCCCTTCCCTGGGTACCATCTTACCCTGGCATATCAAGTTGCTACAGGACTAAATATTTTCTGTCCCACTTAGGCCAAACAAGGTAAGCCTTTTTGGAGAAACCGATCCACAGGCAGGCAATAGTTGTTAGGAGACCTACATGAAGACCAAGCTGCATATCTACTACATATGTGTATGGGGCCTAGGTCCAGTCCCTGCATGCTGTTCAGTTTGTGGTTTAATCTTTGTGAGCCCCATAGGTCCAGTTTAGTGGGCACTGTTAGTTGAAACGGTGTATTCCTGGACAGATCACACCAAGCCAGCACAGTTCTCACTTTTGGAGGTCTTTATTGAAAGAGCAGAAGTGAGGAAGAGAAAGAGAGCTAGCTATAGGTAGGGATCCGTGTTATCTGGGCTGTGACATATGTAACGTAGGTGGTGGTGGTGACGCACGTAGGAGATTCAGGTGATCCAGGTAATGCAGGTGATGCAGGTAAGGCATGCACAGGGAGTGTGCGGCGGTTGCTAAGGCAACAGACACAGAAGGGTCCACGTTGTCTAGGGATGACGTCATCGCTGGATTTAGAGGCTAGCTGTAAACAATTTCTGGTGGTATTCTTGTACTGTCCTTGACCCCTTCGGGTCCCTCAGTCGAACCTCTACCCTCCCAATTTTCCACAAGACTCCCTGCCTAGTATTTGGCTGTGGGTCTCTGCATCTGTTTCCATCAATCGCTGGATGAAGCCTCTCAGATGACAGTTGTAAAAGGTTCCTGTCTCCAAGCATAGCGAAGTATCATTAATAGTGTCAAGGGTTGGTAGCTCAAGTTCTAATAGGACTTTTCTTTTGGTCCAACGAACTACCTTCTATGGTTCGATCTATGCATACTTGAATCTTGTAGATCTGAAATGGAATGTGTGACCAAAAATTGCAAAAGCTAATAAGAACGCAAGAGATGTCAATATGAAGAAAGGCAACTCTTTCATTGATACCACACTTCATATGAGAACAGGACAGTGGCCTCCTGGAAAGACCAGATGGAAACTATGGCAGGGCAGTTAAAATACACTACCAACTTTCACCATCTGCCTGACATGTATGCTTCTGGATATGAGACAGTGAGACTCACTCACACGTCTCCTCTGGCCCTTGTGAATCAAGACAGCATCAACCATGGAGTTACATGGCCAAAGCCCAGTAACTCAAGGCAACTTGGATTAATTCCCTTATAAAAAATATAAATTTGAATCACATAAAATTAGTTCTTTGTATGTCAAAACCAGTAAAAATCAGTAATTTTCTAAATACAACATTAATACCTCTTGTGAGAGAACAAGACTCACCGGCATTCTGGGGGCATCATTTGGCAGTGGGCTTTATTATTATTTAATCTCTTCAAATCAAGTTCCATGACACTAGAATGTTTTTACATGTTAGAGAAGTGTTTTTAAACATATATGTGCATCTGTAAATGGATATATCGATCAATATTTATATCTGTGAACCAAAAATATCCTATTTTATTAAATTTTACTAATGTTCATAAAGAACATAAGTAAAGATTTTGTATTTTAATAGCTTAATTAATAGGATAATTAATTTAATAAGTTTGGATTGTAGTTACATATACACAGCCATTGAATTTTTAGTATAATTCTCTCAGGGAGTTACTGAGGATTTTTTGGGTTGAATTTTGCATCAGAGAACTGGTGGTTGATTAAGTTTAAATAAAATTCACAGTAGAGCAATAAATACAGCCTGGCATCTTCATAGCTGATATTTGGGAAACCTTACAGTTTGTGACAGGTCAAAAAATTATACTCTCTGACATGCTGTCAAAAAATTTAAATTAGAGAAAAATCATGTAGTTTCAAACATGGAAGTGGGAAGATACACATTTGAAGTAAATTGTATCTTATATTTTATAGCAATCATAAAATCATTAGAAAATACACCATATAATTTACTACATTTTCAAAAAAAGTATTTCCTGATAAACTCTTGGCATGCTTTTAATGGTAACTGTTACAAACATAACTTAGAGATATTTTTCAGAATGTGAGATGTGATATTGGTGTTCTAGAATCAACTTGAAATGGGCTTATGCTGCATAATCAAACTGGTCCGATTTCTCCTGTGCCCGTTAAAGGCATAACTGTGCCAGTAATAAAACCAGTGTTCCTCAAATCCACTCTTCATTCATCTTCACTGACATTATGTAAATTAGTTTGACCTTGAAAATAACTGAACTAAGTTTAAAACATAATTCCTATGTTTTCTGTGTCCACATGTCTGTGTAGGCAAGAGGTCTGTGGTAGATCTCATCTTCCATTGTCTTCTATATTACTTTTTGAGATTGGGTCTTTCATGGATCTGGAAGTTTAGCATTTCCAGGTGGACTGGCTGGAGAGCGAGTCGCAGGCATCTACCAGTGTCTGTCTGCCACACCAACACAGGGATAGGCCCTTTATATGGGGATAGGGCTCTTTATATAGGCCTTGGGTTTCTACTCAAGACATTGAATTTGAGAGCCCCCTTTATGAACTGAGTTGTAGCTCAACCTTGGACTGTCTGTTCCTTTAAAACAATATTCATAAAAATACAAACATCTGTCTTTTCTTCTTTACAGCAAACTATTTCAAGTGGTTAGATTAGGCCTATGTTTTATATAATTTGACAAATGAGGGTTGCATTTCAGTTGTTTCCTTGTGAGTATGAACAACCTTAGGTAACTAAACTTAGGCACATGAACAATGAGCATCAAGTAGACCCCTGCTGCAATAAAGGAAAGGAGATGAAATACAAGGATGGTCAAGCTGAGGACAGTGACTCTGGAATACCCATGGAGGGACTCATTTCCAGAGATATACATGAGGAAGAAACAGGGTGGAAGATTCACTACAATAGGAGCAGGCAATACTAACAGTGTGTGATTCTAAAAGGAGAAGGGATTGGTTACTCTAAAACATGTGACTTGCAGTTCAGCTTTTGGATGAAGTACAGCATTTTGCACATCTATTTTTTCCTCCTGTTTGTTTATATTTTCTAAGGACCCTATAATTCTGTTACACTGACTCTAGAGAACACACTTGAGTTATAAGTGCTGAACAAGTGTAAGTTTATGTCTGTTCATTTTAACTTCCTACCAGTTTTCTTTCATCATTTTTATTAATAAATAGTCAATTTTCTGATGAGTAATTTATTGACTGAACACACTGATCTTTCATGATTAAGCCATTTCAGATGAATTTTAGTTCAGGCAAGATGGTTCAGCAGGAGTAAGTACTTGCCACAGAAAGACTCATGACCTGATTTCAATACCCAGATGCCATGATGAAAGCTGAGGAATGATTCCTGAAAACTGTCCTCTGCTCTCAAAACATGCTAATGCTACATTCATGACATATTTTCTTTCCCTTACTATACATACATGCACATACATGAACACAATAATAAGGAATACAATTTATTTCTGGAATTGGAAATCATGAATGTAAAAATGTTTAATCTTCATCCAAGACAAGTTTGAGTAAGATTCCCGTGCTTTTAGTCGATTAAGAGAAGAGTACATAACAATAATAACCGTTTGGATTAATAATTAGTCTGAATGGATTGTTGTTCATAAAATAACACAAGTATCAGAACTCATAAAATAAAAAAAATATGTTTTTAAAAGAAAATTAAAGTAACACACATGTTAGTTTCAAATATTTATCAAAATCAAGAAATGTCAACAAACATTAGAATTAAAATTAGAATTAAAATGTAATTTATATACATAACAAATGTTTTGTCACTAATGCAGATAGTGTAAATATTTTAAGAGCTTATGGAAGCATTCAACAAAGGTAAAGCAATTTAATTAACCAAATACCAGTTTTTCTAAAGATATATCTAAATATTCTTTTATAAAACACAAGCAGCAAATATTATAGGCAACACTTAAGATTATCATCACTATATATAAACAAGAATTGAATATTAATATATTTAAAAAATGAATAAACCATATACCACTAAATTCTTATAGTCTTATAATAATGCGATTCAAAGACAATTTGAAGCCCTTAATATTTGTATTAATTTACAAAAAGTTAAAGTGATTGAAATAAGCCTATATTCTACAGAAAGAAAAGCAACAGAGTGAATGAAAAAAATTAAGTGCAATATTTTCTAAGTGAAGCTGTGAAAAATACAGTACCAGTTTATGAATTTAGTTTAAGGGAGTAGTTAATATTATCTTGGTTATATCTCAGTGTAATGTATACAGTGCCCTAGTAGTAAGAGAGCAGAGTCTCCTTAGCAGCCATCTGTGAATGTTTGATTAAATTTGCAGCCATTTAGCAGATATTTTTCTTCACAGAACTAGATCTGAGAGTCACTTTCTTGTGATGTGGGATTCCTTCACCTTCCATAATATAGTAATCAATTAAATGGTAGAGGATAGCATATTTATTTACAAAGCCCTATCTTGTTTTATGTCTCAGAATTTGTTATTGAAATTAAGCACACTCCCTGCTCTTGGCTGCTTTTCTGAGCATTAACCCCTCCAACCTTGTTCATTACGGGTTTCTGCAAGGCATGTTAAGTAAGGAAAATTTTAAGTTACCTCTAATAGTCAGACAGTCTTCCTCTCTCTTAAAAGAATACAAAAACTATGCTTTCCCTATAATTATTATATTTCTTTAATATCCCCCTGTGCACATAGATAGAGATAAAATACCAACCTTGAAATAATTCTCTGGGACTTTCAGATTCAAAGTGTGACATCACTTTTAATGATGAGCTGCAGAACTGTATTTTGAATTTTCTACTAATCCCATCTTGTCAATTTGTGCATTATGTACCATTTTACATCTGTGAGTATGAATGTTATATAAACTATGAGAATACATGTGTACTGGCTAGTTTTGTGTGTCAACTTGACACAAACTGGAGTTATCACAGATAAAAGAGTTTCAGTTGAGAAAATGCCTCCATGAAATCCAGCGGTAAGGCATTTTCTCAATTAGTGATCAAGGCAGGAGGGCCCCTTGTGAGTTGCACCATCCCTGGGCTGGCAAACTTGGGTTCTATAAGAAAGCCAGCTGAGCAAGCCAGGAGAAGCAAGCCAGTAAGGAACACCCTTCCATGGCCTCTGCATCAGCTCCTGCTTCCCGACCTGCTTGAGTTCCCGGCCTTACTTCCTTTGGTGATGAACAGCAATGTGGAAGTGTAAGTCGAATAAACCCTTTCCTCCCCAACTTTCATCTTGGTCTTGATGTTTGTGCAGGAATAGAAACCCTGACTAAGACAACATCTTTACATAAATCGAGGATAAAATGCATTGAATGCACTCATTTAAATAATACTGAAGAGCCACTATAAGTCACTTTGAGATGTCATGCTCTATTTTGAAGTTCAATACCCTTGTACAAGAATACACAAGAAGTTAGAACATGAGCCTCCTGTAGTATCTAACTCTAATGATGAAGACTTCTCTGTCATTTAGATATTATATGCCCCATTTTGCCACATATAAAATGGCAACCCTTAATGTTCTATTTGCATCATTGTACTGTTAATGAGGATCAGGGAATCAAATATAAGTCAAGTGCTCTTGGGAAACAATTCAGTTGTGAGCAATCAGTGCCAGAATAAGATAAGAGCCTTCCATGATGTAAAATAGGCTTTATCGAGAATTGTGTCTGTTGGTGAGAATGTGAATTGCCCAACTAGATGTTAAATATTTTGCTTTTCCCAGGTTAATGGCATTAAATAATCTTCCAATAAGACAATGGGCATTTGTCAATGTATATTTGTGTCTAACAATTGCAGCTAAATATGCATGACAAATTCATTTGTACTAACTGCTCATCTCATATATTTTAGTCAATGCGATGGTGGAAGAAAGTGGGAGACTTATGATGCTTTTGACAAATGCATATAATTCCTTCCACACTCATGATCTCTGAGGAGCTGAGAACATCCTACCATATGCTAAGACTGACTGAAGGCTTTCAGAATTATAATAATTATGTCATAGACTTTATGTGCGTATTTGAATTTATGGTGAATGAAAGCAATTATGTTTTTTGATGCATTTTTTTATACTAATGATGGAAGCTCAGGAATTTTAAACATTTATGTACTTTAATTTTTCCCCTGGCAAGGTGTGACTATTTGCTCAAGAACTTTATGTGAACTATTGCAGAGTCTTTAAAAAATGTCTTCTTTTTGTATTTGGTTTGTTTTTTGTTTTGGAAAAATATCTGCTAACTAGAAATGGAGAATTTGTGAATACTTTGCTTAAAATGAGCCAATTGTTGCTAGAAAAAAAGGATAAATGTTTCTTCTAAAGGGAGTGTAATAACCATTAATTTTATACTTTAGCAGTCTGACTTGGGATTCTGTTCTGTGATAATCTTGAATTTTATGGAACAGTGCAAAAGCAGATCTATCAGCACCCATTTCAAAGGGGACCACCAACAAAACAGATGTCTGAAGATGGCAGTCACCTTACTGTGACATCCCTTAAGAATTGCTACCTTTTTTCTTTTGATTGTGCTATAGAAATAGAACTCAATTTGTCCAAGGCTACTTGTCCCTCCAGAGTTATTCTACCCTGGGCTTTAGCTTTCTACCATTGGGGAGTTAATTGTTCTTTGCTGGCAGAAAAACTGCTGAAGACACTCTGAGTACAATTGGCAAAGCTGTATATGCACCCTCTTCTAAGAAAACAAGTCCTGTGAGGCAATCTGACCCAATACTCTCCATTGTTACTGTACACAGACAAAAATAATCCTAATGCCTCCATATGAAGTAATAAACTATGAAGTTATGCTATTGTTTGTTTGATTTGTGATTTGTGTTGATTTCTTCTTACCTAAGTATTATTTGTGTGAACAATTTTTCCAATATATTTCCTCTTAAAAGTTTTATAGATTTAGATTTGACCAGTAAAGCTGTAGATAGCTGTGTATGTTATAAAGATATTTGTTGAAGCTATTACTTTGGCCAAGGAGGAAATACAGATATAAAAATAATCGTTCATCCTTATGAGAAGAACAATTCTATTATTGATCTTAACTTAGTTGTTAATAATGACCTGCTGTGTACACACACACACACACACACACACACACACACACACACACACACACACACCAAAAACACTTATAGGCTCGATGTTGAACATGAGTAATTTGACTGGGTACTTACTATTTCTGTGGCACTGAGATTGCTCACTGAGTTTTGTAGTTTGTAATGAAATTGATATAGTTTTATCTGAATCAAATAGACTATTTCTACAAAAACATTGTTATTTCTATAATGAATACTGGGTGATTTACTTAGAATCAATTTGAAAAACTTAGTGTCAATAATATTCAGCTTTATGATATACACGTAGTATCTGATGCATTTACTTTGTTCCATTAAGTTTTAATATCTTTAATAATTTAATGTAACACATTTCAATACATATAGTCACATATTCTCTCCCCCCTCTCTCTCTCTCTCTATATATATATATGTATATGTATATGTATACATATGTATACATATACATATATATATACATATATACATATATATATGGTAGTATTGTAAATTGTCAGTAAGTGGATAACATACATAGTTATTGTAGATATAAAATAATGATTTTATTCACCTCTGTGATAGAAAAGTGAAGCATACATTTCATCTCTGCATATGTTGTTACACCAACTACATATTTTTCTTCTTGTCCTTCCTACAGTATTCTTGTCCTAGTCTCTAGTAAGTATTATTGACTTCTTTTAGTTTCATATCAGCACATGCTGTTTCACCAACAGAAAAACATCTATTATTTGTCATCTTGTGTCTGGATAATTTCACCAAACATGACATACTCTATTTTTTTGCATATCGTCCCAAATGACAAGAGTTTATTTACCTTTATGGCTAATATTAACATGTAATATCTTTTTTTTTTTCCTTTTTTTTTTGGTTTTTTCGAGACAGGGTTTCTCTGTGTAGCCCTGGCTGTTCTGGAACTCACTCTGTAGACCAGGCTGGCCTCGAACTCAGAAATCCACCTGCCTCTGCCTCCCGAGTGCTGGGATTAAAGGCGTGCGCCACCACCGCCCGGCTAACATGTAATATCTTTAAAGTTGTATTCCCTTTTACTATATATTCTTCTCTCTTACAATATATTCTTAATATACTTTCTCCTCTCTCTATTCCTCTAAGTTCTTCTACACTTCGTTTTTCATCAAGATCCAATATTTTTTTTAAAAAATCATTTTATCATTTCAAATGATATCCCCCTTCCCAAATATCCCTCCACAACCCCCCCATCCTATCCACCTCTCCCCCTCTACATTGTCTCTATGAGGGTACTCCTCCACCCACTCACCCACTCCCGCATCACTGTTCTAGTATCCCTCAATCCTAGGGCATCAAGCCTCCACAGCACCAAGGGCCACCCGTCCCATTGATGGCAGATATGACCATCCTCTACTACATGTGTACCTGGAGCCATGGATCCCTCCATGTGTACTCTTCAGTTGGTCATTTACTCTCTGCGAGCTCTGGATGGTCTAGTTAGTTGATATTGTTCTTCCTATGGGGTTGCAATCCCCTTCAGCTCCTTCAGTCCTTCCCCTAGCTCTTCCATTCGGGCCTCAGGTTCAGTACCATAGTTGTCTGTGAGTATTTGCATCTGTATTGGTCAGATTCTTGTAGAACCTCTCAGGGAACAGCCGTACCAGGCTCCTGACAAGCTAGCACTTCTTGGCTTTAGCAATAGTGTGGCGATTTGATGTTTGCAGATGGGATGGATCCCTAGGTGGGGTGGTCTCTGGATGGCCTTTTCTTCAGTCTGTTCCTTTTTTTTGTCCCTGTCTTTCCACTGTACAGGAACATTTCTGGGTTAAAAATTCATGGGTGGCCCCATTTCTCAACTGAGAGATGTACCTATATACTGGAGGTGGTCTCTACAGGTTGTATCTCCCCTTTCTTGTGATTCTAGCTAAAGTCATCACCATTGGCTCCTGGAAGCCTCTGTCTTCCCTGGAGTCTGGGACTTTCTAGTGGCTACCCCCATTTCTCCATCTCCCACTGCTGCATGTTTCAATTTTCTGACCCTCTGTATTTACTCATGTCCCTTCCAATGCCTAATCCTGACTCCACTTTTACTCTCCCCTTCTTCTCTCTTTCTCCCAGGTCCTTTCCTCCCTCTACCTTCTGTGATTGTTTTGTTTCCCTTCTATTTAGCATTTTGGTCTTCCTTTTCTTAATCTCCATATTATTTGTGGGTTGTATCTTGAGTATTCTGAGATTTTTAGCTAAATATCCACTTATTAGTGAGGACATACCACGTGTGTACTTTTGTTTCTGGGTTTCCTCATTCATGATGATATTTTCTAGTTCCATCCATTTGCCTGCGAATATCATGAAGTCATTGTTCTTAATAACTGAGTGATACTCCATTGTGTAAATGCACCAAATTGTTTTGTGAACATTCTCTTGTTGACAGAGATCTGGGTTGTTCAGAGAACCAAATAACCCTATTTTAAAAATGGGGTACAGAGCTAAACAAAGGATTCTCAACAGAAGAATCTTGAATGGCTGAGAAGCACTAAAAGAAATGTTCACCATACTTAGTCATTGGGGAAATGCAAATCAAAACTACCCAGAGAAACTAACTCACACTAGTCAGAATGGCCAAGATAAAAAATGCAGGTGACAGCAGATGTTGGTGACGATGTGGAGGAAGAGGAACACTCCTCCATTGCTCATGGGACTGCAAGTTGGTAAAACCACTTTGGAAATCAATCTGGCAGTTCCTCAGAAAATTGGACAGAGTACTACTACCTGAGGACCCAGCTATACCACTCCTGGGCATATACCCAAAAGATGCTTCAACATGTAATAAGGACACATGCTCCACTATGTTCATAGCAGCCTTATTTATAATAAATAAATTATAATGAGGAAATAACCAAGATGTTCCTCAACATATCCCATTCTTTCTGTCCCTCCTTACAGGAACAGGTTTCTAAGATGTATCCCTCAACCAAAATATAATAAAATAAAGAAAATAACAATTATATGGTTGTTAGACAAGACAAGTCAACAACAACAACAACAACAACAACAACAACAACAACAAAAAGAGAAAGCAGAAGAATCAGACACACCCTGGTACCTACTTTGAGAAGACCAGTAAAAGTACTAAACTGAAAGGCATTGTACATATGCAGACCTATGTAGGTGGTATGATTGCTGCTTCAGTATCTGTTTGTTACTATGAGCTTTGCTCAGTTTCATGGAGTCCTTTCCTCCTAGTATTCTCTGTTCCCTCTATTTCTTTGACTCCTGCCTCCTCTGCTGTAAAGCTCTGAAAGTTCTGAGGGGAAGGATTTGATGGAGACATCTCATTTAGAGCTGTGTCTTCCAAGGTCTCCCACTCTGTATGATGTCTGGCTGTAGAGGCTTGTATTTGTTCAACTTTGTTACAGGAATTGAACCTGTCTGATGATGCCTGAATAAGGCAGCAATCTATAAATACAGCAAAATATCATTAGGAGCTATTTTATTGTTACTTTTTAAGACCAGTTGTATCTTTATTTACCTCAGGTCTCTAAACTATATTGAATGATTGATTGAATCATTACCACCTCTGGGTGAGAGGTTGATTACATGTGAGAGCACTTGGCAATAGTGCTGCAATAATGCTGCTATGAAATTATCTACTTAATATGCTGTTTTATTTAAGATGTTTATATATTCGCAAGTCTGAGAGCCGCATCATAATTTAGACTTCTTCATAAGAACCTCTACATGGCTTTCTGTAACTGAATTTATAATTTACATTCCCATGACAAGTATGTGCGAGGAGCCTGCCTCATCTTCACTAGCATCTCATGTGTCTTCCCCTTTTCATTAATTTTAATTTTTAAATTATGTTTTAAATTTCATGAATGTAGAATGTGTTTAAATAGTTTTTCACAACCCTCACACCCCCTGGAGTTCCTCTTACGTTCTTCCTGCTCCCATTCAATTTCAAGCCTCTTTTTCATTAGTTATTATTGATACAAATAAATACTTAAGAACAAACAATTGAGTCAACATAGTTTTCTCATTGAGTATACATACTTTCAAGTTTTCCACCAGATATTGGATAACTAAATGGAGAACACATTCTTGGGGAAGACTAATTTCTTCCTCTCATTAGTCTTTAATTACCTTTTATGCTTAATTTAGGGGTCGAGTCCCATGAGATTCCCTTCTACATCCACAATTAAATTATTTTTTACTATTGTTTAGGTCTTGTTTAGGAAGTTATATCATTTAGATTCTACATGTTCAACTTATCTGTCATATACAGAAAACAATATCTCACAGCTGAAGCCCAGGTTCTCTGTCTCAGAATCTTTTGACCACTAACCTCTTTCATGACATTCCTTAACCTTAGCTGTGTGTGATGTAGATGTACCAGTTGGGAATGGATATGCCATCATAAGTTTCTCGCTGCATTTTGACCCATTATGGATTTATGTAGTAGTTTTTTCTTCTGAACAAAGAAGTCTTTAGTATGGTTTGAGAGCCACACATTTCTGTAAGTATAAAGTAAGTATTTAATTCATTTTTTAAGACTTCCATTGAGGGCCAGAAAAATGAGTCAGCATACAAAGGCATTCACCAGTACACCTGACTACCTAAGACACATAAACCAAATAAATAGCATAAACTAAATAAATGTGATAATAACAATCCCCTTTAAAAGACTACTTTAATTAATATTCTATAGTGACTATTTTGGTTTGCATTATTCCTGACCTGGGGTTTCTACACTGCCTTTGATCATTTAGTTCCCAGAAAGAAATACTCACAATCTTTATATTTAAAATAAGCCTTAATCAGTGTGAGAGCTGGGCAGATATCTACCCTCTATGCTATTAGAATGTACTTTCCTATTGATGACCCCGAATTATAACTTACTATTTTCATCTGGGTAGCTCTTAACTCCAATTGGCCAGGCCTCACGGCCACATTGTTATGGCTCACCTAACCCATGGTGGCTTCTCCTTCCTCCTCTACCCTCTTCTCCCCTGGTCTTTCTCCTCTGATCCCCAAACCTGGGAACCATAAACACTGCCTATGTCTCTTCTGCCCAGCTACTGGCTGTCAGCATCATTATTTACCAATCAGGACTACAGAGCAAGGTTATATAGCATCTATGTGCACACCCTCTGTTCTCTGGGTTAACCAGTCTTGAGGAACCAATATTAGCATTAGAATACAAGCAGCATCAGGCCAAGGCACTACATTTCCTCCATTTTGTCCAAGTAAAGAGGCTGTTTCTCTTATAACAACAAAAATACATAGTAGGTACTATTTTAAAACAAGTATGAATAAATTACGTATAAGTTGCTTTTAAAAGTCCAGTCTATTTGTATTTTCTACCTTAGATGTTGTACTTTACCATCAATACTATCTTAATGAGTTTATATTCTGTGCTGATATAATCTTCTATTTTAACTTGCATTATCATCTTAAAACCATCCCTTAGTCCTAGAACATCTTCTTAAATCCTAAACAACTAAAGTTTCATTGTGAGACTGTAACTATCTAGTCTTCTTCCCCTTCAGAGATCTGAAAAGGAAATAAATATTGCCTGAATATGCAGAAAGCACAAGGACACAGCCTTCAAAAAATATAGAAATGACAGAAACAGTTGACTACATAGACAGTCCCCAATATTTTCTATAATGTTAGAACATCTATCTTCCGCCTTCTTGCTGCATCATATAGCAATTTTAAAATTCAATAAAATGAGTATGGTTGAGATTACCCTGGGTTTAGGAAGGAGATGATAGTTATATCTCTTGTATGGAGGGTCCAGGCATATTTGTCCTCTTATTTAGCTGGACTTATATTTAAGTAGATAGTTGTTTGATATTGCCAATATGAGTGCTACTTATAGTGCACCTTTTGTGGATATGTTTTCATGCTAGTCATAGCATAGTTCATAGGCACACAGGCTAGGTAGGATGAGTGAAGACAGGACTCAGGTCAGATACAGAATCATTTCAGAGAGTCCTGTGCCTGAAATGCAGTGTGTGTGTGTGTGTGTGTGTGTGTGTGTGTGTGTGTGTGTGTGTGTGTGTGTGTGTGTGTAGGTATGTGTATGTATGTATGTATATATATATATATATATATATATATATATATATATATATATATGTATGTATGTATGTTTGTAGGTAGGTAGGAAGGTGTATGCATATAGTATCCGCAGAGACTGGAAAAAGCCATCAGATCTCTTGGAACTGGAGATACAGCTTATTGTGAGTTGCCAACTCTGGGTTCTAGAAGCAAAAATGCTCCTCTGCAAGAACAGTAGGTGGTTTGTTCCACCAAGCCATCTCCTCTTTCACCAGAAAATATTTTCTACACAATCTCAATCCATCTTTTAATTCATTTCTATCTCTTTCAGATACTATGATCTACCTAGGAACTACTACATCTATCTTTAATCAACTCATTAAACATTGAACCCATGTTCTTAGAGTCAGGGTGTGTTTTGTGTGTATGCCTTACTGGAGGGGAAAATAGTCCTCATTTTGTTTGATAGTTTTACTGCATTTGCGTTAATATCAATGGAGTAAATTAATCTATATTTTAGAAAAACCTGTTCATTATAAGCTTCAAATATGAAGCAGGCAGTGAAGATCTATTTTTGTACGTTTCACTTGAGAATTCTTTCCTACAAAATTTTAAATAGATATTCAATGCCCTCAGGATTATCTATTTTATTTCACCTGTTGAGTTGAGATCTTCACAGGATAATCCATTTGAAGACAGCCTAATAGGAGTTGAATCAGTTTGAACAAATTTAATTGACAGATCTGCCAGCATAACACCTTTATTTAAGCACCTTTATTAGAAATTTTCCATTGTGCTACTTCCAGCAATTCATAAAAGAACAGGAAAAAAAATCTATTTGATTACAAGAAATATGAAATAGTAGATATCATTTTGAAAGACTCTTCCTGGGGGAATAATCCACACACATGTTCTTGTAATTTTAAGTTAGGAAATATTAAAGAAGATAGAATCGGCAAATGTTAAGTTCTTTTAATAAATGATTGCTGCATAAATGAGAAAATATTTGATCTAACATGTGTCTCAGATGTGACTGGACTTTGTGTCTTTGCTTATCTTGAATCATGGTTCTAAAATGCTGTGACCCTGTCCTGCTGTGGGAAACGGCTTCAGAACATTATTTTTCACTCTCCTCCTCCACATCTTTTTTCTCTCTCATGTCATACAAAGTTTCTTTGTCCTCCTGGCATTCCTAATTTCCTTCCTATATTGCTCTTCTTTCAGTCATCATTCAGTTGTTTTCTTAGGATGATTTCTCAGGTGTGTCAAAGATCCCATGTGAAGGTACGAATAGAACATGTATAATTTTATATACCAAACAAGCATCAAAACCTGACAAAAATATTTCTAATCTATATTTTCAATATTCAATCAAATACTAGCATGTAAACATTAAACAGAAGAAGCAAACCATGGAATAAATTGATATTCATCAACTGTAAATTATAAAATGAATTTGCACACATGTTCATTTATGAAAGTGTCTTACAGATGAAGATTTAAAAAGTAGAAAGAAAGAAAAGCAGCTATTAGAAAAAGATTTATAGAGTACATTATCATCAAAATATTAGTTTATTTCACAATATGTTTCACAGTTAATAATAATGTAAGAATCTTTAACAATCAAGATGGATATTCGCTGCTCTATTTAAAAATATGAAACAAAGATGAGAAAAGATTAACCTGTTCATTAATAAATAATGAAATTTCATTTTTTTCTCCTGTTTCTGTTACTTAATATTGTATGTGTCAAAGCTCCAATAATTAAATTTTTCCCAGGATAATGAAAAAATAGGAAAGTTGTGGATATAGTTCACTGTGTTGTATAGGTGTTTTCTTCAGCAACAAGGTCTTACTATAAGCTTGTGGAGAAAATAAAGCAGTCTTGACAATATTCTGGGTTGTTTGTAGCTTCTCAAGGGGTCCCGTTGACCAGTAACTCTATGGGATGGAATCATTTCTTAAAACTGAAGGCTTCATTTTGTGACAAAACATGTCTCCTTGAGATTCTGTTACCCACATTACTGGGTGATTCCGTTTAGATTTTCATGCATGTATATATATTTTAAAAGCATTAACTACTGGATTTCCATAAGATACCTCAAATACCACATAATTTTACCTGTCTCTTGTGTATTCATATTATAAATAGGAAAATATAATATCTCTGTACATTTTTTTGTTTCTGTAGACACTTAGTGCTATGGACGTGCCTCTTAGAATCACAATCATTAAGTTTGGGTACCTTATGTATTCATTATCATTCTATTTTAAAAAGTTTTAAATTTATTTCTTAATTTCTGTCATGACCCATTTTTCATTCATTACAGAGTTGTTAAGTTTCCATGCGTTTGTGACCCTTCTGTTGTTTCTGTGGTTCTTGATATCCAGCTTTAATCAGTGGTAGTGATATATGATGCAGAGTATTAATTGAATTTTCTGTATCTGTTGAGACTTGTTTTGTCCAAGCATGTGGTCAGTTTTGGAGGATGTTTTATGATCTACAGATATAAAGGGATATTCTTTTGTACTGGCGCAAAATAATCTGTTAGGTCAATTTGACTTACAGTGTCATTTAACTTTGTGTTTTCTGTTTAATTGTTTCTGCATGACATATTTATTGATGAGAAAGCAATATTAAAGTTTCCCACTATCACTGGGTGAACATATGTGATTTTAGCTGCATTAGTGTTTCTTTTACAAATTCAGATACACTTGTGTTTGGTGCATAATTGAGGTATCTCAGATCCCAAAGGACATGCATGACAGGAGCCTAGCATGGCTGCTCTCTGAGAAGCCCAACAGATGACTGAGATAGAAGCATATACTTACACCCAAACAATGGTCTTGTTGGGGATCCCTGTGGTTGAACTAGAGAAAGGCTGGAAGAAGTTGAGGAGGAGGGCCAACCCATAGAAAACCCAGCAGTTTCAACAAACCTGGACCCCTGTGATCTCTCAGACACTGGGTCACCAACCAGGCAGCATACACTAGAAGACTTTGAGAGAAGTGAAACCCCAGTGAATGGGGAGGCCTGGCTGGGTGTGTGGGGATGTGTGGGTGTGGGGACATCCTCTTGGAGATAGGGGAGGAGGAATCGGATGGGGAACTGTCACAGGGCAGAACAGGAAGGGGAAAGCGACTGGACTGTAAAAAAAAGATTAAAGATAATAATAAAAAAAGAAAGAAAAAAGAAAGTGAGTGACACTCATACAGACAAATGTACTCTGGCACCTCTCTCAGAGGACAAAGCTCCACATGTCTGTAACTTGTCACCAGGTAGCCTCGTCCTTGGTGCCAGGAATGTTGAAGACCGTTATTCCACAACAAAAAAATTTCTATTACTGCTCTCCTGGAATATCTGCTTGATAGGATGTTCACCATCAGGCCATTTCCTGAATAAGTTAGCTACAAATATGGGGCATGTTGGGAAGAGTTCTATCATTTGATTTGTCTCCTAAATTTTCTTCTGCTCTGTGTACTTCCTTTCCTCTCAAAGTAGTCTACAGCCTTTAATTACCATGAGGTTGCTTGCAATTTTTCTATATACTATGGTTTACATGATAGAGT
>CM052709.1:15228578-15286121 GCA_028551405.1 Uromys caudimaculatus
GGAGAGGAGAGGAGAGGAGAGGAGAGGAGAGGAGAGGAGAAGCAGGCCATAAACACATGGAGAGACAGGGGTGTGGTCAGGGGGTGGAATGGGGAGAGAAGGGGGAAGGCAAGCAAGACAGAAACAAGAGACCAAGAGAGGAACAAGAGCAATTTTTTCCTCCCTAAATATTGTGTCATCATTATATTTTTAGTATATTATTAAGCAAGTCAAATGATTATAAAATAACAGTGATTTGTTTAGAAGTCTTACTGTGAGATAGGTACTATCCTACATAGTTTTCACATATTAACAGATTCAACCATTAAAGTGAAGCTATAGTAATTTTCTTCATTTAAAAAAAAAAAGAATTGGTTGGAATATCTTTTTTGCATTCTTTTATGCCTAGGTTTCAATCCTTGATGCTGTGTTTAACTCAGTTTTCATAAACAATTGTTAGTCTTTGTATTTTTATTGGGAAGTAGAAGCCATTGTTGTTAAGTGGTATCATTGAACACTGTTTGTCCTTATCATTTTGCATTTACAGTGGTGTTTTTGATCCTTATTTTATGTCCTATTCTGAGATCATTTATTTCTTATGTTTCCTTATGTGAGGATGAGCTCTTCACTTTGTGGTTTTCCTTACAATACCTTCTGCAGAGCTGTACTTATAGAGAGATTCTGCTTAAATTTATATTTGTAAGAGCATGTCTTCCTTTGTCCTTCGATTTTGATTGAAAATCGAGCCGAGTAGAATAGTCTGGACTGGCATACCTGGTCTCTGATGGTTTGTAGAACTCTCGCTCAGGGCCTCCTGGCTTTTAGAATATTCTTTGCCAAATCTGATGTTGTTCCAATGACTCTGCCCTCATATGTTACTTGGTCTGTATCTTTTGTAGATTTTAATATTATTTTTTAGGTCTGTACTTCAGCGTTTTAATTACTATATGTCATAAAGGATTTCTTTTTCTGGTCCAGTCCATTTGGTGTTCCATGTGCCTTTTACACATTGATAGTACATTGCTAGGCAACTCCTACTTTAGATTGAGTAAATTTCCTCCATTTTCTTGTTGAAAATATTTTCTGTAACTTTGATCTGTGTTTTCTTTAACATTTTCTTTACTGAGATATTCGTTTCTTCCATCTTATCTTCAATGCTTGAGATTCTCTCTTCCATCTGTCTACTCTGTTGGTAAGGCTCTTGCCTTTGAGTTTCCTCTTAAGTTTTTAAATATTTCAATTTCACTTTTAATATGTTTTACCTTTTGGTTGGTGATTTTATTTTTATATTTGCATCTTTAACAGTTTTCTTCATTTCATTTCACTCTTTTATGTGTTTTCATAGATTTCAATAATGGATTTACACAAATCCTCTTTAACTTCTTTGAAGATATTCTTAATAACTATGTTAAATACTTGTCCAATGCTTTAGTTACATTGTAATTTTCAGGACCTACTACTGCTAGGTTGCTTGTCTTTGATAAAATATATTTTCCTACCTGTAAGTGAATGTATTTTATGCTGGAGTCTAGCATCCTGGTTTGAGGTGGCTTTCATATCAATTCCCATAAGAATTCTCTAAATAGTATAACCAATATGTATAATGATTTCAAGAGTATGAATATCCTACATTATTTGGGAGGTTTCTTGGATTCCCCTGATCAACAACTCAGTGGGAATTATCCCATGCTACTATGTGATACCATTCTTTAGCACCTTGGTCAAATATCAGTTTGCTCTAGATAGACAGCCAAACATTGGCCAAAATAAGGATGTCAGCAAAGTCTTAAATGGGTCACTAAAAAACTAAGAGTGAGAGATAGCTTACAGCAGCTGAACTGACTCAAAAACAGAGGCATCAACAAAAACACAACCCATAATGGGGGCAGCTCACAAAGTCTGGGAACGTGAAACACTATACAAACTCTAGATAACTCTGTAGGTTCAAGTGTCCTTTTCAGGTAGCATAGTCGAGACTCTTCCAGGCAACTGGACTCTGGTCTCTACTCTTATTAATCGGTTTGGCTAATTTGCATATCTTGACAACTGGGATGGTCTGAGAGTCTTCTATCCAGCTCAGTTGTTCTCTGCCTTCTGATAAATCCCCTTCCCAATCTAATTTACCCCCCTCTTATGACACTTATGACTTTTGTTATTGGTTTTGTTTTGTTTTCGCTGCTTTTATTGGTGGGGAGGGGGTGGTGGTGGTGGTGGTGGTGGTAGTGGTGGTGGTGGTGATTTGTGAGTATGAGCTGTTTGTGTGTGTGTGTGTGTGTGTGTGTGTGTGTGTGTGTGTGTGTGTGTGTGTGTGTCCCATTTAATTAAATCAGTATCATTTGAGTGGCAATGGGTTTGGAACAATCGCTTGAAGTCTCAGTGGAAACAAAACTGAAGATGGTGAATGTCCTTCCATGAGAATTTCTCAGTAGCCAAAAATTCAGTAGGGCTTTATAGTGCCTTATAAGCCACTTTTGTTCATTAATTTTTGATAGTCCCTGCAAGATGATAGGTGCAGAGCTACTGCAGACAGAAACATTTGCTTTGAGACATGGTTATTTTGGTTTTATCATGCTCAGAAGACACCATTGTAATGATCTTTTCCTAATAATTTGGCTCTCGATGTTATTTCCACTTACTTTTCATTGATGTTCCTTTAGCTTTTTTTTTTCCTTTTTTTCCCCCTTTTTTTTCAAGACAGAGTTTCTCTGTGTAGCCTTGGCTGTCCTGGAACTCACTCTGCAGACCAGGCTGACTTCAAACTCAGAAATCTGCCTGCCTCTGCCTCCTAAGTGCTGGGATTAAAGGCATGCACCACCCACCTGGCTCCTTTAGCTTTTAAAGGATGTAATATAGATGCCATATTTGGAGCTGAGCACTCAACCATCACTGGCAGACCTTGGGCAGCCATGCCTTACTACATTCACTGATGTTTATTGCATCCAGAAGCATTTCTGATTAAAGCTCTACATAACAGTTTTCTATTAATATAAGAATATACCTAGAAAGCAGCTTGATTCATTGACAATATAATTAATTAGCAGTGGTAAGTTCATTTACAGCATCTAAGAACTCTCCAATACAAGCCTTTTGACAGAGGTATAAGGAACAGGTCTGATTTCCTTATTGTGAAATGGATATCAAATGCCACCACAAAACAGTTATACTCATAATGGTTGGGTCACTACTGAAACAAACTTTAATATTAGCTGACCAATACTGTGAATGTTTCCCAACCTAGAAAGTAATATTTTAGACCTTGGACTACATATTTCAATTTACTAATGTGCATATGACAACTAAATCTCATATTGTTGAAGATATAAAGCATGATATTTGATGTACATTGACATTACAAAATAGTTACAATTAGCATACTAATTAATATATCTACATAGATATATTTTTAGTATAATAAGAATTCAACTCCATTCCCTCATGGATTTTGTGATCATAATACATAATGCTGATTGTTAACAATAAACATTGTACATGATAACAATTTGCTGAAATGTATTCATTCATAAACAGAAATATATAATATGCTTTTTGTATCTTTTTATAGAATGCTTAATTTTCAATGTTACTTGTTTAGAAAATAGTGCAGTATAATAAATATCAGTTTTACTTCCCTTTATATTTTTACAGATTAATGACCAACAGAATTGCTATTTTTCATAATTAATAATTCATAGAATAATCTAAAATCTAATAATTTACCCTTAGTATAAATTTGCAAAGTCTTATGTTTGTATTATCCTGTACTACCATACAAAGAGAAAAGATGTAAATGATTCTTAGTAAAATTGCAAGATGAATGACCAAGTGCAGCACCTTTCCAGATAATTAAATTTAAGATATGAGAATATTCTTTGACTTGTAAAAGAAAAATAATTGGAATATATGTACAAATATATTTTTTTACTTATATAAATATTCTTAAGTTATTTAAATTAGGTATACATGCATATGTTTGAATATGTGGATATGTGTATGTACATTTGGTTGTCCTTAGATCTTAGATGACAGAGATATCAGTTCCCCTGAAGGTGGAGTCATAGACATCTATGAACTGCATCATCTGGGTTCTGGCAATCAAACTTGAGTCTTCTGAAAGAACTATATGCTCTGTTAATGGCTGAACCATCTTTCCCACACCATTTATTTTTCAAGTTTTTATTTTCAGGTGGTAGAAATTGCCTGGAACTCCAGTATGTCTCTTCTTTTCTAACTTATCCTGTATCTACCCCACACAACATTATATACTCTCTCAGTGTCTCTGTCTGTCTGTCTCTCTGTCTGTGTCTGTCTGTCTGTCTCTCTCTCTCTCTCTCTCTCTCTCTCACATACACACACACACACACACATCACCACCAGTTTATTTTGGCTAACCTCTTCAGGTGGATTGAGCCTAGGATCTACTTTGGAGTGTCATGTACATAAAAAAATACCAAACTATTAAAGGAATCTGACTCTGTCTTTGCTAGGTAGGCCCTTTCAAATTCTACTAGTTCTTCACTTAAGAATTAGCTAAGTAGTGCTCACCATATCTATGCTAGTATTTTGTCTCACTAAAGCTTGCTTCAATCTGTCTTCTATATGGGGTCATAGTCACTGTGTGTTCACTTGTACATCTGGCAGTCATTTAGCACCTCTGACACAACCTTTAGCCTTCTCATCTCTGTCAACAGTCACTGAGCTTTAAACAGAGGAGTATGATAAATATGTCCCATTTAGGTTGAGAACTTTGAAGTTTCTTATCCTCTTCATATTGAAGAGTTTTTGGGCACTCTTTTAATCACCATTTACTATAAGATGAAGCTTCTAAAATGAGACCTGAGAGACAGACTTATATACGGATATATCAATAATTAATTAGGAGTCAATTTAATGTCATGTCATTTAGGAGAAGAATAGTAGTAGGTTTCCCCTGGGGCACATGACCTATCTAACCTAAGGTTTGTGTCTTCATTTACAGTGTAATGTATGGGTTCCATTTCACAGAGAACCTATTAAATTCCACTCTAAAAGAGTGGTTGAATATCCTGTAAAGCCATGTCTCTATTTCACCAGTGGGTGAATGTTTCAAGCCAAGTCATTATTATAACTCACAATGTGTTATGGCTAAGGCATATTTATGATTATATTTCTATGGTAGTGTGCCTGGCAAATTCCAGTAAGGTGAAAACTAGCCAGTAAAGATTCAGCGAGTACCAGCTTGATTTCCCCTGGTCTAATACATACGTATATGATGTCTTTAGTAATACAATCTTACTCTCAAGTTTTGGAACATACCTAAGAATGGCAATTACATGTGTTATTTGAGGGTCTATGGCATCCCATTGGCTAATGTAAAAAAACAAAATAAAAACAAAGTCCATTCTTAATACTGGGTTTTTATTAGATAGTTTAAAAAAATAATGTTTTTCAGTTGTTCTCTTGTGAATAATTATCAATACCACTTTCCATTTTTAGAAATAGTTTATAGTTAAAATATTTTATTGCCTTAAATTTCTTAAACATTTCATTTTAATGTACATAATAATGAAGTACATAGCTAAAGTTAAGTTATGTATTATGGGTACTGAAAATATTTACACTTATACATTTTATCATGTAAAATGTGTACATATATTTTATGATATAAGCAGAAATCAGGACAATTTCAAAATTGAATTTTATTATACTTATTTGAACAAAGATTGACTTGGAGTGTATACTTTCTGTTTTCTTCCTCAAGTGAACTTTGATCATCCTTCTTCATAACTGCTTCAGTGTTTGCTGGCAAAATATATATTTCTTATTTACTCAGTTATACTTCAATAGATTATGAAGCTACATAATATTTTAAGAGTTGATTCTTCTTTTAAGAGTTTAAGTAAAGGACAATTTAATTAAAGAATTTGAATTTTGAAATCAAGATTGACCCGAGTTATTTGATTCTTACTGCCTCTGTCAAACTGTCAAACAAAAGAGGAACATTTGTTCACATGCAGAAACAGATAAACCACATTGGGATATTGCATGAGAGGGAGGCAAAGGTTTTTGCAATTTTATTTTGCCTTCTTTCCTTTTTCTTTTTTAATCTAACTGATATTTTAGAATCTCTATTGAGTAAGAACAGGCATCCATGTTTTATCAGCATTCTTGAATACAATGGTGGAATTATGGATTTAATGGTCATTTCTAAAACATAACCAGAAACACAATGGTGAAATAAAACAACTTGAGTGGCGGTCAAGATATGCTGCTTTCCTGAGGTCTCTGATTTTATCGGTCCTCCAGTATGCACACCCATAAAATCAGCAGCAGGAAAGGCACTTCATCCACATCAGTATAAAGAATTGAGCATTGAAGTGGCAATATTTGCCATTAAAGTTGTTCGGTCTACAATACAATGTTTTAAGATCAGTCATTTTAGTGAATAATCTCCACTTATGACCAGGACCTATAACATGTTTTTTGATAGATGTCTTTGCCTTATCTATCCTTACCTTTTCCCCCCACAGCCCTGGTTTTGTTTTTCTTAGTTATAAAAGTAGTTTCCCAAGGCAAAAATGCTAATAAAAATTCAAGACAACTCTTCTATTTCCTGCTGGTGGCATTAAATTAAGGGTTCTACACTACATGAACATTTCCTCAAGCTTTGGAAAGGTATATGGAGTATGACGTAGAATAAGAGTTCTATCTTAAGTTATAGCCAGGGTCACATTGCTTAATCTTAACAAATATATCTCTTACTTGTACCTACATTATTTTAATACTTACAGTAAAATAGAACTGTTTATGTTTGAAAAGACTGACCTTAACGCACAATTCGATGACAATAAATTGGAGAGCAAAGCAATTTTCCAATGTTGCAAGGATTGAAAGACCACAAAGCACTTGAGTTCATCATAAACCATCAAGAGTTGTGCATGACACCTGAAGTGATCCCAATCTGGGCCTATTCTACTTATTGTCCTATTATTACCGAAATAGCAAATTTATTATCATGTACAGGGAGACCTAACTGCTCAGGTGAAAATGAGGTGGTCACTCTTTAGCAATCAAATTTACTGCTCCTCTGGCAGACTAGGTGCCTTGAACACATCACAGATGTCCTCAGGAAACTGTACTTAAATATGAAGACCACTGCAACCTTGGGTGAGCCTGCCTTAAGAGACCATGTCCATGCTGATTGAATTCCCTATACCATACCCAGGATCTGGTCTGCTTCCGTTCAGCTCCAACAAGCTTCCTGACCTCTGAACAATTCTATTTTTGCTTGATGTCAATGGTCCTGATATCATAAAGCTATTATGCAACAAGAAGAAAATTGATGGACTTTTCTGATCACTCAGCTAAGCATCTGTAATTGACAATGTAGGATTCTATGCACAAGCCTGTTAAAATAGAACCCAGTTTCTCAGTCCAGTCTAGATCCATTTAAGAGACCACTCTTGACTAGTACCTCTGCTCAACCTTTGTAATGACTTAACTATTCATGTGTGTACTTCATTGGAGGTAAAAATTTTTGGAGTGGTTATTTTAGAAACAATTCCATGATCTGTGTTACTTTCACAGCTTCTAGTAGGAGCACGTATATATATGGTATTAAGTCACTAAAAACCTTGAGAAATCAATTGAAAGATTACACAGAATGGCAGAAGTCAAAGACTGTAAATGTTGTAACAATATTAAGATGGCTATAAGCGTGGCAAGAAGTTAGAACTCCTAAAGGCAAGAAGTAATTTGAAGCCAAGACCATAAATTATGAGGAACCTTGAATCGCTGGGGAGAAGAACCAAGACTACATCTTCTAGAAGACTTGAAATACGTTCCTGAGGATTAAATGCTGAGGGCTCCAACATGGTAAGACATAAGCTATAATGCTAGCTGCTTATTGCTGTTGTTGACAAAAAAAAGCAACATCCATATATACTGAGTACCAGGGTCATAAGTCTCTGACTTTGAAAACACAGAGCTATAAGTCCTTAGTATTCAATACAAAGGCTGTACATATGGCACTGGCTTACAAACCCTAGAGAAATAAGTCTATGATGTCAAGTATTTGGAGTCAAAAGTCCGTGGCTTTGAGCATCTAAATCTATAACTCTCAGATTCTTAATGTCTCTGGCTCTAAATTTCTGAGCTTGAAATAGAGGTGATAGGAAGTTCAGAGTTTCCAAGGGAACTTTTCTGTTCTGATTAACGATTTACATATAAGTGGAACAGAAAGACCCGTAGCCATTTGTAAATGTTATTCTCCACTCTGCCTTTTGCCGTGCATAGGCACTTTCCAATTTTTTTCTTACACCCCCTATATTCAACCAATGGAAGTTTATGTGCTTGCTGGTTATGTTTTTTAGTATTTCTAATATTTGGTCTATGGAATGTATTTCCTTGAGCATGTTAGTGGCTTATTTGGGGGTATTATCTATGATACTGCCATTGAAGCCCGTTGTTACACCTTTTATATTGCTGGACTTTGTTATATATTTGCTTGTTGTGTTCATCTGTTGTTCAGTTATGAATTATGGCTAGATATTTTGTAAGCACCAGTGAATTGTAGAATTTCACAAAAACCTGTTGTTTGCTGCGTTACACTAGTGTTGATTCTTAGGATTTCTTGGTTTTGTTTCCTGTATGTGGATTGGTATTGAATTGAGTATCAATAAACATTAGTTCTCCATGAAGCCCAGAACACATTATGAGTCATCATTTCTTACCACAATTTACAAAACAGAGTCTTACGTATGCAGAGAGTAAATCTTCTTAACAGTTTTTAACTTTTGGCTTCTGTAATTATCTACATTAATTTTAACTTAGAGCAAATGTCCTGTGTAGTGGTATTTCCACACATTCACTTTATATTTACCTTTCCAGGACTTACTAAGTATTAGAATAGCATATATCTTGTATTTGGTCTTTATTATGAACAGTTTCCACAGATGACAAGCTTTATCAGCAGTATAGGAGCTGTCTTAATCAATGTTCTTTTGCTGTAAAAGAGATACCATGACTATATTACCTTGTAAAGAAAAATTTTTAATTGGAACTTGCGTACAGTATCAGAGGTTTGTTGTCGTAGCCTGGAGCAAGGCAGCATACAGGCAGACAAGGTTCTAAAGAAGTAGCTGAGAATTCTACGTCTGGATCTACTTGCAGCAGGAAGAAAGTGACACTTTTTGAAATCTCAAAGCCCACTGTCAGTGACACTTTCTACAACAAGCCACACCTCTTCATACATTCAAATACTATATATTTTGGTGACCCAGTATCAAAATCTATGAGCATAGGGGATCACTTTCATTCAAACCAACACAGGGAGTTTCTGCCAAGATTAATTAACTAAGTTCACCGAAGAAGCAAAGAAGAATTATTTAAAGTTTTCTTGTAGCCGGGCAGTGATGGCATATGCCTTTAATCCCAGCACTTGGGAGGCAGAGGTAGGTGAATTTCTGAGTTCGAAGCAAGCCTGGTCTACAGAGTGAGTTCTAGGACAGCCAGGGCTACACAGAGAAACCCTGTCTTGAAAAACCAAAAAAAATTAAAAAAAAAAAAAGTTGTCTTGTAATTATTTGTGATAATATCCACTCCCACAAAACCATACACACATACACAGAGAGAGAGAGAGAGAGAGAGAGAGAGAGAGAGAGAGAGAGAGCACAATATCCCAATCAGAAATGTGAGAACAGAACAAAATTCTCTAAAGAAGATATGTGAATGCCTACTGATTTCTTTAAAAGTCAACATCATTAGACAATGGAGAAATGAAAATTACAACTACATTTATATTCTACTTCATCCAAATTTGAAGCATAATTATAAGGAAAAAGATATCAAAGCAAGAGAGAGGATTGCTAAACAGGATGGTTTCTGTGGTAGAGAGAACAGGATAAGAGAGTACGATGGGATGGCGAAATGACCAAATCTCTGTATACTCATGAATAAATTTTCAAGTAATAATAAAGCACAAACTTATAGTGAATAGCTGACAATTATAAAATTGAAGTTCAGCATATAATGTCAAATACATTTTGAACAACTATTTTTGCAGTGGATAGACACGGCCCCTGGTTGAGGGATTGGGCCATACACCCACATCAAAAATATTAATCCAGAATTCCTCCTGTCAAAAGGAAATACAGGGAAAAAGAGTGGAGCAGAGAATGAAGGAAAAGCCATCAAGAGACTGCCCCATCTAGGAATCCATCTCATCTGCAGACATTAATGCTAGACATTATTGCTGATGCCAAGAAGTGCTGGTTGACTAGAATATGGTATAACTGTCCCTGACAGGTTCTGCCAAAGCCTGACCAATACAGATGTGGATTCATGCAACCAAGTATCAGACTGAGCATGGAAAGTCCAATTGAGAAGTTAAGGCAACCCCACAAGAAGAACAACAATATCAATCAATCAGACCCTCCAAAGCTCCCAGGGTCTAAACCACCAATCAAAGAGTACACATGAGGGGACCCATGGCTCTAGCTGCATTTGTATCAGAGGATTGCTGTATCAGGCACCACTGGGAGAGGAGCCTCTTGTTCCTGCAGATGCTCGATGGTCCAGGGTAGGAAAATGCTAGGTCACTGAGGCAGGTCAGGGAGCACCCTCATGGAGCAAGGGGAGGGGAGGAGGTTAGGAAGTTTGTGGAGAAGAAATTGGGAAAGGGGTAACATTTGAAATTTCAATAAATAAAATACCAATAAAAAAGTTATGATTAATTCGGTTAGAGAGGTTGATAGAGAAAAGTAGGCTTTAGAATCTTTTAAGGGAACTATTGTCAGTACTCTGAGTCACCTCCTTCACATCTTCTCATAGGAAGCTACATTGCAGAGTAATGAAAGAATATATGAAGTCACAAGGAGGCTCCTAAGCATGACATAGATGCGTTTGGCTTTATGACTATCAGGAGCAATATTCAGCCACACCGAATTAACCAGAGCTGTTAGTGCTGCAGCAGTTGTACTTTTAACCTCCACCATGGACCACCCTTTTTTCTCTTACAGTTGTCATATCTGCATATAAATTCCCTGAAGTCATTTGTTCTAAGAAAAACTGCTTTCATCTCTAAAGTCCAGAGAAATCAAAACCTTTCAACAATCAATGTCTATTAGGGACTTGTCTAAATTTTTCAGTGGTCTGACATCTCTGAGGGGTGAACTGAAGTCAGTTCTTTTATCCACTTCTCAGAGTTTACAGCATCATTAACGCTGACACAGTGGATAACTGTGGTTGTAATCCAGCTTCCCATATACTGCCTATCCTCCATTATATACCAATGTGAATCCCATATGAAATTACTCATAGAGAAATCTTTTATTGCTCAGTGTGCTTCTGAGAAAATCTGAAGTCATTTATGGCTCTAAAATCAAGACAGAATAAAAACATCACTGAGAATATTGCAGAAAGTTTTAGCCCCAAGGACTGAGATGTGATTAGCGGATTTAAGATAGTAGGAGGTATTTATTGTCCTCCTTCATGTTTTTCTTTAACATTGTAAGAAGTGAAGTCTGATTGTCTAAAATGCCCAGCCACAGAAGAGCAATGGAGGCTTCACAGTCTGGGTATCATGACCCTCCTATGACTACCACTTAGCAACTAATTCAAATCTGCCAATGATTTGAAATTTTGGAGGATATAACAATTAAATATGCATTTTAAATCATAAAATTATATTGACTAATTTTGGTAACATGAGAAAAATATAAGGACTATATTACTGACAAAGTTAGCTGAAGGCAAAGAACAATGTAGTCAGTGTTTTTCAAAATGGAAGTTTTGAAACAGCAGAGTTGAATCATTACTAAACAACATGACTTTGCCAGAGAGAAAATGAACAGCAAAGTTAGTTCTGTGAATTAAAATTCAGAATAAGATTTGGACTTGTTTAACAAGAATGATTTACTTCTAGAAAAATAATATCCAGATTTGTTTACTAGCTCTAGACATAAAAAAATGGCCAAAGGACAAATTGATATAACGTTGGGCAAAATGTGTGTAAATCATAATTAAGGGTTTTTTAATAAATATAATATCTATTAATTACTTGGTTTTTTTCATTTAAAAAATGATACTATATATTTTGATCATGTCTTCCCCATCCACAACTCCTTATAGGTCCTTTCACATTAATACTCAACTAAAGTTAGGATCAATTATGTCTCTTTATGTCTCTTTCAAAACACAAAAGTTCTCACAAAAAAATAAGATTAAAAAAAATGACCAGACAGATCAAAGTCATTTTGTGTTGGTAACTTACTCTTAGGCCTGTCCTGAAATGTGGTTGTCCTCCAGTGACACTCAATTGGAGAAAACTGATTTCACCTCCACCAGTGGGTGCCACTGACAAATAGTTTCTTGGTTAAGGATGGGACCCCAGCTCCATTTCTCCTTTGTAGAGACAGAATGCCATGTGACATGAACTTGTATAGGCCATATGCCTGCCATCTTTGTAATTTTAGATGTGATTCACTCTTGCTTTATCTGCAAGACTCAGTTTCCTAGGAATTATCCATCATACACTCATTCAATCTTTCGATGTCTTTTGCATAGAATTCTGAGTCTTGAGAAGAAGGGTTTTATGAATCCATCTCAATAAGTACTGACTGTTCCAAAGTCTCTCAAGCTCTAGTGTTTGTCCAGTTGTGGTTTCTGTATAAGTTCCCATGTACTACAAGAAGACACTTCTCAGATGATGGTTGAGGAAAGACCTGGTCAATACATCATTAGGAGTCATTTTATTGCTGTGCTCCTTTAGCAGAATGATAGTAGTCATAATTTGCTTATACAAAATATATAGTCTCGCATTCATGGTTAATTTAGCAGTCCCAGGTATGGGTTCCATCACATATAGTGAATCTTATTCCAAATCAAAAAGCTTTTTGTAAATCCTATAATATTTGGGCTCTTATTGCAGCAATTAATATTTCTCTAATCCCTCTCTCTCTCTTCCCCCCCCCTCTCTCTCTCTCTCTCTCTCTGTCATGTGTGTGTCTGTGTGTCTTTCTTGTTTATTTATTTGAGACAAAGAACATCACATAATGGAGAAGACAAGGTCTTTAGTATCAGTTGTTTTCCCCACCACATTCCATTAATCTTCTCTTTTATACCTCTTTCTCACTAAAATCTCCTCTACTAGTTGCCCTTTTATTGTTTAAATTCTATAACACTGTATTGTATTTTCTTTTCCTTGGAAGTTCCTCTCCTCGCTCTCGTCTCCTAATAGATACTTAACTTCTGTGGTTATTTGTATTATAGCATATGTTTATAAGCTTAAAATTTATATATATATATATATATATATATATATATATATACATAAAATCAGCTATTTAAAATGTAAGTTATGTTATGAAATTGTTAGATAAATGGATCTAGGAAAAGTAACATTGAGTGAAATAACCAAGACTCAAAAATACAAATCTGTATCTTTTTATTTATTCCTCAATCTTTTTTTTGTACTCTAGTCATTATCCCCTCCCAGTCTGCCCTCTGACTGTTCCTCATTCCATACCTCTGCCTCCCCCCCATCTTCAAGTGGATGTCTCTATGCCCCCACCCCCACCCCACCAGACCTCCCCACACCCTTGGACCTCAGTTCTCTCGAGGGTTAGATGCATCTTCTCTGACTGAGTCCAGACCCAGCAGTCCTCTGCTGTATATGTGTCAGAGGCCTCACATCAGCTGGTGTATGCTGCCTGGTTGGCAGCTCAATGTCTGAGAGATCTCAGGAATTCAGGGTAGTTGATACTGCTGGTCTTCCTATGAAGTGCCCTCCTCCTTTATCTTTGAAAAACTTTAAATTGGTCTTACTTATTCTTTGAGAGTTATGTGCAGTACATTTTTATTGTATCCATTCCCCTCCCTCCACCTTACCAACCCTCTCCCTCCTCTTTAGTCACAAAACATCATTTTCATTCTCTCTCTTTAAAAAGGGTGGGAAATATACTTTAAACAAAACATAATAATTGGGATAAGTTTTTACTGATCAAATGCTCCTGAACACAGGGATTACCTGCTAGTGTCACACCATAGAAGAAAACGAATATTCCTCTTTCCAGAATCTATCTACTTCAAATGGATTCTTGTCTCATGGCAAAATTTTGTGTTGTTTTTTTCTTTCTTTCAGATTTTTGTCTGGCTTGAGTTTATACAAGTCTTGTACGTTCGATTATAGTCTCTGTGAGTTCATATGCTCACCTTCCCTATTGGTTGGGGATAGTATCATTTCCTTGAAGTTCTCCACCAATTCTGGGACACAGAATTCTTCTGTACACTCTTCCATGTAGATACTTTAGAATAAAGGACAGAAATGTGATATACATATTACATTTATTGTTGATCACTCCAAAGTCTCTCATTATCTGCATTTTTCCAGTTGTGAGTCTCTGTTTTGATTAACCTATACTGCAAACATAAGCTGGTTAGGGTTGAGAGATAGACTGATCTATGGGTATAGCCATATGCCATGTGGAGTCATTATATTATTGTTTTCATTTATTGGAATAATAATAGGTCTTCTCCCAGGCTTCATCATCTGTCTACCCTCATAAGGTTTTGACCTCATTATGAGTGTCAGGTTTTGGTTTCATCTCACAGAGAGATGGTTTGCTTTTCACATGGCCCATGTGGCAGAGAAGGCTTTTTCTTCCTGGGACTTCCTTCATAACTGAGTATCCCTTTGGATAATTTGTAAGCTTTGTAAATTCTCAAGGCGAGAAAATGGTCAGGCCACTGTCTGGGAAGCTCCAGCAGCCATGGCCCTTCTCCTGACCTCCGAAACTGTCAAAACCTGAGTTCACAGTTTCTAGCCTCAGTAATATTCACAAAGGTTATCTCCAGGACCACAGTAGGACTCTCTCCAGATTATGCTAATTTTATGTGAAATGTCTGAACAAAAGTCACCAATTTGAGAGAAATAAAACACACGCCAATCCCTGAGCACAAAACAACACTAATCCCTAAACAGAATAAGGCCACTAATCCCTGAATTTTCCCCAAGCTCAGATCTTGAAATTCCATGTATCTGTACTCTGGAAATCTTTCCCCTAACCCCCCCCCCCCCACACACACACACACTGAGAAATCCTATAGAAAGGCTGTGTTTGCTCATTTCCTTGGTTCTCTGCTTGATCCAGGAGAAAAGGCAGCTATCCCTAGATATGTCCCTCGACACCCTGGACCTTCCAATATATCTCTTTTATGAGATTTGCTGCCTGGTGTGACTCTTTCATAGGAAGATTACAAAAATCAATGAAGAGAAGAAGAGAAGAAGTGAAGAGAAGGAACAGGTCTGAGACTTCTGAGCTCCTCAGCTCAGTTGAGGATCCCCTCCCCTGGGAGCTGCAAGGCTTTGGCTTCCTCTCAGAGCTGTGTGGTTCCTTGTCCCCCTTGTCTCAGTATGCCCTTCTATTGCGAGACCCTTTTCCTTCAGAGTTGTGTGGTTCCTGGGCTTCTGAATCTAAGGATACCTTCATATCTGAGCAGGAAGGGTAACAGAGGGTCTCAAATCTTCTCCATTACCCTTTATTGTAACTTCAAGTATTCGAAATACTAGGCATAGACATGAAGCTTCCAAATCAGTATCAGATTTCTATGTGTGATAAATTCTAATACTATCTTCAGCAATGGATCGTACAATCATGTTGTGGAAAATAATCAAAAGCATTATCCTTACTATTTCTTTGTGGCCAAGCATCTGTAGTACCCTTTTTCCCAATGACTCAAAGAAACGTAACCAATTCTTGGTAATAAAATTTTTACATGACAGAATATGATCGTCTTTCCTCTTTAGTCATCCTTTCCTATTTTCTTCAGTATCCACATACAATACTATATTCTATTTCACCTTGCCTGGAAGATCCTTGCAAGGATCTTCCCATCCCTCACTAGCTACCTACTTAAACTCTGGATATTCTAAATGAAATATTTGTATGTAAAATTTTAAAGCTAATATACACACATAAGATAAAACATTTGTTGTTTGACTGTCTGGGGCTGTGTTACCTCACCCAGCTAGATGATTTCAAGTTTCATTCATTTACTTCCTACTTTCATTTTTAACAGTTACATAATATTCCACTGTGTATATACTCCTTATTTTCATTGTCCATCTATCACTTAATAGATTTCCCACAACAAATATTGGTTTATGACTTGCTTTAAAGAAGGCATGCAGGATTATTATCACACTTCATAGAAAGAGCCCTACCTCAACAAAATATAATACTCCATTATTCATGATATTGCAGCATATATCTTGCTTGAGAAGACAGATGAAGGGAACACAAAGCAACTGATATATGTAGGACAATTTACCATATGACAAGAATCTGGGCAAAGAGAATGATGAAAATATCTACACAAATATCACCATGAAATTTGAAATTTGATGGGATATTTTTCTGTAAAATTACAAGTCTGGCATCAATAAATTGACTGGGTCCTTAGATTTGAAAGAAATTTATGGATATTGTCTGTTATTCAGAGACATAAAAATTCTAATAAGCAGAGAAAAGAAACTAAAATCAACTTAGGTATCAGGATAACAGAAAACTGCCTCAACAAATACAAATAAAACATTCCTGTTACATATGAAGCTGTGTCATACTGCCAAGAAAAATCTAGACTGACTGAAGTACTGTTTAGGACATTAAATTCTCAGCACAATGATGCCATTTTTATGGAGGATTCATAACCAGGTAGTATATTTGTGCTTATAATGTTCATCAATATTCTTGAGATAGGAATTCACTATGTAGCTGTGCTAGGTCTGGACCTTGCTTAGACAGTCTGCAAATTCACAGAGCAATATGACTAAAGGCATATGTCATCAGACCTATTCTGGTTAATGTTAATTGTCAAAACTGGATTGTAGATACATCTTTAAATAAAGGATTATCCATAGCTACTCACCAGAGAAGAAGAGAGTTAAAGGTAGATTGTAGTAGCCCTGGAGTGCCCCATAGCGATAATAAGACTAGAAAATATGAAGGAAATTGTCACATAAGCTCTAACATCCGTTTCTCTGTATTTTTACTACAACACTCCCCTCCCATGCTGACAATCTTCAATTTTATCCTGAAGGATAGCATTGCTGTGTTGAAATACCATGACTACAGCAACTTGGAGAGGAAAGAGTTTATTTACCTTACACATCCACATTGCATTCCATCACTGAAGTGAAGGAAGTCAGGACAAGATCTCAAACAGGGCAAGAACCAGGATGCAGGGGCTGATACAGAGGATGTGGAGAACTGCTCCTTTAGGCTTGCTCAGCCTGCTTTCTTATAGAACCTCCAAAGCCCTAGCCCAGGGATAGCTCCACCCACATTGCTACAGGAGCCCTCCCATCAACCGTGCTCAAGACCTGGATTTTATGAAGGAATATTTTAAATTTGTGATTATTTCCTTTCAGAGGACTCTATCTTCTATCAAATTAGCATAAAGCTAGCTAGCACACAGTCTTGAAACATGACCCAGAATTAACTCTTCCTCAGTCATGTTGCTTTATTTCAGGAACTTGCTTGCAGTAATGGGAAAAGTGAATGTAAGTATGTGCTTGTGTGTATGTGTTTATGTGCAGGAGCTGATGTGCATGTCTACATATATACCATGTATAGGTATATGTATATAACCCAAATGCAGAAAAGGCATGTCTGGGCAACAGTTTCTGCATAGGAGGGAAAGGTAATGACAGATGAAAACAATTTAAAAGAAATTATATTTTATTTGTCTGTCTGCCTGCCTGTCTGTTTGTTTTGGGACAGAGTTTCTCTAACTCTGAGATCTGCCTCCCATCTGCTTTCTAAGTGCTGAAATTAAAGGCATGTAATACCATACCCAGATTTAAAAGAAATCTTAATTGAAGAGTCCACATGTTAAAGAGATATATTTATTCAAGGCATCTGAGTTCTACTTCGTAAAAGCAGTGAATTAAGAGTGATGAAAGAAGTATATTGAAAGAGTATGCACTCAGGATGAATTTAAAATGATCTTAGAAGGTTGGAATTTTGTAAGGGTAAAAATTATAGAGACAAGCCTTATAATAAACCAGTAATCAAAACATATCCAGATTAGGTCTTCCATCAATGGTTTCACATTTCATTCTGATCCTAACGTGAATTTATACATGATGTAACCTTCATTTATGGTAAGCAACTAGAACATATTGATGTACCACAAAGACTATTGAACTATTCTGTTATATGACTTCTATAATTTCTTTTCTATAATAGATAAATTCCTGAATTGTTATGTAAGTCAAGGAAGCTACACAGTGACATGCATTGGGAAACAAAGAATACATGTATATGAAAAGAAACTCATCTCTCTTTATGGGAGCTGACTCTAGTGACTATGACAATCTAATGATTAAAAAGAAAAAAAAACCCAAATACCTTCGGAACAATATACAACGCAAACCTCTCTGTTATACTAGATATGCATTGGGTTTATCTCCTCTAAATTCTCATATAAGACAGACTCAGTAATTCATTAAGCCCCAAGGAGGGGGAGAATGTCTGCTTCAGGACAATCTACTAGTGGTTTTGCTGTTGTAATTTATTTTGTTTTGTTTTGTTTTGTTTTTATGGTCGTATTTGCGACTGCCATTTTATTTTCTCTAAATTAAATGTCTCCTTTAGCATTTTGTCAATCTTCATATCCTTTATGCATCCTACATAAACATGCCTCTACTTTGAAATCATCCATCCAAAGTCAAGTCTTCTTTCTAGAAGTTAACCTTGATATCTGACAAGAGCAGTCCCTAGTGCCTAAAACTGGTAGGAATTTAGTGAAAAGAAATTCCACATTCATGCAGACAGCTGTGGATTTTTATAATTCTGTAGTTCTTGTCTCCATCTGGTAGATGCAATAAAATGTCAGTCTATGCAGTCTCAAGTAAAACAACCTGATGTGATTCCTTTTTGCTTTATTTTAATTCAGCTATGAAATGTGTCCCAAACATAAACCGGCTGGATGAGCTAATGTGATGGTAGATTTATGTGAGAAATCTCAGTATATATTTTAGTTAGCGGTATTTCTTTTTAATTCTTTCAATTCTAACAATTGAAGAATATGAGGACAGGGTAACTCTGTGATGTCATGTGTCTTTTCAAGAATGCTTTGACCTATAAACTCATTTTCCTCAAAAGACTAAGAAAAAACTAATACTACCTCTCTCTTGCCTCCCCCCCTCTTTCTCTCATGCATGGGTGAGGGAGTGTGTATAAACAACACCTTTGCACTGATATCTTTTTTACCTATAAAAATATAACTAATATGATAGGGAAAATTTATTAGTCAAATTGAATTGCTTTAACACTAATGTTTCTGGGTGTATCATTTGTAGAATATCATTCTTTTCCCCTTAATTTTAATTTAAACATGTTCTTATACTGCTTGTAAGTTTCTTACAGGACATGATTAACTGGGGCTTTTTGGTTTATTTTATATTCATAAATTGTTTTAAATGCAAGACTTCAGTATGTTTCTCAATGTAACCAGTAATTATTAAATTCTTAGACTCAAATAATCCACCAATTGTCCTTCCAAATCATTCAGAAAAAATGTTATGTGTGTGTGTATATATATATATATATATATATATATATATGCCACTATAAATTTTAAATTTATTTTTATGTATTATGTTAATATATAATATAATATGCATATCTTATGTTTATATAGTTTGAATACATGATCTAAAATATAAAAAATATTTTTCTAAGTTTATGAAGTTGTCTAACCAAAAACTCTAACTATAAAATAATTTCTTCAATTAGAAGTAAAGTCCAAAACAAGTAGCAATCACTCAGATGTTCCTTCCCCAAGACCCAGGTATACTTACCTTCTCTCTGGATGTATTTGTTTATGTATAGTATATTATGTATAAGGAATTATATTACCTGTAAAATACTGTTTGCTCTATTTAATCAGAGGTAATGGTTTCCAGATCAGTATATGCTGTAATAGACATTAATATTTATTTATATGCTTACAAATACTCAAATTATATAGATGTCATACTTCCTGTTTTTCTGTTACTAATTTGTGAAAATTAAAATTTTTACCTTCTTGTGGTATATATCTAATTTTGTCAAAGAATGTGTATTGTATAAAGACATGATATTATGTTTTTTTATTTCCATTCACAGAAACAGAATTACTAGACTTATTGTAATTATCATTTCCTTTTTGAAAACAGTTAAATTGATTCCTTAGGACAAATTTCATTTTGCATACTTTCCTGCAATGTATGTGGGCTCTAGATTGTCTAAGACTTTGAAAAACTTGGCATTGCTCATTTATTGATGCTAGACATCCTGCATTTGCTTTTCAGTGCCCTTGTTAATAATTATCCTGAATATTCTTGATAGCTCATTGGCTGCCCTCTTGGAGCAAAATGTACTCATTTTCCTCCTTATGTATATTTCATTGGTGATGTAACATTTCTAAACAATTAGAATAATAAAAGTTTGTCAGGTGTTTGGTTTAGTAATATTGCCTCCCTTATTTTTATGTTCTCGATAAGATATTGTGATGGTTTATATATGTTTGCCCCAGGAAGTAGCACTATTAGAAATTATGGCCCTGTTGGAGTAGTGTGTCACTGTTAGAATAGACTTTAAGACCCTCTTCCTAGCTTCCTGGAAGCCAATATTCTGCTAGAAACCTTCAGATGAAGATGTAGAAGGCTCAGATCCTCCTGTACCATGTCTGCCTGGATGCTGTCATGCTCCTGCCTCGATGATAATGTACTGCACCTCTAAACCTATAAGCCAGACCCAATTAAATGTTGTCCTTATAAGAGTTGCCTTGGTCATGTTGTCTGTTCCCAGCAGTAAAACCCTAACTAAGACAGGTATCATAAAGAAAACATGATTTAAATTAAAATTCTATAAGATTCAAAGATATATCTCCTTTTATGCATTTGATGTAAAAATTTGAACAATGTTAAACAAATACAAAATGTTATGCTATAGCTTGATGTTGCAACATACACTCTCATTCTCAGCATGCAGAAGGTTGGGGTAGGAAGTTCCTCAAATATGGAACCAATGTGAGTTACATATGATATTATACTAGACTAAGTAAGAACACATATCAAGACTCTGTCTCAAACATATAGACACAAATGCATGAATGAAACACACATACACACACACACACACACACAATTTGTTACAGAAATGTCAGTTACATTACTAAGGTTAATGATATTTTCTCTAAAATTTGTATAATTTCAAATTTTACATTTATTATATTGAGTATTGCTGATTCAGATTCATTCTTCTATATGTAAATATTCAATTGTTGAAACAGGATTTGCTAAAATGACAATTTATTGTTCATAAATTGTTAAATACATGTGCATCTATGTGTGTACTTACTTTTATATAATTCAACATTAGGTTGTAATTCATATTAAATTATATCCTTCAATGTTTCTTCAACATCAAGACTTTATGAATCCAATTGTCTTAATTTTTTTCTAAAACATTCTTTGACTTCTATTCTTTAAGGCTAATGTTTCTTGATAGAATTTTTGGTTCATATCTTCTAAAAGTTTCTTTCGTTCTGATGTAAATTTTGAAGTATTAGAACCAATTTGAAATATACCTCTAGAACACATAAAAACAACTTCTCCACAAATGTGAGACACTTAATCATATGTATTGCAATACATATGGTCAGTGCCTAAAATGTTATAACGTTAACTTTTATGTTCCTGCTGCCTTCTCCCCTTCAGATCAGAATATTGTATTTTACTATGTCATTTCCACGAATTTAGTCTCTGTCATTTTTCATTCCATTTAAATAATAGATTATTGCATGTATAAGTTACATTTAATCCCATAAAATCCAAGTTTAAATAGATAGATAAACTGGTAGGCAGATAGTTAAGTGGATTGACAGATAATATAGAAATATTTAGATAGATGGTAGATAGAAGACAGATAGATGATAGATACTTAGAATGTTTCATTTTCTATTCATTTAGAACAATTTTAGTTTACTTTTAAATAATGCCTTATGGTAATAATAGGTAATTTAACTAGTTTTTTCTAACCAATTATATATCTGAGCTGGCAATTTTCAGTAATTCTAAGCAAATGATTTATTTATTAAATGACTTATTTATAGATTATTTAGCTATTAAAATTGATTATTCTATAAGTACATATTTAATTATCCAAATATTTTTGTTTAAAAATGCTCCTGTATACAAATTTAGTGCACCCACACAGCATATATGTATGTGTATACACACACACACACACACACATACACACACACACACACACACACACACACACACACACACATATATATATGCTTCTTTCCTAAAATCTAATTTTCAATACAGCCTTTAGTGTTTAATATCAAGACGGTTTGAATCAAATTCTATTATTTTGTTTAACCTAAACTTTTTTTAAACTTTTATTTCTTAGTGTTTTGCTAGGTAGACTATTTAGTTGATAGTATCTCTTGTGTTTATTTTATTACATATTAAAAATAAAGACAACACAAACATTTTACAAAATGTAAGCAGGAATACTATATTTAAAAATATTATTCTTTCTAAAGAGGTGTGTTCTGACTTTATACTAACCTATTTGCATTGTCTGGTCAAAAGAACAAAAGACAACTACAGACCAAACTCTCTGCAAAGAGGATGAAGCAAGGTGAAAAGTAGAGGGTATTTTATTTTTGTTTTTGTTTTTTTATTATTGGATATTTTATGTATTTACATTTCTAATGGTGTTCCCTTTCCTGGTTTCTCCTCTGGAACCCCCTATTCCATCCCCCTCACCCTGGTTCTATGAGGGTGTTCCTCCAGCCACCCACCCACCTGCCCACTCCCACATCATCGCCCTGGCATTCTCCTACACTGGGGCATCAAGTCTTCACAGGACCAAGGTCTTCTCTTCCTATTGATGCCATACAATGCCATCCTCTGCTACATCCGTAGGTCCCTCCCTTGGTGGGTGGTTTAGTCCCTGGAAGCTCAGGGGGATCTGGTTGGTAGACACTGTGACTCCCTCCATGGGGTTGCAAACCCCTTTAACTGCTTCAGTCCTTTCTCTGACTCCTCTATTGGGGACCCTGTGCTCAGTCCAATGGTTGGCTGTGAGCATCTGCCTCTGTATTTGTCAGGCTCTAGCAGAGCCTCTCAGGAGACAGCTTTATCAGGCTCTAGGCAGCAAGCACTTCTTAGCATCTGCAACAGTGTCTAGGTTTGGTAACTGTATATGGGTTGGACCCTCAGGCTGTGCAGTCTCTGGATGGCCTTTCCTTCAGTTTCTGTTCCACACTTTGTCTCCATTTTCCTCCCTTGAGTATTTTGTTCCCCCTTCTAAGAAGGACTGAAGCATACACATGTTGGTTTTCCTTCTTCTTGAGCATGCATTTCTTTTTTCTTTTTTTTCATTTTATTTTTTGATACTTTATTTACATTTCCAATGTTTCCCCCTTTCTAGGTCTCCTCTTTGGAAACCCCCTTGGCCCTTCCCCTCCCCACCTCTATGAGGGAATTTCACTTCCCATGCACCCACCCACCCACTCCAATATTCCCACCTTGACATTCCCCTTTACTGGGACCTCTAACACCCTCAGGCCCAAGGGCATCTCCTCCTCCTGATGGCCAACAAGGCCTTCCTCTGCCACATATGTGGTCTGAACCATGGATCTGAACCATGGGTCCCTCGATGTGTATTCTTTGGTTGGTGGTCCGGCCTACAGTAGGACCGGGGGTTCAGGCCAGTTGACACTGTTGCTCCCTCCATGGGGCTACAGACTCCATCAACTCCTTCAGTCCCTTCTCCAACTCCTCCATCTGGGACCTCACTCTCAGTTCAGCGGTTACTGTAAAGTGAAACTTGGGCATTCTGAACTTTTGGGCTAATATCCGCTTATCAGTGAGTACATACCATGTTCGTTCTCTTGTGACTGAGTTACCTTGCTCAGGATGATATTTTCAAGTTCCATCCATTTGCCTGAACATTTCATTAAATCATTGTTTTTAATAGTGAATAGTACTCCATTGTGTAAATGTACCACATTTTCTGTATCCATTCCTCCGATGAGGGACATCTGAGTTGTTTCCAGCTCCTGGCTATTATAAATATGGTTGCTATGAACATAGTGAAGCATGTGTCTTTATTACATGTTGGAGCATCTTCTGGGTCCTCAGGTAGTATTATGTCCATTTTTGTGAGGGTCCTCCAAACTGATTTCCAGAGTGGTTGTACCAGCTTGCAATCCCACCAACAATGGAGGAGTGTTCCTCTTTCTCCACATCCTCGCCAGCATCTTCTGTCACCTGAGTTTTTGATCTTAGCCATTCTGACTGGTGTGAGGTGGAATCTCAGACTTGTTTTGATTTGCATTTCCCTGATGACTAAGGATGTTGAACATTTCTTTAGGTGCTTCGCAGCCCTGCGAATTTCCTCAATTGAGAATTCTCTGTTTAACTCTGTTCCCCATTTTTTCATAGGATTATTTGGTTTTCTGGGAGGGTAGCTTTCTCCTGGCACTACTCGGCTATGGAACCCTGGTGGCCCAGGAACAGGTTTCCCACCACAGATAGAAACCGGAAGGGACATGCATTTCTTAACTATTTTTGTGAATAATTCAGATTAATTATCTAAATCTGAGAAGTTACAAACATGTGTTTAGATGTTGTGGTTAAGGAGCAGTCAGGAAGGAGACATGAAGTAAGTTTTACTTCAGTACTTTAATAACATTTTTTATTGTTCTCCTAAACATTTTTATCCATATCAGTTTTATTTTCACATATTTTAAGTTTAGTTACTTTGAGACTTTATATAACATAAATAAAAGTATTAGTTTACTCAGCAAAATTTCAGATAAATTTAATGACTCTATGGTAGTAAACCTTGCAACTTATTGAAAGTGAAATTATACTTGCCTCTTTTCCAAATTTTTGAAGAGCATGCAACCATATTAGAGATAGGAACGTGAACAGAGAAATGTTGCATCAGGGACTTAGAAAGCTGGGAAACCCTCAGTGTTAATAATGAGTCAACACTGTTGGTTGCAGCTGTGCTTGCATGCCAATCTAGTTATGAATCTCTTGTCCTAACCACCTGTTGTCAGCTCGGTTTACTGGACTGCCCAAATTTTCAAAAGATTGTTTTATTCCATAGTAAGACATTGAAATATTAGATATTTTCTGAAAAACTCACATTTTCCCAATCATTAATAAGATTTATATAAAAAATTATATCTCATTCAACTGTTACCTGGTTACATTTACATTTTATATTGGCAAAACTTGTGAATGAATTGATATTTTGATGAAGCATTTGTAAACTTCCTCTGGAAAGATATTACATGGAGCACATTAACAAGCTAAGAGCCATGATAAAGTCATGTATCTGGTAATCACTGATAAATGACAGTAAAGAATTATTTTTGAAAAAATAAAATTTTAAATCAAATAATATGCTGATTATTAAGAATATCACTCCTCAGTCAGTAACTCTACAGTAGTCAAAAGAAAAGATCAGTTATGTGCTTCCTGTTGAAATTGTCTTTTCCCAGGTGGTCAATTGCACTTGTCAGCTGTTATTTTGGAAATCGTACAGAATTTAATACATGAGGTATATCAAACTAACTACATTAGGAATGTACCAGATGTCAACATGGCGTCTGCCCAACATCATCTTCTGGGAAAAGCAAGTTCCAAGTGCAGACAGTCTACGATTAGCCTGAAAGAATGATGATAAGTCTCACCATCTGTTGCACATTTTACAACTAATTGTGATTTGTTTTCTCTAAAACATACATTTTCTTGGTTATATGAAAAACAAGATATCATGGCATGTCTCTCACCTTGTAATGACACAATTGTTATCACATAGAGGTGAATATTTATGCGTTGATTTTCCGGAAAAACTATGTACCACTACAGTGAATAAAATTTCAGATTCTTGTGTATATGGAGTGTTTCTGACTGTATTGTGGGAAGGTGTCTGGGCCTAGCACCTGTCCTTACATACAGATAAACAGACATACACATAAGGATGGATGGATGGATGGGGCAGAGGTTCCTAAGCCAAACCATCCAACTTCTTTATTTCTTTTCTCTGGCCTTTTAAAACATTCATAGACAAAATGTTCTTTAGACAATTACCTCGTAGATAAAATGTTAAATAAAATGGGAGTAATGAAAGGATTTAATAAAAAGTTCAAAGCCGTGTTTCACACTGCAGCTACTTTTGTGTTCAAAGGGACAGTTTTTACATGGCCTTGCCTTATTAAAGTGCACAACTCTGGCTTCATCCTTGGACCTAAATATTTTTTTTTTGAACACAAATGTGCCAAGACTATTTCTCCTTTTAGTGTGATTATAAAAGCCCAATGGATTTTTTACTATGCAGCGTTTACTTACCATTATGAGGAATGGAAACAATTTATTCTTTTTTCTTTATTTAATTAATTAATTTATGTATTTGCATTCCAAATATTACCCCCTCCCAGAGTTCTTCACTCCATGCCCCCTTAAACTTTGCCTCTGAGAAGGCGCTCCCCCTCTCCTGGGCATCCACCGTCTCTGGGGCATCAAGTCTCTTAAAGTTTAGGTGCATCCTCTCCCACTGAGGCTAGACAAGGCAATTATCTGTTACATATGTGCCGGGAGACACAAACCACGCTGGGTATCCTTCTCGGTTGGTGGCTCAGACTCTGGGTGTGGGCTAGTTGACACTGTTGATCTCCTACAGGTTTGCCATCCCACTCATTTCCTTCAGGCCTTCCCCTAACTCCATACGGGTCCCTGACTTCAGTCCAATGGTTGGGTGTAAGTATCTGCATCTGTCTCAGTCAGCTGTTGATAGAACCTCTCAAGAGGACAGCCATGCTAGTCTCCTGTCTGCATAGCATCAGTAATCGTGTCAGGTTTTGGTGCCTGACCATGAGATGGATGGCAAGTTGAAATGGTCACTGGGCAACTTTTCCTTCAGACTCTACTCTATTTTGTCCCTACATTTTTTCTTAGTCAGGAGCAATTGCGGGTCAAAATTTGCGGGTTAGTGACCTGTATCCCATCACAGGGGTTCCTGTCTATCTACTGGAGGTGTTCTCTTCAGCTTCTATACTCCCACTGTTGGGCATTTCAGCTCAGGTCACCCCTATTCAGTCCTGGGAGCCTCTCAAATCCCAGGACTCTAGCATGGCTATTCTCTTGATTAGAAAAGATGTAGGTAATCACAGCCAACCACTGGGCTGAGATCTGAGACCGGCATTGAAGAGTTAGGGGAAGGATTGAAGGAGAGAACTGGGATGGCAACTCCATAGGAAGGCCAACAGTGTCAACTAACCCGGACTACTGGGAGCTCCCAGAGACCAAGCCACCAAGCCCTGGCCTATATGTAAGAGAGGACTGCCTTGTCTGGCCTTAGTGGGAGAGGATATACCTGTAGAGACTTGATGCTCCAGGGAAGTGGGATAAAGGGGGATTAGGTGGAGGTTATTGGGGGGTTGGGAAATTGGTGAGGGGAAGCACCCTCTCAGGGGCAAAGAGGGGTGAAGAACTCTTGAAAGGGAGAATGGTAAGGGGGAGAACATTTGTATTACAAATAAATAAAACAATTTACAAAATAAAAAAAGTAAAAAAGAAAACAATGTATCTAAATGATAAAAGATAACAGACATCCAAGAAAGAACAAAGTTTGTCTTTCTTTTTCTGAGTTATGCTACTCATTATGATGGCATCTGACTTCATTCATTTACCTACAAATTTTATCATTTCATTTTTCTTAAAAACATTACACCATGTAGACATGCCGTACTCTTATTATTCATTTGTGTTAGTTGCTTTACAGTGAAGAGACACCATGGCCAAGACAAAGTTTTGCATAAATGATTCTATTTAATGGCTAAGAGACCCAGAGGGTGAGAATTCAGGATCAGCATGGAGGAATGCATGCAAGCAGGCAGGCAGGCATGGTGCTGGAACAGGAAAAGTTTACATCAGATTTACATGCACAAGATAGAGACCGAAGGAACTGGGAATGGGTTTCTAAATCCTCAAAGCCTAAACCCCAGTGATACAACTACTGCAACAAGGCGATAACTCCTACTACTCCCCAAACAGTCCTGCCAAGTGTTCGGTATCCACGAATTTTCAAGCATATTAGACTGTGGAGGCCATTTACACTCAAAGTACCACAACATTAAATTTCTAGGCTCTTTGCAGGTTCTAACTATTATGAATACAGCAGCAATGTACATCATCTAGAAAGTATCTTTGCAGTAGTAAGTCATGTTTTGTGGGTATGTGCCTATGAATGGTAAACCTGGATCTTAAGGTAGATATTATTCTCAGATTAATGAGAAACCACCACACTGATTTCTGTAGTGGTAGAGCAAGTTTACATTCCCAGCTCTAATGAATACGTGTTGACATTCACACCCTTGACAGCAGAAGCTGTCATTTATCTTACTATCTTGGCTATTCTTATAGAGATAGGCCTAAATCTCCAAACAGCTTTGATTCAGATTTCCTGGTGACTAGGAATGCTGAACATTATACAAGTGTTTCTCAGATATTTGTGTTTCATTTTGTGAGAGATTTAGTTCTCTGTCAATTTTTATTGGGTTCATTTTTCCCCTTAGGTATTATTTTTATAGTTGTCCATTTGAAATAGTAAGAATTTGTCTGATGTATATTTGATAAAATTTCCAGGCTGCCTCTTTGCTCACATGTCATTTGGTAGAGAGTCTTTTTATTCTTCTGATCTCTCATTTATCAATTGATTATTAATGCCTTCCTGTTAGGATTCTATTAAGATCATCCTTCAATATGCCAGTGAACATGTTTCATATATTCTCATCTATCAGATTTAGAGTATGAGGTCTGTAAATGAATTATTTGACCCATTTGATATTGAGTGTTCTACAGAGTTAGAGATGAAGATCTATGTGCAATCATTTATACTCAATTGCCTAGTTTCATCTGCACCATTCATTGGAAAGTGGCACCTTTTTCACTATACACTGTTAGCTTCCTTATTAAAACATTAAAAACAAAAACAAAACAAAAAATACATACCCTAAGTGTGTGTTTCTAAGTCCCTAAATTCAGTTCAATTATACTGACGAATGCGAGTGGTTTGTATGCTATTGCCATGCTAGTTTTATTACGATGTCTCTGTAGTATATATTGAAATTAGTGACAGTGAAGGATTCAGCGCTTCCTTTATTAATAAGGATTGTTTAAGCGACCTTCTCTTCCCTGTTTTTCCATTTGAACTCTTTTTCTTTCTTTCTTTTTTTTTTTTTTAATTTATTTCTGTGAAGAATTGTGTTGGGATGATGTTGGGGATTTTACTGGATCTCTAGATTACTTTTGGTAGAGTGACAATGGTCACAATATTAGTCCTACCCATCCAGGAGCATGGGAGTCATTACATGTTCTGGTGTCGTCAATTTTATTCATCCAAGTCTCAAAGGTTTATAGTATGCAATTCTTTCTCTTGTTTGTTTAGAGTTATTTCCTGATGCACTTTTCATGCTGTTGGAAAAGATGTTGTTTCTTTGACTTCCTTCTTGGTTCTTTCACCATTCATATAGAAAGACTGCTAACTTTTATGTATTAATTTTGCATTGCGCTATTTTGCTGAATGTGCTCATAAGCTGTATAAGTCTTCTGGTAGAATCTTTAGAGTCCTTTATGAATAAAATCACATTGGCTATAAATAAGGATACTATGACTTCTTCTTTCCTTATATATCCTCTTAATATCCTCAAGCAGTATTACTGATCTTGCTAAGACTTAAGCACTATCTTGAATAAGTATGAAGAGAGCTGGTAACCGTGAATTGCTCCTGATTTTAGTGGAAATACTTTGAGTTTCTCTCCATTGAGATTGATGTTGGCTATAGACTTGCTGTAAGTCTCCTCTATTAATTTTTGGTTTGATCCTTATGTCCCTAGTCTCACCAATGCTTTTATTATGATGGGGTAGTAGATTTTTGTCAAAGACCTTTACTCCATTTAATGAAATGATCTTGTGCTTTTTCGGCATACAATCTGTTTAGATGGTTTATTACAATTAATTATTGAAGTATATTGAGCCATTCCTGAATCTCTGGAATGCATCCAATTTTATCATGAGAGATAGATTTTGGGATGTGTTCTTGAATTCATTTTCAAAGTACTTTGTTGAGAACTTCTCATCTTGGTCATGATTTATTGTTCAATAATTAATCTTTGTTGTTAATGTCTGTGGAATCAGGAGGTAATAATGGTACCTTTACAAATGAATTAGAAAATATTCATTCCTTTTGTATTTTTATAAAGAGTATTGGTGACTTTTTTTCCTTTTAATGGATATTTTCTTTATTTACATTTCAAATGTTATCTCCTTTCCTGGTTTTCCCTCCGGAAACCCGTATCCCATCCCCCATCCCCCTGCTTCTATGAGGGTGTTCCACCACCCACCTACCCACTCCCACTCTGGGATTCCCTTACACTGGGGCATCAAACCTTCACAGGACCAGGGGCTTCTCTTCCTATTGATGCCAGACAATGCCATCCTCTGCTACATATGCAGCAGGAGCCATGGGTTCCTAGATGTGTACTCTTTGGTTGGTGGTTTAGTCCCTGGGAGCTCTGGGGGTCTGGTTTGTTGATATTGTTCTTCCTATGGGGTTGCAAACCCCTTCATCTCCGTCAGTTCTTTCTCTAACTCCTCCATTGGGAACCCTGTGCTAAGTCCAATAGTTGGCTGTGAGCATCCACCTTTGTATTCATTAGGCTCTGGCAGAGCCTCTCAGGAGACAGTTATATCAGACTCCTGTCATCAAGTACTTCATGGCATCTGCAATAGTGTCTGGGTTTGGTGACTGTATATGAGATGGATCCCCAGGTGGAGAAGTCTCTGGATGGCCTTTCCTTCAGTCTCTGCTCCACACTTTGTCTCGGTACTAACTGTTAGAATTTTGTGCTGGATCTAATAAACATGGATATTTTTAGTTTAGATTTATAATGTTTTTCCTTTTATTTTATTAGCCTTTAGGAGTATGCATGGATTATTTCATCTTGATTTAACTTTTGTAGGTCATATATATCAATAAACTCTTTCATTAGTTTTAGGTTTTCCAGTTTGCGAGAATACAGAATTTTGAATTATATCCTCTGCTTCTCTGAATTTCCTTAATATCTCTTATAATGTCTACCTTTTATTTTTCATGATATCTACCATTCTTTTGGTTAATTAGCCTAAATGTGTGTCAATTTTGTTGACTTTTAAAAATAAACAGCTCTTATGTCAACATTGTGTCTTGTAATATTTTCTGTTGTTATTGTATGTTAGTTTTGACTGCAATAATTTTACCTTGTATATAATTACCCTATTTTATAATAGTGGATGTTTTAGTTGCTATGACTGCACGTGATTTCTCCTGATGTTATTGGTGTTGCTAATCCACCTTTAATAAATGGTGGTGGATTGGATGTAAAATAGTATTTCAGTCACCTGTATTTGTTAAGTATTTCCTTGTATCCTAAAATAAAATCAATTCCAGAGACTCTCCTATGAACCTCTGAGAAGAAAACATATTCTTTAATGTGAGGGTAGAATGTTCTATAGATATGTTAGGATACTTAGCTGCAGTATTTCTGTTTCAGTTTTTATCCAGATTACCAGTCTGCTGCATTATTTAAGACATCTACTATCACTATGTTATGGCTAATATGTGATTATAGGTGTAGTAGTGTTTCTCTTATAAAATTAGGTCCCTTATACTTTTAACATGAATGTTCTAAATTGTAATGTCCTCTGGGTGGGTTTTCTTTAATGACAATATAGTGTCCTTTTATATCTCTTCTGATTAGTTTTGGCTTTTAAGATTATTTTTCAAATATTAAAATAGTTACATATCTCTTGGTTCCATTTGCTTTTTATCATCCTTTGACTCTCCGTAAATTGATATTGATGGTGAGGTGTGTTTCTTTGATGCAGCAGAAAGACAGATCCTGTTTTATAATCTAACTTTCCAGTCTATGTATTTTTATTAAGGAATTAACATAACTAATATTAATATTTATTAATGAACACTTTTTAAAAATTAATCCAATTTACTTTACTGTTGTGTTTTGGGTGATTCTCTCCTCTTGTGATGAACTGTTCTGGGATTATTTCTTCCTATTGTTTGCAGTTAGCTTTGTTTTCAGATTAAAATTTTTCCTATTGTGTCTTCTGTGGAAATTGGTTGGTGGTGCAAAATTGTGGTTTATAATTTTGCTAATAGAATAGTATGAGCCGGCATCTGTTGTCTCACCTAGCTTATGGAACATCTTTCCAGGCTCCTTTGTCTGTTTGAGCCTCTATGGAACAGTCCTAGGTTATTCCCTGGCCTGTCTTTATAGATGATTTGATATTTACCCCTTGCAGCTCTTAATACTATTTCTCATTCTGAAAATTCAGTATTTTGTTCAATAAATGTTATAATAATATCTTCTCTAACTCTGTCCTTTTTTGTTGTTGTTGTATGTGATTCTTTCACGTTGGTAGGCATATTTTTCATTAGATTCAGAATATGTCAGTATAATTCTATTGAAAATATTTTTGTATTTTTGAATAAGCCTTACTCCTTTCTTTGTACCTATTATCTGTGATGTTCTTTGACTGTTCTCTGACTGGATTACCTTACCTGCAAAACTGAAATTATATTTTCTAATTCATTTAATCTATTGTTGAGGCTTTCCTCTATGCTTTTTGTCTGAATCCTTAAGTTGTTTTTTTATTATTATTTTAAGTTTTAATACTTTAAGCATTTTATTTTCTCTTTAAAAATTTATTTTATATTTCAATCAAATTAAATTCAGCTGTTTGTTTTTCACAATTTTCATTGAAGATGCATCCATGACCTCTTTATGTCTTTTATTATATTCAGAACTGCTATTTTGAAGTGCTTTCCTTGTGCTTCAACTAAATTACTTTTCATAGATAATACTGCAGTAAGAATACTGATATTGAAGAGGAGGCATATTGCCTTTGTTATTCATACTTTGGTTTTTTGAAGGGATCTAGGCATATCTGTGGTTACGAGGTTTTTGTTATTTAAAGTTCTGGATATCTGTCTTGCTTTTGGTAAGTGGGGGTATAGTCATTCGGCTTCTGTTACCTCAATCAGTCAGGTTTTGAACCATCTGAATCATGCTTAGTTTTCAGTCTTGGAAGAAATGCTGAATTTTAGTGTTCAGTCAGACTTTACTGATCCCAAATTTGACATTGTGGTTGGAACTGTGACGTCAGTCAGAAAGACATTTCAGATTGCTCCAGGCAGTGAGATGGGTGATCGGCTAGAAGCTGGATCAAGGACTGGAGGGCATTTAAATAGGATTCTGAGAGCACAGGTAGAACTAAATGTACCTTGTCCATGACATGTATATCCCAAGGAAGAAGGGCTGAGAGCATTCTTATTCAATGTCAGTGGCAGGTCTCAGGATACCCTAAGGAAACCATAATGAATGAAAGCATGAGAAACCCAGTTAGTCTTCCTGGGTCTTCACGAACAGGGAATCTATGGAAAACAGTGAGACAACATAGGGCAACAAAGGAGTTGAGTTTCGCTTTGAGGACAGGAATGGAACAACTTTCTATAGGAAAGTAATTGCATAATAATTCTAAAAATAGTTAAGCTAATTTCAGGTGCTATTGATGAGTGATTAAATTAGTACTTTCTGTATTCTCTCTTTGTATCTACATTGGTCACACAGTAACCTATTTAGGAGTTTTCTATTTTATTTTTACTACTATTTAGCATATTTGTGCCATTTAAAAAATATCGATAATCCTATTTTAATTATATTTTTTGATCATGAATAATATGACTTCTTAAATTATAAAAATAGTTCACTTTAAATAAACACTAATAAATCAAATACAGCTGGAGAAATCAGGTCAAAGGAAGCAAGCGTCTACTGCTAATTATCTCTCACTGGTGAATATGATATCTTTGTTGTAGAGTAAAAAATTCACAGTTATTCCTTATTGTGAGCATCCTGTTTCATTGTACTTCTTTGTTTTAAAATTTATCATACAATACTGAAAGGGTATTGAAATCATGGAATCTTATTTATCATAAATACCCAAGAATATTAACTTTTGGAAAAAAGTTAATTAAATGTAAGATTATCACCTAGATAAATAAATATCATTTTAGAGAAGATAGATTAAAATGTCTCCAAAGAATTATTAATAATTAAACATACACATTAAAAATTACTCATTCTTTATCGCCCTATGTTCAAGCATTAAAAATTGTTTAGAATAGTATTATCAGAAATAATGATCCAGTTTGGTAGTGCCATGTGTTTATGTTTCCATCACTCAGGAAGCTGACACAGGAGTATCACTAGCTTCAGCCTATGCTGCTTGTAGAGACTGTCTAAAACAAAAATAACATAGGAGAATGAATCTCCAATACGAACTGCCTCTTATTTGATATTTTTGTAGAAAAATTCACTATTGAGTGTCATGGTGAAAGAGGTTTTCTTAGAATGCTAAGTATTTTTATGATGGTATAAAACATCAACATTTCCATTTAGACTAATATGTAATTATGAATAATACAATATGATAAATCAGTAAATGTCAATCAGTATGCTTTCCAAAGCAGTAATAGTGAAATTAAATAAGGAAAGGAATAATAGTTATTGTGCTAAAATAGTGAAGAAGTTAAAGAGTGTTGCAGAAAATATATTTTAAATATTTAAGTGGTTACTTATTTAGTAGTAGTAAATATTTAGTATTAACATAAGTAAAACATAAGGTCACTGTAATGAAAATGTTTTATTAGAAAATCCTATTGTGGTTCCTGGGGAGTTGGCTTGATAGTTAGAAGTTGCTACTCACTCAGAGGTCCAGAGTTTGTTTTCCAGCATCCATGTTGAGCAGCTCCCAACTGTGAAGATTACTATATCACAGAGTAACTAACTAGATGCCATGGGCTTACAAATAAAAATCCCAGTACCAGTCCAAGTGGCTTTCTTCAGAACTGGTCATCAGTGAGATAACATAGACCATCTAACACTGTAGGAAATTGCCAGTATTTTTAGTTACTCTCCAGAACTTGACACTGTGACCCTATTGCTAAAGACAACACATTTTGGAGCCATACAGCATGGAGAAAACAAGCTGCTGATCTACTCACCTTTAAATTCATAGCCCACTTGGTAGATTTAAATATGTTAGAAGTCACTGTGCATATTGCCAAAGCGGAAAAGTCATTGGCAATCATATTTAGCTATGATTACAATTAAGTATCATGTTTTTATATATAAAAATTTGGAACATAAGATCTATTAACTAGAGGATCATTTATCATAATAAGTTAGGGTTACCAAGAAAGAAGTGGTTAGCACGGTACAATATAAAATCTGAAGATAGAGGCAAAGTATTACTTTTCTGACACATGAATTAATTAATTGTCCTCTAGTCAGATATGTGGGATGCCCATGAACTTGCTGTTTGTATATAGAGTTAGTACTGCATGCAGGTCATGGAGAAAATGAGCTTTTGTTCATCTAACTCTTTCAAGGAATCAGAGAGTATGCTTAATGTCAAAAGTCAGAAATACTTTAACTTCAGCTTTGATTCAGTATATATTCAGAGTATATATGATGCCAGTTGCAGTAATGTTCTCTGTCTTAACCTGGAAATATAGATAAATGCACACATACAAACATAGACACTTGTATCAATTATTTTATATATAACATGTTAAATCACTAGGTAGCTAGATCATAAGTAATTTAACTGTTGTTTAGACCAATTTCAAAGATTTAACTTTCACATCTCCAAATCTCTCATTTTAAACGGTACTCTAGAAATGTAAAAGTCAAATTAATGTTCAAATCCTAGATGTTTTTAATCTAAGTATTTATTTTATAATATTGGTATTAATCAATGAAATTAAAAAAGATATATATGTATATCTTTTATATATATACATTATATTATCAAACATTAAATATTATTTCTTTTGAGGCAACTAAAATATCCCATGATATTGAAATATATTGACATATAAATATATTTCTCAATAATTTTATGAAAATCAGTTTATTCATAGAAAATAAAATGACCATAAATTATTCCTTATATAAAAACCACAAAGCAATGTTTGTCATGGAATTCAAATATGAATATATAATACACATAATATTTCTTGTACATGCTACCATATTGGTTATATAATATATAATGAAGAGTGATTATATATGATAATATTTTTATGCCAAATATGTAGTCATTTGTAATTTCCTTAAACTGTGATGTTTAGTAATGACGGTTTGCTTGATTTTAATTTAAGATTCACTGCAAGAGAGTTTAACATGGGACTTCCATATACATATGACATTTTACTTTGTTCTTATTCATGATCTTCTTCCATTTTCTATCTCCCCTTGCTCTTCTACATCTACCGTAGATAATTCTTTTGTTCTCATCTTCCATATATTGCTTTACCCTGATATTTCTTAACAAAATAACAGTATTAAGGACAGAAGCTATGTGATCATATGATGATATTAAGAAAAGACATATGACACAATTTAAATACTTCATAACATAAATGAAGAAACTAGAAGTAGAAGAAATAAACATCAGTATATAATGGCTGTTTCTAAAAACTGTAAGAAATATCACAAATTGAAAAAAATATAAAGATTTTCCTCTCAAACTAAGAACAAAAACATGTCTTAGCTAAGGCAATAAATGTAGACCAGGAAGAAGAAACAAAAGGAATAGTCATATCAAAAGACACAAATTATTTATATTTATGGTAATATAATTACATATATAATATAATTTAGATGAACCACAAAAATTCTTATATTTGATAAGCTTATTCAGCAAAAGTATCAGGATACAAAATCAATACATAAAAATCAATAACCTTTCTATGTACCAATATTTTGCTCTAAAAGAAATTGGAGATGGGGAAAGAAGGGTTCTCAATAACAATTTCTTCAAAACTAGTAAGAAGCCAAACAGATGTAGGATCCCAGGATGACAAGACCTCTGAATCAAATCAACATGGCACTACGAGCTCACAGAAACTGAGGCAGATAGCACAAAGCCTGCATAGTGCTGCACCTGGCCCTCTGTCTCTATATTATAGCTATTAACACAGTATTTTTCATTGGACTCCTGACATTGAGAGTGAGTGGGTCTTTGACTCTTGTGTCTGGTTTTGGGGCGCCTTTTCTCCTGGTGGATGGTCCTGTTCAGCTTCAATATGATAGTTTTTGCTTCACTTTTTTACTTTGTCATGTTAAAAAAAAACACTTTAAAAGAACTAGAAATAACCCTTTAAAAAGAAGATAAAAGAGCCCTAATATTAAATATTTAAAACACAAAAGAAATAAATGAAAGGAGATAGTTAAAGATCAAAAGACTTCTGTGACTGCATTGGCAGAATCCATTCCTGGAAGATGGCTATATTGTGGAAAGTGTGCAGATCCTGTGCTATCCTCATGAAATTGCAATGTCTTTCTTTGCAAAATAATTAAAAGAAGACCCGAATTCATGTGGAGTTAAAGAAGACCATAAATAGTGAAAGCAAACTTATGTAGAAAGATTAATGTGGGAGGTAACCCAATTCCTGATCTATAATTTTGCTATAGGGAATAGTAATGAAAGGGGTATGGTCTTAGTGAAAATCAGGCAGGCAGGCAAATATAATAGGAAAATGACCAATAACATAGCCACAAGGCTATGACTATAGAATCATTGATAACATAAAAACAAAAAACAAAACAAAACAAAACAAAAAAACCAACACATATTGGTAAAAGAGATGATCTCGTTAATGAACAGTATTCAGAAAAAAATATACATCTACTCATGGAATAATGAAACTAGATTTCTCTTAGCACTGCTTTCATTGTGTCCAATAAGTTTGAGTATGATGTATCAATATTTTCATTAAATTCCAGGAAGTCTAAAATAAAAATGCAAATTAAAATTTCTTTGTAATTCCATTTCACCTCATTCAGAATAACAATTTTAAAAAGACAACATGAATCAAGATAAAAGAGAGGGATTTGGGAGATTTTGAAGAGAGAAATGAAAATGGATAAATGATATAATTACATTTATGATAATACAAAGTATGTAGTTTTAAAAAACAAACGGGAAGAAATACAGGTGAAGACGTTATGTATACTTTGAAATATTATAGGAGTCACTTTGGGTTACATTATATTAAGAACACGATGACTCTAATAGCATCAGAAATGTTTTTCACATTTGAAGAAAATTAAAATATGGCTTGTAGGAACTAATCTGTCAGTTACACCTCACTTAAGCTTGACTGGGCAATTCTATATTGTATAAACCATTGCATTGATTTAAAAGTGCTCTTCAAAGCATAGGTTGAAATGGTTATTTCACTATGGTTATTACCCAGATGAGGGACCTCTATCTGATGATTAGAACATATAGTTTAGCCCACAGGAATGGAATATGGTGTTTACAAAACATGAGGTCTTGCATCTTCCATAACTTACTTCTTTTGTCTTTTGATCCTTCCCTCTTCTACTTTTGCAACACAGGAAGTCACCCCATATCACTTACTTATGTTCAAATATTTGAGATTCAATATGCCAGAAGAATAAAACAATAAATTTGTTATAAATTATTGTGTTTATTGCGAAGAGCTAACTATCCCGTCCCGCCTGGGGGACCCTCTCAGGAGGGACTATCGACCAGGGTCCGAAGTGTTCTGCCTGCAGGACTCTCAGTCGCTGAGGAGGGAGTTGTGGATAATGGAAAGACACAGACACGACAGGAGACAAGAATTGCCTGGGAGCAAGTCGATATGTCCGATCAAGCTCTGATCAGCCTTATCCCGAGTCCGTATATAAGCACTTAGGGTGGGAAGTGACAGAGGAAGGGGGATTCCAAAAGGTAACCAAATGTCACACATAGCTATAAGTCAGGATGACAGTCATTGTTGTCTTGAAGCTGCAGACTACTTCAAATAGGATGTCTTTTCCTTTGCTGGAGGCAGTGGGAATGGGAAGAAATCAAAGGAATGCCTGCTGTGGAGCCCAGGACTCTTTGACTTGCTAAATAAGTCAAGCCTGGGACATTCTGGCTAGCTGATTAAGAGCAAGGCCTTAGGTTCAAACAAGGCCATTTTATAGTATATTATTACGGCACAAAATATACTAATATTAAAGCACATATATAACATATGAAAATGGAGAAAGTTTATGATTTCACTTTAAACTAGGTGCAAAGAAAAGTAATATCACTGTATAAATACAGAGTTATGGAATTGCCTGCTGGAGTTTTCTAAGATTTACACAATATGGAAGAAAAAGGGAAGGATAAGCCCGTTGTCCAAGACACATAATATCCTCAGTACATGATTAGGAGTAGAGGCAATTTGAAGCAAATACTAAGGCAATAGCAAGCTCTATTACTGGGAAGGAAATAGAAGGTAACACAGTATTTTTATCTGAGAAATACATATACAAGAGTGTGGTTTGCAAGCAAGACTCAACACTTTGTCATCATGACTGGATTTAGGAAGCACATTGACTGAAATTATTTCAAAAACAGTGAACCATATATAGGGGCATTTATAATCAGAGAATATAGAAATGACAATATGACATTAAATCTGAGAATATCCTAGGAGTGTGTCTGTAAGGTAATTTAGGACAAGAGTTCACAGTTGTTAAAATTTGATGAAATGTGTCTTTATTTTTTTGGCCCTTTTACCTTTCTGTGTATACTTAGTACACTTTATAAGCAACAATCCCTTTTCTTTTTTGCTATTTTATTTACATTTTAAATGTTTCCATCTTTCCAGATCTCCCCTTTGGAAACCCCCTATTCTCTCTCCCCCCCCCCCATGAGGGTATTCCCCTACCTACCCACCCACTCTCATCTTCCCTCCTTGGCATTACTTTATACTGGGGTATCTAACACCCTCAGGCCCAAGGGCCTCTCCTCCCCCTGATGGCTAACAAGGCCCTCCTCTGCCACACATAGGGCCAACAGCATGGGTCCCTGCATGTGTATTCTTTGGTTGGTGATCCAGTCTCTGGGAGCATCCAGGAGTCAGGCCACTTGACACTGTTGCTCCTTCCATGGGGCTGCAAACTCCCTCAGCTCCTTCAGTCCCTTCTCCAAGTCCTCCATCTGGGACCCTACGCTCAGCCTAAAGGTTGCTATGAAGTGAATCTTGATTATTCCAAACTTTTGGGCTAATATCTAATTATCAGTGAGTACATACCTGGTTCATTCTTTTGTGACTGAGTTACCTTTCTCAGGATGGTATTTTCAAGTTCCATCCATTTGCCTGCAAATTTCATGAAGTCATTGTTTTTAATAGCTGAGTAGTACTCCATTGTGTAAATGTACCACATTTTCTGTATCCATTCCTCTGATGAGGGACATCTGGGTTGTTTCCAGCTTCTGGCTATTATAAATATGGCTGCTATGAACATAGTGGAGAATGTGTCTTTATTACATGTTGGAGCATCTTCTGGGTATATGCTCAGGAGTGGAATAGCTGGGTCCTCAGGGAGTATTATGTCCATTTTTCTGAGGGTCCGCCAAACTGATTTCCAGAGCGGTTGTACCAGCTTGCAATCCCACCAGCAATGGAAGAGTGTTTCTCTTTCTCCACATCCTCACCAGATTCTGCTGTAACCTGAGTTTTTGACCTTAGCCATTATGACTGGCATGAAGTGTAATTTCAGGGTTGTTTTGATTTACATTTCCCTGATGACTAAGGATGTTGAAAATTTCTTTAGATGCTTCTCAGTCCAACGAGTTTCCTCAGTTTAGAAGTCGCTGTTTAGCTCTGTTCCCCATTTTGGATAGGGTTATTTGGATCTCTGAGTTTTTTGTATATATTGGATATTAGCCCTCTATTGGATGTAGGATTGGTAAAGATATTTTCCCAATCCGTTGGTTGCCATTTTGTCCTATTAACAGTGTCCTTTGCCTTACAGAAGCTTTGTAATTTCAAGAGGTCCCGTTTGTCAATTCTTGATCTTAGAGAATAAGCCATTGGTGTTCTGTTCAGAAACTTTCCCCCTGTGCCCATGTGTTCGAGACTTTTCCCCACTTTCTCTTCTATTAGATTCAGTGTAACTGGTTTTATGTGGTGGTCCTTGATCCACTTGGACTTGAGTGTTGTACAGGAAGATAGGAATGGATCAATTTACATTCTTCTACATGTTGACCAACAGTTGAACCAGCACCATTTGTTGAAAATGCTGTCTTTTTTCCATTGACTGATTTTAGCTCCTTTGTCAAAGTTCAAGTGACCGTAAGAGTGTGGGTTCATTTCTGGGTCTTCAATTCTATTCCATTGATCTACCTGCCTGTCACTGAACCAATACCACACAGCTTTATCACTACTGCTCTGTAGTACAGCTTGAGGTCAGGGATGCTGATTTCCCCAGTTCTTTTATTGTTGAGAATTGTTTTTGCTATCCTGGGTTTTTTGTTATTTCATATGAATTTGAGAAGAGCTCTTTCTAAATCTATAAAGAATTGAGTTGGAATCTTGATGGGGATTGCATTGAATCTGTAGATTGCTTTCAGCAGGGTGGCCATTTTTACTATATTAATCCTGCCAATACATGAGCATGGGAGATCTTTCCATCTTCTGAGGTCTTCTTCTATTTCTTTCTTCAGAGTCTTGAAGTTCTTGTCATACAGATCTTTCACTTGTTTGGTTAGAGTCACACCAAGATACTTTATATCGTTTGTGACAATTGTGAAGGGTGTCATTTCCCTAATTTCTTTCTCAGCCTGTTTATCCTTGGAGGAAGGGCACTGACTTGTTTGACTTAATTTTGTATCCTGCCACTTTGCTGAAGTTGTTTATCAGCTGTAGAAGTTCTCTGGTGGAGTTTTTTTCAGTGACTTAAGTATGCCATCATATCATCTGCAAATAGTGATAGTTTGATTTCTTCCTTTCCAATTTGTATCACTTTGACCTCCTTTTGTTGTCTAATTGCTCTAGCTAGAACTTCAATTACTATATTGAATAGGTAGGGGGAGAGAGGGCAGCCTTGTCTAGTCCCTGATTTTAGTGGGAATGCTTCAAGTTTCTCTCCATTTAGTTTGATGTTGGCCACTGGTTTGCTGTATATTGCTTTTACTATGTTTAGATATGGTCCTTGAATTCCTGAACTTTCCAAGACTTTTATCATGAAGGGATGTTGAATGTTGTCATATGCTTTTTCAGCATCTAATAAATGATCATGTGGTTTTTCTCTTAGAGTTTGTTTATGTAGTGAATTACATTGTTGGATTACCAGGTATTTAACTATTCCTGCATCCCTGGGATGAAGCATACTTGATCATGAAGAATGATCGTTTTGATGTGTTCCTGGATTCAGTTTACATGAATTTTATTGAGTATTTTTGCATCTATATTCATAAGGGAAATTGGTCTGAAATTTTCTTTCTTTGTTGGATCTTTGTGAGGTTTCGGTATCAGTGTGATTGTGGCCTCGTAGAAGGAGTTGGGTAGAGTTCCTTCTGTTTCTATTTTGTGGAATAGATTGAAGAGTATTGGTATTAGGTCTTTTTTGAAGGTCCTATAGAATTCTTCACTGAGCCTATCTGGTCCTGGACTTTTTTTGGTTGGGAGACTTTTAATGACTGCTTCTATTTCTTTAGGCATTATGGGACTGTTCCTAATCCTGACTTAACTTGGTATTTGGTATCTGTCTAGAAACTTGTCCATTTCATCCAGATTTTGCAGTTTTGTTGAGTATAGGCTTTTGTAGAAGGATCTGATGATTTTTTAAATTTCCTAAGAATCTGTTGTTTTATCTCCCTTTTCATTTCTAATTTTGTTAATTTGGATACTGTCTCTGTGCCCACTGGTTAGTCTGGCTAAGGGTTTATCTATCTTGTTGATTTTCTCAAAGAACCAGTTCCTGGTTTTGTTGATTCTTTGTATAGTACTTTTAGTTTCTACTTGGCTGATTTCAGCCTTTAATTTGATTATTTCCTGCCTTCTACCCCTCTTGGGTGTATCAGCTTCTTTTTGTTCTACAACTTTCAGGTGTGTTGTTCGGTTGCTAGGGTATGCTCTCTCTAGTTTCTTTTTGGAGACTTTCAGAGCTATGAGATTTCCTCTTAACACTGCGTTCATTGGGTCCCATAGGTTTGGGTATGTTGTACTTTCATTTTCATTAAATTCTAGGAAGTCTTTAATTTCTTTATTTCTTCCTTGACAAAGTTATCTTTGAGTTGAGTGTTGTTTAGCTTCTATGTGCATGTGAGCTTTCTGTTGTTGTTGTTGCCATTGATTATTTCAATCTTTTATATTTGTTGAGGTTTGTTTTGTGACCAATTATATGATCAATTTTGGAGAACGTACAATGAGGTGCTGAGAAGAAGGTATATTCTTTTGATTTAGGATGAAATGTTCTATAGATATCTGTTAAACCATTTGGTTCATAACTTCTGTTAGTTTCACTGTGTCTCTGTTTAGATTGTGTTTCTAAGATATGGCCATGGATGAGAGTGGGGTGTTGAAGTCTCCCACTATTATTGTGTGAGGTGCAATGTGTGTTTTGAGCTTTAATAAAGCTTCTTTTACGAATGTGGGTGCCTTTCTATTTGGGGCATAGACGTTCAGAATTGAGAGTTCTTCTTGGTAGATTTTTCCTTTGCTGAGTATGAAGGTGTTCTTCCTTATCTTTTTTGCTGACTTTTGGGTGAAAATCAATTTTATCCAATATTAGAATGGCTACTCAAGCCTGTTTCTTGGGAACATTTGCCTGGAAAATTGATTTCCAGTCGTTTACTCTGAGGTAGTGTTTGTCTTTAACATGGAGGTACATTTCCTGGATGCAGCAAAATGCTGGGTCCTGTTTATGGATCCAGTCTGTCAGTCTATGTCTTTTTATTGGGGAATTGAGTCTACTGATGTTATGAGATACTAAGGAATAGTGATCGTTGCTTCCTGTTATTTTTGATGTTATTTTTATGTTTGTGTGGCTATCTTCTTGTGAGTTGTTGAAAGATTACTTTCTTGCTTTTTCTAGGGTGTAGTTTCTCTCCTAGAGTTGGCGTTTTCCATCTATTATCCTTTGTAGGGCTGGGTTTGTGGAAACATATTGTGTAAATTTGGTTTTGTCATAGAATATTTTGGTTTTACCATCTATGGTAATTGAGAGTTTTGCTGGGTATAACAGCCTGGACTGGCATTTATGTTCTTTTTGAGTCTGTATGAGATCTGCCCAGTATCTTCTAGCCTTCATATTCTCTGTTGAGAAGTCTGGTGTAATTCTCATAGGTCTGTCTTTATATGTTACTTGACCTTTTTCCCTTACTGCTTTTACTATTCTTTCCTTATTTTGTGCATTTGGTGTTTTGACTATAATGTGAAGGGTGGAATTTCTTTTCTGGTCAATCTATCTGGATTTCTGTAGGCTTCTTGTGTATTTATGTTCATCTCTTTTTTTAGGTTAGGGAAGTTTTCTTCTATAATTTTGTTGAAGATATTTACTGGTCCTTTAAGTTGCTCATTTCCTTCATCTGTTTGATTGTGTTTTCCTGTAATTCTGCCCGTTTGATTGTGCTTTCATGTAATTCTTTAAGGGATTTTTGTGTTGCCTCTTTAAGTGCTTCTAGTTGTTTACCTGTGTTCTCTTGTATTTCTTTAAGGGAGTTATTTATTTCCTTCCTAAAGTCTTCTATCATCACCATGAGAAATGATTTTAAATTTGAGTCTTGCTTTTCTGCTGTGTTGGGGTATCCAGTGCTTGCTGTGGTGGGAGAGCTGGGTTCTGATGATGTCTTACTCTCTCTGACTGTGTCTTGTCCCTCCTGCAAGCCTCAAGGTGTCAATACTCCTTGAAGGCCAGCTCCTTCTAAGATGAATTTGGGTTTGGAGCACTGCGGTACAGGGTCAGCTCTGGGTTGCAGACAGAAATCAGAAGGATCTTGTCCCCAGCTGTCCCTTGGTTCCTGTGTCCTGATGGCTCTGTAAGGGTCCCTCTTGATCCAGTGAATTTGAACAGAAGTGGTGGTCTTGCCCGTGCTTGAAGGTGTTTTGGCACTCCTGGGATACCAGCTCTCTCCTGGAACTATTTGAGTATGGAGCCCTGTTCACAAGATCTGCTCCTGGCCACCAAAAGAATCCAGAGGACCACTCCTCAGTTCGTGTGTTCTGAGGATACCATGTGCAGTCAGGCTTGCCCACACTCCTGGGAGTCTAGCTTTCTCTTGGTGCTATTTGGCTATGGAGCCCTGGTGGAGCAGGCAGAGGTCTCCCGCAACAGATGGAAACAGTATAAGGCTCCTTCCCCCTGGCTGTTCCTCAGCCCCTGTGTCCCAAGGATTCAGGGCAAGTCCCACTGAGCAGTGTTGCTCGTCTTACCGCCACTCACTGGCTTTTCTCCACTCCTGGGAGGCTAGCTTTCACCTGGTGCTATTTGGCTATGTAGCTCTGGTGGCCCAGGCAGAGGTCTCCTTACACTGATGGACATCTGAAGGCTCCTGTCCCTAGCTAAAAATTCCCTTTCAAGCTGTCAACTTAACCTCTCAGTTTTTCATAGTAAAGAAAATTACATTAAAAGAATTTTATTTTTAATATCCTGAAGTATATTTTTGAAATTCCATCGTGGGAATTTTTTTGATTAACATATATTGACGATTAACCGATTTTTATACATTAGTTTAGTTCCCAACTTTTTGCAAAGTTGTTTTTCTCTTCTCCATTTTTAACCAATTCTGAGACAAAAAACTTGTCTTACTGCAATTTTCCAGAGCTGGGAACTGACTCAGCCAGTGTGGCTTAAAAATCCTGGACTTTAGTTCACTAGAGCTGCCATGTGAAAAAAAAAACTTTAGAATTTCATTAAAGTATACTCACTGTGTTTTCACAGTATAGTGTATATATTACTCTTTTATAATGCGTGTGTGTGTGTATATATATACAAATATATGTATATATATATATATATATATATATATATATATACATATATATATTATTGTCATAGATTTTTATCCTCTAAAACACTCTGAGAAAAAACAGGTATGTGGAACTTAGTACAAGAAAATATGATTCCTTGAGGAAGTATAATAGCAAATTATTTCACAAAACCCATTTCAATAAGCAAAAACGATTTTGAATATTCAGATAAAAATAAAAGAAAGGGCATGGTTGTTGTGCTGATCTTTGAATGTGATGGCAGACTCCTTTCACATGAAATGAATATGTATAGAATTGCATGTTTTTTCATTTATCTTACATAATTACCTTTATTATAGATGTACCATTTTTAATCCTGGAAACTGTTTCAAATGTTGCTCATGTATGATATCTATATCTATCTATCTATCTATCTATCTATGTGTGTGTATATAATGCATATATGTATAAATCATCATAAAACTTCCTATCTAGCAGAACCAATCATATAATAAAAGATTTGGTGATACCATCATGAAATACAAATATGTGCATCATTTTATGCTTATTAGGCATGTGTGTATACTTGTCATATTTACTCTAACATATACACAGATATAGAAAACCTGTTTCCTTATGGCCTATCAATATTATAATTTAAACAAAATAACATTAGTTCTGTAACTTACCAAATATCTAGGAAGAATTTATTTCATCAGAGTTCTTATAGCTAGCTATGTATCTATTTTAGTATCTTCATTTAGATTATTTCAAAATTAAGTTTTCTTTGTTGATCTGAAGGCCTCAGTTGAAAACTGCGAGATTACACATATTTAATAAATAAATTTACCTCATATAGTTTAAAGAAGCTAAATGTATTCACTAATTTTTAAAATAATTAATAAACATCTCAAAAATATATAGAAAGGAACAAGTCCTAATAATGAAAAAAAACCTGAAACAACTTTTCATATCTAAAATCTAAATAAAAGATCCACTACAAATATAAAACTATAGTACTTGATTGTAACCCAAATAATCAATCAAGTGAACAAATGTATCAGTCTAACATAAGTTACTAAACAATGAAAATAAATAAATCTTCTTGGTGAAAGAATTCAAATAATTACATAACCAGGTTGATTGATTAAAAACTTATTATCATCTCACAGAGTATTGCAAGCAAGAGTCATTTAAGAGAGCTGAAATCAGTGATGTTATTAAACAATGAAAATAAATAATTCTCCTCAGTGAAAGAATTCAAATAATTACATAACCAGGCTGATTAAATAAAATCTCACTATCATCTCAGAGTAGTGCAAGCAAGAGTCATTGAAGAAAGTTGAAATCAGTGAGAAAACCATTGAAAGCTAAGACTATTAAGTGCACATTACTATAAGAGATGAAATAATTTCTTCTCAAGTAATTTAATGTAAATATATTTTCTTTTAGAAAATTAAATATTAAAAGAGAATTGTATCTTTACATAGATAAATTTGGTATAGTAACTTAATTCAGTTACTTTTATCATTCTTAGTAAATATTGAGCTATTGTTATAGCCTATGTCAGATAAATACCAAATATGTTAATAAAATAAATAAATATGTTAATCAAAATACCACAGATCTTTGGTAATATTATGTGAAAAATGTTTCAATATCATTGCGAGGCTGTATCAGACAAACTGAAATTAGGAGATGCTCTAAAGCACAGCTTCTGAAAAAGTCGATTGAGACCCAATAATTAGTCATGGCACTGAAGGTCAAACTCACCAAAAATAAACAAACAAACAATGGCAACAGTAAAAGTCTTGTAACTACACATTGAGAACACTAATTCAAAACCAACTGCATAATTGCATAATATATCTCCATACCAACCATGTTTCATCTTCTGAGCTCCTGCAGCCTTGGGTTTGAACATACAGCTTGTGCACTTTAGGCTGTGTACTCCATCCCACAATGCTACACCACTAGAGCTGCGTGATCCCCATAGGCTCATGCTTGTCAATGATTCATGCGATGGACCACAGTGTGTTAACTATACTGTGTTTTTTGCCCTTATAGAATTATGATGATTCAATTATCATAAATAAGCCTTTTAGTGTTTTCTTACCATTCTGCAGCACGTATCAAATTAGCATACACTCAGATTGCACTGCAAAAGAATGATTTTAAAAATTGCTGTTTGAATTGCTGACATGTTTCATAAAGCACCATTTGATGAATTTTAGCTTGGGATTAGGTCATAATTTTTAACACTTCGTGAATTGTTCCTAGACATACTTCTGCTGTGTTGGACTACATCTTTGTGCGAAGAGGTCCATTCTCAGCATTGACAAATCTAAAATCAACTAGTTAACTCAAAATATCATTGAAGGGGCTCTACATTATGCAGCATCAATATTTAGGAGCAATGGAATGCTTTGTATAAACATGCATATGAATCCCAGGAGAATGAAAATTTGCTCTCAATTTTCATTATAACACTTTAGTTAAGCGATAGCTCAATTGTTATGATAGACTTGAATTGTGAGCCAAAGTAAATTAAGTCTCCCTTAAGGTTTTTTTTTTGAGGGGGGGCAGGGTATTTATCACAGCAACAAAAAGAGCCAGTGAAGCAGTAAAACATGCATCATATTGTATACAAGGGAAACAAGATCATTTACAAGTGGCATTAGAATTTGTTGCTGTTGTTTGTGAATTTTCCCATGAGGCTTTTGGATCAGGTTCTCTGAGGGAGCAGCTCTGTCCAATGCTCCTTAGATATTGTTTGATATTTCAGTTTAGCTTTTCTAATTGTCTGGTCTCAAACATTTTAGAGCCATACAGAGTATTTCCAACTTTTCCTGTTGGTCTCTCTTTCTTTAAAGACAGAGGCCTAATAGTGCCACAATACCAGTGTAAGCTACAATTTAATTTGGGGGGATTCTAGATTTATAGATATTCTTCTTACTTCTTTATCACTTCATTTATCCTCTGTTCCTGACTTCTCATAATGTTTTCTGCACACCCAGAGCAAAACAGAGTCCAGCAGCTAATAAGAAATATATAACTACTTCCCAGCATTACAAGAAATCACGTCACTCAGAATCATTTCAATACCCTCTGACTAGTTACACATTTTTAATCAAATACTAGATGATACATTAGGAAGCCCTCAATTAAATTAATGGAGTAAGTTCAATCCCTTTACACAATTATTCAATGCCAGTACTAATAGTTACACATTTCTAATCAAATTCTGATTGATTTGGATGGGAAAACTCAATTTAAATTTGAAAATGCTGGACAAAGCATTGGAGATCAAGGACAATCCAGCAGTAAAGACCAGGTTTTAGTTAGTATATAATAATGATAAATTAATAAAGCATTGTAAAGCCAGAAAGAGATGCTTTTATCAAAACTATACCTTAGCTGTGAATAAGCCCAATCTTCCTATGCCCCTACCTAGCTTTCTTTCAAGCTGCAAAGAAAATCTACTTTGGATAATAATGATATTTTGTGCATTATCAAATGAACTAATGAACTCACAATTATATGTATATAATATGTGTGTGCTTATTAACATCACCATCTCTTGAAGGGTATTTGTTTGCGTTGTTATACATAGTGTTTTGTGCAAATACATGCAATGTGGTCTGATCATATTCATCATCCGTCCCTCAGCTCTTCCCAGAACTATACTTCTTCTCTTCCTATTCAACTTTGTGTTCTTTTTTCTCCATGAACAGCTTCCGAACTATTCTTGGATATATAATATTCCATTGGAATGTTGTCAAATCATCAGGACCTATAGTCTTAGAGACAACTGACTTTTTCCTTCTCCGTAGATAAAAATTGCTACCAGAAAGCAACATCCAGCACAGTTCTGCTTTCCATGCAGGGATGTAGTCTGATTTGGACTTTCATATATCTAGTGCAGGATGTCATAATCACTCTGTGTTTATATGTTCAGCTACCTCTTGGATTCATCCAGAAAGCATTGTTTCCTTACAGTCACCCTCTGCCTCTGACTCATATAGTCTTTAAAGCCCCTCTTTATTTCTTTAAAAACAAAACATTTTAAGGATTTTACCACTTGATTTTTGAAGTGTTTTTACCCTAAATTTTTTCATATATTTAGTACAAGAATCATAACCAAAGCCCTACTTTTTCCTTGCCCCTCTCCATGGTGCCTCTCCCCAATACATCCTTACAAGTTCAAAAATTTCTTCTCATATAACCTGCTGAGTGTCAAGAATCCCCGATGAGACTCTTTTCTAATCAAGGGAAAGAGAAATATTTTTAATCTAATTTAATTTTTTATAATTTCATATATGCAAATAATATACTTTCATGATTCTGTATCTACTGGCTCATATCTCTTGCCTACACCTTTTGATAATCATCCTACATAAATTTCCTTCTTCATATGTATGTATTTTTATTTTGTTTTTTGATCTGTTAGGTTTCATCAGGGATCCCTGCCAAACTGTGGGGTGGGACCTATCCTCTTGAGTCTGCTGGGCTCCTCAGTAGGTATACATGGAGGACAATGACTTTTCAGTGGCAGAATTAGTTGATAGCCAATGGGTATATAAAGAATTATGTTCCCATTCAAGGTCCATCCTTAGCTGCTAACAAACCCAGACTTGTTAAGGCCCTGTGCAGGCAGTCAAAGTTGTTGGGAAATTATTGCTGAAGTACTTGCCGTACTTAGCAGACAAAAATTCACATATCATCTCCTTACCGTGTAGCTCTTAAGTTCTTTGTGATACATCAAAAGTGATGTTCCCTGAGACTTAGAAGGGGTGGTATAAAGGTTTTATGTCTGGATACACTTTCAATGGTCACTTCCTTTAAGTATAGGCCAAATGAGAGTCTCTCCATTCACTGCAAAGAGAAGCTTAACTGAAAAGGAACGGGAGTAACATTTATCTGTGGATGTGGATGTCAGCTTGTTGACATGTTTCATCCCTATTAATCCCCTGTCACCAATTTTTGGCTGTACTTCTTCAAGTAAGGCATTCCAACGCATTAGCCCATTGCAAGACTTCTGGTTTCTACAAATATTTGTAGTTAAAGTCACAAATTAAATATTCACATCTAGAATCTGCATACAAAGAACATGGAGTATTTTTCTTCCTGATCCTGAATTAATTCACTCAGTAAAATTTTGGTTTTTATTACTGTCCACTTATATGTGAATTTCATTTGTACAGTTGGAAAAACATGATTGTATATATGTACTGTACTTTTAATTATCAACAATCAGCCAGGCAGTGGTGGCGCACGCCTTTAATCCCAGCACTTGGGAGGCAGAGGCAGGTGGATTTCTGAGTTCGAGGCCAGCCTGGTCTATAGAGTGAGTTCCAGGACAGCCAGGGCTACACAGAGAAACCCTGTCTCGGAAAAAGAAAAAGAAAAAGAGAAAAATTATCATCAATCAGTTATTGCGGTATCATGCCTGGGTATAGCATTCCTGTCATTTCTCAAAGACACAGACAATTCTCTGTTCCTCTGGTTCTTAGCAGTCTTTCCACTTCCACAATCTTCCCAGCATCCTAGGAAAGGGAATTACGCTGTATATGTATTCATGGAAGCTAGCCTCCACACAATCCAATCACTTTTGCGTTATGAAGTGACTATTCTTGAAGGCTACATACACTTGGGTCACAAACCTTGAATGATTCAACCTGAAAGTAACCTGCAGCCTTCTTTTATATAGTACAACTTTCACAGTACCAGAAAGTCCTGTGTAGGCTGCCAATGGAGGCAAGCAATGAATAGTTCTACATTACTGTGATGTAAATGTAGTATAAGAATGACCAACATCAAACCTTCTCTAAAAATGAGAAAGATGTACTCATCTATGAGTGGATTTAAGACCCACTCAATAGAAAAAAATCATGCCTGTTATTAGAAATATAGCAAACTACCCAGGGATAGTAAAATCTTTCATTTTAAAAGAGAAGCTACTACAGGTAATTTACTAAACTACCATATTATCATGATCCAAAACTTAGCCATAATTTCATAGATAACGGTAGCTCTTATTACTTGTCAAAAAGCCTTTCTTCACAGGAAACCCTGGCCATTTAATGGGGCTGCTTATTTTCCTTTTTAAAGATTTAAAGACTTTACTTCATGTGTAGATGAATGTATGGCTGAGCCTGTATCTAGTATGGGGGAGAGGGGTATATAGAACAAAGAGCTTTTCAGATCCCGTAGAGATAGAGTTTCTGACTGTTGTGAGATGCCCGACATGTGTGTAATGAAGGGAACATGGGATTAGTAGCAGGTGCCCTTCACTGTTTATCCACCTTCACAACTCCAGCCATTTCAGTTGATTGATTTCATTTGAACATTTTGTAGATTCTTGTTATCAATCTTCTGGTTTGTGTACAGTTGAAAAAATTGTTCCCTGTTTTGTCAGCCTACTTATGGTTATTGTATATTTTGCTAACTTTTGATTATATGTTTAGCTTGCTATGATGAAACATTTTTTAATTTCATGAAGTCCTCATTTTTGTCAATTCTTGTCCTTATTTCTTAGCTATTAGAGTTCTATTTCAAAGTCTTTGATCTTTTTTTAGACTCCACTCTTTTTTATTTTTATTTTAATATTTTGATACTTTATTTATTTTCCAATGTTTCCCCCTTTCTAGGTCTCCTCTTTGGAAACCCCCTATTCCCTCCTCCTCCCCCGCCTCTATGAGGGTATTCCACCTGAGGTTTCTAGGTTTATGTTGGGGCCTTTGATCTCTTAAGCTTTCATTTATCTTATTCTTTTATTGAAAATATATTATTTCATATGCTATATTCTGAATCAGAATTCTCCTTTCCCCTATCCCTCCCAGTTCACCCTACCTCCCCTCCCACCTGAATTTACATGCCTTAGGAAACAAACAGGTATCTAAATAATAATAATAAAATAAAATAAATGAAAACAAACAAATTCTAATATAAGAAATCAAACAAAGAAGAAAAAGAGCCAAGGAAGGAGATCATGAGAAACACACAGACATGAGAAACACATATCACATACACAAATATACACAAACACACACACTCACACACAAATCCCATAATAACACTAAACCACAAGCCATAATGTATAAAGGAAATGTAAGTTAAGAAAAGTGTGTGTGTGTGTGTGTGTGTGTGTGTGTGTGTGTGTGTGTGTGTACAACACTGTAAAACTAAGAACAACTAAAGAATCCTTTTAGCTAATCTATATTGACTATCAACTGATAGTTATATGGTGCCTACATTTAAGAGTGATTTGTTTTTCCACTGAGACTCCCTTGTCGAAAACAATATTTTCATTTGCATATTGCTGTCAGTATAAAGAAGCTTTGGGGTTACAGGTGGGGACATTCATCTCTTCTTAGCTCCAGGACCTCATCTGCTGCAGTATCAGGGCATACTTGCCACAGTCACTGTAAATTCATATGTGTGCCCCCTATGTTATATCTAGAAGATGACCTTGGAGTCCTTTATCCTCTCTGCCTCAAAGTCTGTCTTCTTTTCCACAGTCAGTTTTCTCTGAGCCCTTAGGGCATGGATTTGGTGGAGGGATCTCTTTTCAGGTTGAATGTTCCAAGGTCTCTGAATCTCTGCATATTGTCTGGCTGTTGGTCTCTGGATTCCTTCCTATCTGTTGCAGAAAGAAACTTCTCTGGTGATGTCTGAACAAGACACTGTTCTATTAATATAGTAGAATATCATAGGGGTCACTTTATTGCTTTATTCCTTTAGCACAAGACTAATGTTTCATTTTCCTTAAGGGTCATGTGTTCTTTAATCTCAGGTTCTTGGACAGCCATGCAGTTTTGGGTATTGATTCCATCTCATGGGATGGGCTTTTAACACAAATTAGATATTGGTTGGTTACTCCAACAAGTTTGGAGCCACTACTGCAGTAGCATATCTTACAGGCTAGTCACCTTTATAGATTGAAGAGAAATTTGATTTTGGTTTAGATGATTAGTTATTTGTCTAATGGTTAGATTCCTGTAATCAACAACGACATTGCCTTCTCTGGAACTTTCAACATTCTATAGATTCTGAAGAGCTCCCACCTCTTTACATTTCAACTTCCAATTTTCCTCTATATCCCACTGTAAATGTCTTTTTTTAAAAAAAAAAAAAAAACGGAAGACATCATCTAGAAGATCAAAAGTTAGAACAGACTTCCTGCTGAAACTTTTCATTCATTCATATTCATGCTTTAGGAAATTAGTCACATTTGAAAATAAGTGTTCTGATTCTATCCTGTCTGCTTATATTTCTAAAATAATTTAATAATAACAGGATAAAATATTTTAAGCTAAAGTGTAAAACAGTGCCTATTCAAGAACAAATAGTATAAATAAACATACATTTCAAATCAGAAATAACTTTTCAACTGAGAAAACACTTCAAATAACTTTTGAACACAGGTGACAATATAAAGTATTTCTCCCACTGTAGAATATGTTTGTCCCAAGAACCATGATAGTGTGAATTGTGCCAGGGCCTTAGTGATGTCTCTCACTGAACTTATCACTAGAATGATTCTTTCTTCAAAAGTGTGAGGATTCCAAAGGTTCGATGCTATGTGAGTCTTATGTAATGAACAGATACCTATTCTCCTTATATAGGGCAACAACAACGGGTAAGTGGAATGATTCCCCAACAATCCTAGCTTAGTGATCCAGTGAGTTTAATTAGGCTTATTTACAGCAGCATGAGCCAATTATAGGTGGCTATACCACTGAAAATTAAGATTTTAAAAAAAGGTTTGATGGGAATCACAGTCTAACAAGCCTAAAGAAACATCCATTAAAAACAAACAAAGAAACAAAAAAAGTTTCCCCACCAACTCTACAAATTTAGGAGGTTCTGAATGTCCAGTGTTCCCTTGTATGGTAGAGTGCTAATGTGTCAATCTTGTACAGGTCTAGTGTGAGTACTGAAACAAGGATCATGTTTACTCGAGGAGTGTGCTTCAAATGGGACTTTATGGCAGAGACATTATCACTTTGTTTTTACAAAACTAAAGGTGTGTGTATGTGTGTGTGTGTGATTTCCTTATTTAAAATTTTAAGCCTTCAACTCTCCTAATTTTCTATATATTTCTTGAAATATCTCTAGGTAGTACTGGACTCAATTATCTATCGATGGCACAAAGTGCCTCTGATTTATTGTATGTTAGTCAAGCCTGTAGAAATATATCCATTTTTATCAGCCTCTACAGTGTTCTTCATCTCTTGGCTCCTTCTATCATGCCTACTCCTTAATTTTAAAGAACATATTGTTAGATAAAAACCACAGAGCACTCATTTAAGGATGACTCTCCCATTATGTTCACTTAAACCTGTACAAGGGCAGTGTGGGAACACCTGTTAGAGCTCTTCCTTCCTGCCAGAAAGAAGACACTTATACAAACATGAAAAGATGCTCTCATAACAATTTTCCTGGTACATGTGGATACAACAGCATGCAGTAAAGGAAAGTCAGGATCCCAGCTCTCCCATGGGGCTAATGCTAATGGGGCTCCCAGGAGAGAGAACTTGGCATCATTGATGTACATAAGAGAAGCATCAATTGAAATCTCTACAGAATTGTAACAAAATAAAATTAATCAGGTTTTCTCTTGGATTAGCTGTGTTTCAAAATGTTTATTTCACCTTAAATATAAAGGCACATTTTTTTCCTATTACTGTGTTTAGAAGCATGTAACCAGTGTAATCTTGATGTGTAATATTAACTCTATGAGAGTTTCTTTCACACTGAGGAATTACATAAAAGGTCGAGTTTTTAATAATGGCATGTTTTCTTTTCTCTCATCTAACCTACATCTCTGAAAGGACAACTCTGCCCGCATAAGTAAAACGCCTGTCTAGTTTCCAGATAGTTCTTTAAGAGTTGATGATATAATCCATACATGAGCATTTTTTTTTTGCTATTATTGCTCTATAATCCCAGTGTTACCTATTTTCATGATAGCTAGTCCTTTGCACAAAATTTGTGAGCTCATTAAATTGGAAGATCTACATAAATGTTCTTCATAGTACTCCTTAGGATATCCTAAATACTCAATCTAAAGAAACTAGAAGAAACTCTGACGTATAAAGCAATGTTACAAAGCAAGTCCTTCAAATCCTTACTCTTAATAAACTGTACATGTCAGTACCATAAATAACTTCCATGTCACTGTGTAACTCAGACTGGCTTCAAACTCAGATCTGTCCTTTTGTCTCAGCTTCCCAAATGCTAGGATCTCAGGCCTGAGCCAGTAAAGTCAGCATGTCTTTTATTGTGTAGGAATTTTCTCTGCTGCTGTAGGCACATTCTCACAAGTGCAGTAGATTGAGATGCTATGAGAGAAGGAACGCTCAGCTTCAGCCTTCAGGTTTTATTTCAAAGGAGTTGGTATTGAGGTGTCTCCGTGACCCATCAATTTCAACGCTGTGACATGTTTCCCAACAGGTCTTACCCCCAGAAAAACCCCTGTAACTGACTTCTTAATTCAGATTACTCCCTTTCCGGATCTTTTTCCCTAAGTCTCTTATTTGTTCATTTCTTAGTATCAAAAATAAAACAAGAAGTCTAGTAGAATCATTGACTCAGCACACAGTAGAATCATGCCAGCGCACATATGTGTGTGCGTGAATACACACACACACACACACACACAGAGTTGGGTGTTTAGAATTCTATTTGTTTTTTGTTTTGTTGTTGTAAGTTATTCAATAGCTTGATAATTGAGGCTTCCCTGCCTATCATTTTTGAGTTTATATAGTCAGAGATAAAAATCATATCAATCTTTCATTTTTTAAATAGGAACTACAATGGCGCATATCGAAAACTTTCTAAATCAGAACAGTTTCAGTGTCAATTACATCATCATAAGTCTTCTTTAAGGCTGTGTCCTGGGCTTCAATAAGGAAAGGATTCTCATATTTTATTCTGTTACAGGAAAATAGTGCAATTGTAAAATATTGTTTTTGATTTTTTTTCAGAATGAAACTATGGTGTTGGCTTTTCTGCTTTTTTATCCTAAGAGGTGATGAAATGTAATTACTTCAGAGAAGCCATGGCAAAGGCAGAGGTAATGCTTATTTTCTAAGTGAAGATTTATACATTATAATGTGTGGAAACTTACTTAAGTTAGTAAGAAAAATAATATAGGATTTCAAGAACTGCTCTAACATGGCAAGTACAGTTTCTTGGGAGAAAATATATACTAGAAAGCTTGAAAACTTTTAAACTGTACAAATGGGAATACTGGAGGAAACCTCATCCTTATTTCAAGAAATTGAAGATAGTATGTTTAAAGTCAGTTTCCAAGTACCACAGTATCACCAACACCCAGACTTTTGAATAATCAATAATATCTTAATCTCAGTATACTCACGACTCAGTTTTGTTTTCAAATCTTTTATTATTAGATGTATTTTTTTTTTGATATTTTATTTACATTTCCGATGATTCCCCTTTTCTTTAGAAACCCCGTGTCCCCTCCCCCTCCCCGCCTCTGTGAGGGAATTCCTCCTCCCACCTACCCGCCCACCCATTCCCATATTCCCACCTTGACATTCCCTTTTACTGGGGCCCCTAGCACCCTCAGGCCCAAAGTCCTCTCCTTTCTCCC
>CM052709.1:15295037-15310497 GCA_028551405.1 Uromys caudimaculatus
CTGCCTCTGCCTCCCAAGTGCTGGGATTAAAGGCGTGCGCCACTGCTACCCAGCTGTCTTTAAAATTTTTAGATATTTGTTAAACTTGGAATTCTTTCTAACTTCATCATCAATATATCATGGGACCATCTCTATATCCTTCCGCATATATGTTAAATATTGTTTATAAACTCTGGTCTTTCTTACCTATTATATCATGGTCATCACTATCACCAACATCATCAATCATCATCATAATCATTTAATAACAAATTATATCAATATTACATATTAATAATTATATTAATATCATATATTAGCAATAATATATTACTACTACTGCTAGTACTATTAGAAGTATTGGAGCTAGGTAAGTATTCTGCCAATGAGATACATTCTTGATCTATCTGTTATCATTTATAAATGACAATCAAAATCTCAGAAATAAATGAACATGAAAATTTTTGAAATATATCTATTAGTAAAAAAATAGGTAACAGTGAAGGTTTACTCTCAGTGGTTTCTTAATGTTGCCTATTGGGTCTCGGTGAAATGAGTGCATTGATCATAGTTGAACAGGTTTCACATTGACATTTTTTCGCCTCTGGGATTCTTCTATGGCAGGGCCAGTAAAAAGATAATCACCTGTCCACCTGTTATGAAACCTCCTCTCATTGATGAAATCCCTGTGATTACCAGGTGTCCTGGTTAGCAATAAAACAGTGAGCTTCCTATCCCTAGAAACACTGGGAGACAACTGCAAGCTGCCACTACACCATTCTGTGTAACTTACTTTACTTTCTTTTTATAAATCCTAATACCAGCAATCACACACACACACACACACACACACACACACATCACTATATTTCTCAGAGCCATAATATCTACTTTTTGTACAGACATACTTCTTAGTTGCATGATGTCTGCAACATTCAAGTCCAATTAATAGAAAATATACAGGTAATATTCAAAAGGGCTTTAATTAAATTTAGAGATACATGAATATTTTCAGTATTTTTACATAATTATGATAGTCAATGAACTTTAAGACTTTTCAACACGCAGTTATTCGCCTAATCATATACCATGTGTGTTTTCCATTTTAGACCTACTAGGAAAATAAAACTATCTCTTGGAAATGTCATAAATTTAATTATTAAAATGAAGGAAAGGCAAAGCACAGAATTCTGGGTATTGTATTTTTATTGAAATGATTGATTTCTGTAATAATAAGCATTTCATTACCAAATATTCAACACAACAAGAATTACATGTTACACAATGTCCACTGCTAAAAAAGTGCAAGTATTATTTAATTTCTGTATTTCTGAGAGAAAACAGTCAACACAAGCAACTCAGTGAAGGAAGGGTTTATTTTTTTGATTGACAGGTTGATAGCACAGTCCATAATGATGAAGTCATGGTAGCAAGAGCCTGCCATGAAGCACTGGGTTATATCAAATTGATAGGAAGAAGGCAGAGAGAACTGAATGTTGTATCTCAGCTCCTGTTATCCTTATATTCAGTTTGAGTTACAAGCCAATTTATGAAATAGTGACAGTTAAATTTAATCACCTCAGCTCAATTAACCTAACTAAGAAAAACTCTCATTGGTATAATTAGAATTGAACCTAAACTAGAAAATTCCTCACGGTCATGCCCAATGCTTGTATCCTAGGTATTTCTACATTCCATCAAGCTAACAATAAATGTTTGTTATTATAATACATTTATATATTTCTATATCTAGGTGTAGGGCTATGAGAGGTAAGCTTATATATGTAAAGAAATACATCTATAACATGATTCTAAAAACTAACATAATTGATAAAATATAATTAATACTGAATATTGACTTAAAAGATTAATGTGTAGACCCAGACAAAATCCTATTCAAAATTTTATGCAAGTTCTATACTCTTTTGTGCAAAATATTTCTTTCATTCTTTTCAATATGTTATGTAAGGATTTCTCCTTGTGTTTAGAGAGTAACTGTTTGGATGTGTGTGTGTGTGTGTGTGTGTGTGTGTGTGTGTGTATACATGTATATAGTATTTATATGCTCAGTTCCCATTTTAAACTTTATTTTAAAAATTTACACTGATGGTCCTAATGTAGAGATACAGTATAGGATTAATTATTTTATTTTCTTAAAAACACACAACTTAAATTCTGATTCTTTGATATGATGCTGATGTTTCATGACACCAAGCTTTTGAAAACATAATCCTATAGCTATTACTTCATAAAACTTGTCTCTTGTTTTAATACTATAGCGTAAAAGCAAGGGTTTACTCTTACGATGATATCCGGGCCCATACGACATCTAACAAACACCTTCATCTCCAGTTCCAGGGGGTTCTACTACCTTTTGTAGTCTCTGTGAGCAGTGCATGTATATGGTACACATACAAACATGAAAGCAAAGCACACAGTCGAATACAATAAAAATAAATAAATCATATATGTATGTGTGTGTGCATGTGTGAGTGTGTGTGTGTGTGTGTGTGTGTGTGTGTGTGTTTCCAATTCACTGCTTGGATTGCATAACATAATACTTTAAGTGGAAATCATATATTTGGAAAATAATCTTTATGTCATACATATCATGGCACCAAGTCTTTTACATATGATTTTACATATTAAGAACACAATCTCTATCAATAAGTATCTATTGCTTAATTAAAGGCTTGCATATTAGTATGCTTAACAAGGTTTGCATATATTTTGATAGCTATAGGACATGTGTTGTTTGGCTTTTAGCATATACACTGTTGCACACATTCTTTCATAATGGTTCAGAATGTCACTTTAGAAGTCAGAAAGAACTTGGCTTCATTCCTTAACTGTCAGCATTAAAGACACTCTCTAATGCTTAGTGTATTAATCTGGAAAATGTTACTAAAGCTCATAGAATAATCTTCAGTTCATTAAAGAAGGAAGGTTAAGGTCCTTGCTGCAGAAAGCATAAAATGTTTATGCAGATTAGGCAATGTTATATGTATTTGTTTATAACAGTTTTGTAACTAGAACAAAAACAAAAGCTTATCAGACATCCCTAAAGTTGATTTGTGTAGTTTTATTTTGATAAGCATTAATATTTAATTGTATATGTACAATATTCTCTCCAACATGTTATACTGATACTTATTATTCATTCATAGGCACCCCATTTAAATATTCCTCACTTGTAAATCTTTTTCATATAGATTCATCTAATTCTCTGATACAGAAACAATTTTCCATTTGTTTGGGCTTTCAGAGCACTTTGTTCAAACAATGTAAAACAGTAATTACTGGCTCACGGAACTGTCTCTTCTAATAGGGCAAATATTTCAAGAACAGGAAACATATGCTATTTCTTTTGATTATTCCCAGGTCTCTGTCAGTGTTTATTGACTGTGCATGAATACTAAATTGTTCGCAACCATAAGTAGAAGGGGCATGCCTCTTTTCAAACATAATTGTAACTGATTCTCACTCTAAAGATTAGCAGATTTGCCAAAATTCACAAAATTAATTGTACCATTTCCTAGATATTAGTAGCCTCATAAAACCTTCAAAATGTGCCTGACAAAGTGCCAAAATTGCAAAAGTCATTATGTAGTTTATTGCATAATTTTCAAAGCCATATTAGTAAATATGAATCCAAGTGTCTGTCTCGTTTTATCACTTCAAATGAACTATCACTTTGCATTTCAAATCATAGTTCATCAAGTAATGCAATAATGATCAGCACTTGAAATTGGAACATGAGTACTAATCAGTAGATCTCTTTCAAAGAAGCAAGATCATTTTAATTTGCTACCTTTCAACATGTTCTATAAAAACAGGACAATGTCTAATAAGGAAAGAAATTGCAACGCACCAGGTTCAATTGCAACAATTCTGCTAGAAGTTGAATTTCAAAAGCCTTCCTAATCTAATAATGTTTTGAAAAACATTCAAATTGACTAGTCATCATTTTCTTCAGTTGTAAACATTTTCAAATCTCGTATATTGAAAACTCTGGTTTGATGTACAAGTGCACATTACATACAGATGCATATTAGCATTCAAATTTTGCTCATGCTAATCTGTTATGCCTACATTTTGAAACGTTACATCATTTTAGAGAGTGTCTAGGAAACTCCTCCCCAAAGGATTTTTCCGGAATTCTTTTGCACAGAACTATAATTGCTTTAGAGGAAAGACAAGTTTGACATAAGATACCCAGCTAAATACAGATAAAATCAGCCTAAGAAAATTTACAGAATTCACACATAACGGCAACAACAAGAGCAAAACTATCTATTGTTAACCTGTAGCAACTACACATTGCAAACACATTCAAGTATTATGTCATTTACTAAGTTTAACAGAACAAATAAACAATTTCCCTAAATTCAAAGGCACATAAGCAAGGCTAAAATCTTTTGATTTTTGACTTCTTTGAGAGTTTCATAAAACATGTTTTGATCAAATTCACCTCCTCCCCTCCCAGATACAGTTTGTCCTGGCCATCACGTGCTACTGTAGGTCCTTTTGGTGATCTGTATCTTAAAGACAGATTTGTGCTCCCCAAATATTCTTGAATAGATGATCATCAACTGGAGTTTGGTTGACTTTTCAAGGGCTACATTCTTAGAGAAAGCTAACTCTTTTTCTACAAGTAACTAATAGTTCCTCCATGTTTAGGCGAAGGGATGTGTGTTCATCTTTCTTATCCATACTAGTATTTGGTGAAGCTTAGGTTTGCATAGGATTTTTGTGTATTGCATTATGTTTTGTGTGTGTTGTTCTATATCTGTATCCATCCTGTTGTGTATTTATTTAATGCTTTTAACTCTTTTTATTCCCCTTCTAGGTATCAATATTTTCTTTTTTTTTTCTTTTTTAAAAAATTTTTAATGTTTTTTTTTTTTTTTTGATATTTTATTTACATTTCCAATGTTTCCCCCTTTCCAGGTCTCCTCTTTGGAAACCCCCTATCCCCTCTCCCTCCCCCGCCTCTATGAGGGTATTACCCTTACCATCCACACACCCACCCACTCCTGTATTCCCATCTTGATATTCCCTTTTACTGGGGCCTCTAACACCCTCAGGCCCAAGGGCCTTCCCTCCGCCTGATAGTCAACAAGGCCCTCCTCTGCCAATTATGTGGTCCAAGCCTCAATGTATATTCTTTGGATGGTGGTCCAGCCTTGAGGAGCACCGGGGGTGGGGAGGAGAGGCCAGTTGACACTGTTTCTTCTTCCATGGGGCTGCCACTCCCCCAGCTCCTTCAGTATCTTCTCCAACTCCTCTATATGGGACTCACTCTCAGTCCAGTGGTACTGTAAAGTGAAACTTGGATATTCCGAACTTTAGGGCTAATATCCACTTATCAGTGAGTACATACCATGTTCGTTCTTTTGTGACTGAGTTACCTCGCTCAGGATGATATTTTCAAGCTCCATCCATCTGCCTGCAAATTTCATTGTCATTGTTTTTAATAGCTGAGTAGTACTCCATTGTGTTAATGTACCACATTTTCTGTACCCATTCATCTGATGAGGGACATCTAGGTTGTTTCCAGCTTCTGGCCTTTATAAATATGGCTGCTGTGAACATAGTGGAGCATGTGTCTTTATTACATGTTGGAGCATCTTCTGGGTATATGCCAAGGAGAGGTATAGCTGGGTCCTCAAGTAGTATTATGTCCATTTTTTCTGAGAGTCCACCAAACTGATTTCCAGAGTGGTTGTACCAGCTTGCAATCCCACCAACAGTGTAGGAGTGTTCCTCTTTCTCCACATTCTCACCAGCATCTGCTGTCACCTGAGTTTTTTATCTTAGCCATTCTGACTGATGTGAAGTGGAATCTCAGACTTGTTTCAATTTGCATTTCCCTGATGACTAAGGATGTTGAACATTTCTTTAGGTGCTTCTCAGCCCTACGAATTTCCTCAGTTGAGAATTCTCTGTTTAGCTCTGTTCCCCCTTTTTTGATAGGGTTATTTGGTTTTCTGGAGTCTAACTTCTCGAGTTCTTTGTATATATTGGATATTAGCCCTCTATCAAACATAGGATTGGTGAAGATCTTTTCCCAATCTGTTGGTTGCCATTTTGTCCTATTGACAGTGTCCTTTGCCTTACAGAAGCTTTGCAATTTCATGATGTCCCATTTGTCGATTCTTGATCGTATAGCATAAGCCATTGGTGTTCTGTTCAGGAACTTTTCCCCTGTACCCAGGTGTTTGAGAATTTTCCCCACTTTCTCTTCTATTAGATCCAGTGTATCTGGTTTTATGTGGAGGTCCTTGATCCACTTGGACTTGAGCTTTCTACAGTGAGATAGAAATGGTTCAATTCTCATTCTTCCACATGTAGACCGCCAGTTGAACCAGCACCATTTGTTGAAAATGCTGTCTTTTTCCACTGGGTGGTTTTAGCTCCTTTGTTGAAAATCAAGTGACCTTAGCTGTGTGGGTTCATTTCTGTGTCTTCAGTTCTATTCCATTGATATACCTGCCTGTCACTGTACCAAAACCATGCAGTTTTTATCACTACTGCTCTGTAGTACAGCTTGAGGTCAGGGATGCTGATTCCCCCAGGAGTTCTTTTGTTGTTGAGAATAGCTTTTGCTATCCTGGGTTTTTTGTTGTCCCAAATGAATTTGAGAATTGCTCTTTCTAAGTCTATGAAGAATTGAGTTGGAACTTTGATGGGGATTGCATTGAATCTGTAGATTGCTTTTGGCAGGATGGCCATTTTTACTATATTAATCCTACCAATCCATGAGCATGGGGTATCTTTCCACCTTCTGAGGTCTTCTTCTATTTCTTTCTTCAGAGACTTGAAGTTCTTGTCATACAGATCTTTCACTTGTTTGGTTAGAGTCACACCAAGATACTTTATATTGTTTGTGAAAATTATGAAGGGTCCCATTTCCCTAATTTCTTTCTCAGCCTGTTTATACTTCAAGTATAGAAAGGCTACTGATTTGTTTGAGTTAATTTTATATCCGGCCACTTTGCTGAAGTTGTTTATCAGCTGCAGCAGTTCTCTGGTGGAGTTTTTCGGGTCACTTAAGTATAAGATCATATCATCTGCAAAGAGTGATATTTTGATTTCTTCCTTTCTAATTTGTATCCCTTTGTCCTTTTTGTTTTCTAATTGCTCTTGCTAGAACTTCAATTACTATATTGAATAGGGAGAGAGTAGACAGCCTTGTCTAGTCCCTAATTTTAGTGGGATTGCTTCGAGTTTCTCTCCATTTAGTTTGATGTTGGCCAGTTGTTTGCTGTATATTGCTTTTACTATGTTTAGGTATGGGTCTTGAATTCCTGTTCTTTCCAGGATTTTTATCATGAAGGGATGCTGAATTTTGTTAAAAGCTTTTTCAGCATCTAATGAAACGACCATGTGGATTTTTTTCTTTGAGTTTGTTTATGTAGTGGATTACATTGATGGATTTCCAGGTATTGGACCATCCCTGTATCCCTGGGATGAAGCCACTTTGATCATTATGAATGATCGTTTTGATATATTCTTGGATTCGGTTTGCGAGAATTTTATTGAGTATTTTTGCATTGATATTCATAAGGGAAATTGTTCTGAAGTTTTCTTTCTTTGTTGGGTCTTTGTGAGCTTTTGGTATCAGTGTAACTGTGTCCTTAGAAGGAATTGAGTAGTGTTCATTCTGTTTCTATTTTGTGGAATAGATTGAAGAGTATTAGTATTAGGTCTTCTTTGAAGGTCTGATTGAAACTGCAGTGAATCCATCTAGTCCTGATCGTTTTTTTGGTTGGGAGACTTTTAATGAGTGCTTCAATTTCTTTAGGCATTATGGGACTGTTTAGATGGTTTATCTGATCCTGACTTAACTTTAGTATTTGATATCTGTCTAGAAAATTGTCCATTTCATCCAGATTTTCCAGTTTTGTTGAGTATAGGCTTTTGTAGTAGTATATGATGATTTTTGTATTTCCTCAGAATATGTTATTATGTCTCCCTTTTCATTTCTAATTATGTTAATTTGGATACTGTTTCTGTGCCCTCTGGTTAGTCTGGCTAAGGGTTTATCTATCTTGTTGATTTTCTCAAAGAACCAACTTCTGGTTATGTTGATTCTTTGTATAGTTCTTTTTGTTTCTACTTGGTTGATTTCAGCCCTGAGTTTGATTATTTCCTGCCTTCTCCTCTTGGGTGCATTAGTGTCCTTTTCTTCTAGAGCTTTCAGGTGTGCCATTAAGCTGCTAGTGTATAGTCTCTCCAGTTTCTATTTGGAGGCACTCAAAGCTATGAGTTTTCCTCTTAACACTGCTTTCATTGGGTCCCATAAGTTTGGGAATGTTATTCTTTCATTTTCATTAGATTCTAGGAAATCTTTAATTTCTTTCTTTATTTCTTCCTTGACCAAGTTGTCATTGAGTAGAGCATTGTTCAACTTCCATGTGTATGTGGACTTTCTGTTGTTATTGTTGCCATTGAAGACCAGCATTAATCCATAGTGATCTGATTAGAGGCATGGGATTATTTCAATCTTCTTGTATCTGTGGAGGTTTGTTTTGTAACCCATTATATGGTCAATTTTGGAGAAGGTACCATGAGGTGCTGAAAAGAAGTTATATTCTTTTGATTTAGGATGAAATGCTCTATAGATATCTGTTAAATCCATTTGGTTTATAAGATCTGTTAGTTTCACTGTGCCTCTTTTTAGTTTGTGTTTCCAAGATCTGTCCATTGATGATAATGGGGTGTTGAAGTCTCCTACTATTATTGTGTTAGCTGCAATGTGTGCTTTGAGCTTTAATAAGGTTTCTTTTATGAATGTGGGTGCCCTTGCATTTGGAGCATAGACGCTCATAATTGAGAGGTTTTTTGGTAGATATTTCCTTTGATGAGTATGAAGTGTCCTTCCTTATCTTTTTTGATGACTTTTGGGTGAAAGTCGATTTTATTTGATATTAGAATGGCTACTCCAGCTTGTTTTTTGGGACCATTTGCCTGGAAAATTGTTTTCCAGCCCTTTACTCTGAGGTACTGTTTGTCTTTATCATGGAGGTGTGTTTCCTGATGTGTCCGCTTTATGGATCCAGTCTGTCAGTCTATGTCTTTTTATTGGGGAATTGAGTCCATTGATATTAAGAGATATTAAGGAATAGTGATTGTTGGTTCTTGTTATTTTCAATGTTACTTTTATGTTTCTGTGGCTATCTTCTTTTGAGTTTGTTGAAAGATTACTTTCTTGCTTTTTGTAGGATGTAGTTTCCCTCCTTGTGTTGGTGTTTTCCATCTATTATCCTTTGTAGGGCTGGGTTTGTGGAAACATATTGTGTAAATTTGGTTTTGTCATAGAATATTTTGGTTTCACCATCTATGTTAATTGAAAGTTTTGCTGGGTATAGCAGTCTGGGCTGGCAGTTGTGTTCTATTAGGGTCTGTATGAGTTCTTCCCGGGATCTTCTAGCTTTCATAGTGTCTGGTGAGAAGTCTGGTGTAATTCTGCCTTTATATGTTACTTTACCTTTTTCCCTTACTGCTTTTAAAATTCTTTCTTTGTTTTGTATATTATTTCTATATTTCTTAAAATCTTCTATCATCATCATGAGAAATGATTTTAAATCTGAGTCTTGCATTTCTGGTGTGTTGAGGTATCCAGGGCTTGCTGTGGTGGGAGATCTTGGTTCTGATGATGCCAAGTAGCCTTGGTTTCTGTTCCTTATGTTCTTTCCCTTGCCTTTTGCCATCTTGATTTTTGCCATCTTGCTAGTTCTGATGTTAGCTGGGCTTACTCTGTCTGGCTGTGGCTTTTCCCTCCTGCAGGCCTCTGTATCAATACTCCTTGAAGGCCAACTCTCTCTGAGAGATATTTAGGTTTGGAGAGCTGTGGCACAGGGTCAGCTCTGAGTTGTAGACAGAATCCCGAAAGATCTTGTCCCCAGCTGTCCCTTGGTTCCTGTGTCCTGATGGCTCTGCTAGGGTTCCTCTTGATGCAGTGAGTTTGAACAGAAGTGGTGGTTTTGCCTGTGCTCAAAGGTGTGTCAGCACTCCTGGGATACCAGCTCTCTCCTGGAGCCTTATGGCCCAGGCTGAGGTCCCCAGGTCCCGATGAGCAGCTGTGCTTGTCTTAACCCCACTCACAGCTTTTCCATGGTCCTGGGAGGGTAGCTTTCTCCTGGAGCTCCTTGGCTATGGAATCCTGGTGGCCCAGGCAGAGGTCTCCTGCCACAGATGGAAACCGGAAGGTTCCTGTCCCTGACTTTTCCTCCTCAGTTTCTGTGTCCTGAGGGCCTGGGAGGCTATCTTTCTCCTGGCAAATGGAGACCTGTGGCACAAGCTGGTTTCCAGCCACAGGTGGAAACCGGAAGTTTCCTATCCCCTACTTTTCCTCACTCCCTGTGTCCCACAGGTTCTGGGTGGGTCCCGGTGAGGAGCAGTGCTTGTCTTATCCCCACTCACAGCTTTTCCACGCTCCTGGGAGGGTAACTTTCTCCAGGCGCTCCTTGGCTATGGAACCTTGGTGGCCCAGGCAGAGGTCTTGCTTCTAACTCTTACATTCTTTATTTTTCTCATTGTCCACAATGATTCATGAGTCCTACCAGGTTTTTTTTTTTTTTATATGTATATGCATTCCTTCTTAATACCACCCTTCTTCTGTTATTTTTTATTTTATACACATGAGAAAGCTGATTATAAAACTGAATTATTTATAAAGATTTTTATTGCCTTTGCCATTGGCCTCAGAGCTTCTACCATTTGCCTTTGCTATTAAAATAACAACACTGAAATCACTTAATTTAGTCATTTCAAATAAATATCCTTAATCAGAGACTCATTTCACTTAGTACAGCTTTGGATGCACCAACATTATTGGTCAATGACTTTAATTTTAGGAGCTCTTTCTTCTAGGTTGCCAGCTAATCTTTCTATAATTTTGACTGCTTGTTCTCTGATTACTCCTTAGAATGAAGAATTACCAGAATACATCCATTTACTTGCCTAGGCAATAGATTCTTTTTTAGACAACAGAACTATAAAGAGTAACAAATGTAGAGATTTTGTAAATCTGAAGTGTGACATATGGCTTAAATATAACAATAAGCCACATTTATCAAAATAAATATGATTTTATACAGATAACTATTTAGTATTTTCATTCTAAATGGGAAGGAGTGAGAAGATGAGGGAAACAGAATAAAATGAAATCTTATTTAAAATCAAAGTAGTTTGAGTAAACCAAGTGGAAACCTACTATCTAGTAGTCCAATTAAAAAGCATAAGAAAATGATTGAAGACAAATGACATTCAAAGCTAGACAAAGCTGGAAGAGCAAGGTGTCATTAAGCAAAACCTCATTGCCAAGTGCAATATACCTCCATATGAATTATTGATCATATTGAACCCAGAGGCTCACAAGCAATGTGACCTCCTGCCATTCTTCTTGGCTATTCAACAGAATGAGTTTGTAATATCTCTTAGCCAAATGCACAACACACCTTGCTTGCAATATACAGAGATACCATGCAGTAACTAAGATTCATGCTTCCTTGATGTTGCCTAGCACTCATTAATCATTGATCCTTCTGGATATTATAAATAAGACTGCTATAAACATAGTGGAACATGTGGACTTGTTATATGTTGGAGCATCTTTTGGGTATATGCCCAGTGGTGGTATAGCTTGGTCTTCAGATAGAGGTATATCCAATTTTCTGAGGAACACACCAGATTGTTTTGCAAAGTGGTTTTATCAGCTGGCAATCCCGCCAGCAATGGAGGAGTGGTCTTCTTTTTCTACTTCCTCACCAGCATCTGCTGCCTCCTGAGTTTTCATCTTAGCCATTCTGATTGGTGTGAGGTGGAACCTCAGAGTCATTTTGATTTGCATTTCCCTGATGAGTAAGGATTTTGAATATTTTGTTAAATGCTTCACAGTTTGGGAGCTCTAGGAAGTCACAGAGACTTGGGATTTGGGAGGTTCCAAGGAGTCAATGGGGGTGACCTTAGCCAGGACACATAACAGTGGGGATATGAAATCTGGAGAGGCCATCTCCTGTAGCCAGATAGTGTAGAGCCTTAAAAGTTGAATATAGGGCCAAGTAGCAGAAGACTATTTTAAAGAGACACTTCTCACTTCATATTTTCAAACGATAATATTAGAGAGGAGATGGAAATGATGCCTCATTTTCTTATTTAAAGTCCATCTCCTAGAGGCACAGACATTGCAAAATATTTGATATCTTTAAAGGCGCCACTATGCTTCAAAAAAATGTTATGCTTAAGATTACTCACATGAGTTCTTTCAAAATGTAGAATTTAATAGAAATACCAAATTGCATTTTCAAAGAGAAAATAAAAGAACTTGTAGAAACAATAAAATGTAAGAAAACTAATAAAATTATAAGTTAAAAATAGCAATTATGAAAGTAGAAAAAAGAATGAGTAGGGGGACTTAATAAGGTGCAAATATACGGGTATCTTAAGTTGGAAAGCATATGAGCCAGCCAGACCATTAAACAAACAAAAGAAAACAAGCAGAAGCAGAGAAAAGGACATGAATCATTCTGAGGTCAGGGAAGAGACTGAGTCATGATCAGAATTTTATAATTATTACTGACATCAAAAGGCACTTCTACTGTCCTCTAATTTCTGCCGGAATCATTATGGAATTCAGTTCTGCACTAAATTCATTCTTTGAAACTAAATTCTCATTTCCCCATCATTTGCAAGTGTAGTTTGTAGGAGGAAAGTATGCTTTCATGCTGTGATGACAGTGTGTCATGATGGAGAGTTTCATCTTTTAGTCCGACTCTTTCCTTCTAGTGTGAGTGCAGAAACTGGAAGGAGGAGTCAAACATCATGTAGCGTTGATCTCAGATCTTGAATCAACCAGAACCTGGTAAATAAAGTTTATAATTTAAAAAAAATAATTATATGCATTTACAGTGAATAAAGCCCATTTGAAATATTACAAACACAGGAATGAGATATATATATAATTAAATACATTCCCAGAAAATGATAAAAGAAGATACAAAGTATCTGGGCTGGATGAGTAGAAGATAGAAGTTATTTGCATATAAATTGGAATTTCTGTAGGTAATACAGAACTATTGCTATCAAACTCTTTATGTACTATGCAAAATAATTCTAATGTTTATCTTAATAAAGTAGTCTTATCATAAAATAAATACAAAGTAACTGCAAAATGGGATCAAATTCTGATGTAAATGCCAACAAATTTAATGTGTATAAGAATCATAAAATATTGTATTGCCTAGTCGTCCACATTATTGGCAGATATTTAAGGCTTATTGCCTTTTTTTATATAGCCATTCCATCAATTCTTTGAATAGAGCATGAATAGAGACTTGTATATTAAATTACACCCTCCATATCTTTTCTATATTTTTCATGTGTGTAGTCACTTCATCAGAATAATTCTCAGCTATATAATTTTAAATTCTAAGAAGACATAGTTTTATGTACATGTTGCTTCTGAAATGTGAATGTAGGTTGACTCAAACCCAGCAATAGCAGGCACTGATTAAGGACGTAGTTATGATCAGTATTTCATAACCTGCTTGTGAAACAGATTTGAGAGGTATGCACCATAACTTTAAAATTGAATCAAGATCGTAGTTCTATAAAATATCATATTACACAGAATGTGAGAGGTCCGTCTAAGATCTTACCATGCTCATTTTGCTGGCATAATTTGTCATTATCATCAACTTGAGATCTTTCTTTCCATATGTGCCTGTAATTGTGTGGTGATCTGCTAATATACAATCTTGTGAAATGTTGCAACATGTGCCTGTGATATACTTTCATTGCATTCTATGTGTTTCTTAGTACAATGCTATGTGTCCCTGTTACTTTATACATTCTTTGAAGAAATGTCTTAAGCTTTACACACACACACACACACACACACACACACACACACACACACACACACATATGAGAAATAAATGTGTGGTAAAAGATAATTAGCCAAGAAATGTAAGAATAATAATGTTGGCAATGTACTAAAGTATTCCTTTGAGGCAGAAAGAAGTGAAAGATGGCGTAAGAATAAGGATTATAGGTGCAATCTTTTAGTGCTTTAATCCAAAGCAAAAGCCAACTGATTGACAACCCAGTATCTATGCTGTGATGCTCAGCACAAACACAGACTTACCAATTAGTTGTGACATTGTTTGGGAGCATTTTGAATTTTTTCTTTCCACAGATTAAGTTACTGAAATAACTATCTGAATGATGTATTCTGGCTATTAAGATCCATGAGTTAACATGAGGTTTACTTTGGTATATTATGGAGACAAGTAAATATTTAGTATTTCAAAAGAACCATATAGATGTTATGATATTAAATATGTCTGTGTTGTTTTGGCTTGACTTCATGCTATTTTTTACTTTATCAATCATATTAGCTTCATAGCAGCATTATACAAATATAATTAAAAACATTATCTAGATTAAATAGTACATAAAATCAAAATAAAATTTCTTTTAGTTGACCTTTACTTAAATTTCTATTATCTCTGAATTGAATCTCATTTCTCAACTTTATAATGCAGTGGTGAATTATATTAATTTTCCTATGTTCATTTGACTACTAGAACTATAGAAAGTTATTTTTGTTCACTGTTGGCAGGAGTGTCAACTGGTATAGACAGGATAGCAATCCATGTCGAGATTACTAAAATTTCTAAAAATAAAGCTGATTACAAGGCAGAGTGCCTCTTATCAGACTGGAAGACCTGAGTTCATTCAAGTCCTCAACTCCTCATTCTAGAAGAGAATCATCTCCTACAAATTTTCCTCTATTCTTCACACAAATGATATGTTAGGTACCCTTCACACCTAAAATACGATATTGCATGTTCCAGTATATTCAATGCTATTCTCAAAATGAATAAGTCACATGTGTTTGATGGGAGGGAATCTAAGAGACTGTCCACTATACGATATTTGAAGTGATGTTCTTTCGTCTTCATTTTCAACATTAAATATTACTATAAACACATAAATAGAAAAATCAGATAGATCTTAATGCTGCGTTCATTTCCACTAAGTTTCTGTCAACGATAGTAGAGAAACAGAAGTTATGGACATTGAAGGTATAACTACTTCCAGGTGACTTAAACCTGCAAATTGAAACTCAAACAGACCTGGATTCAAATCAGAGTGAGCTATGAGATTAGACCTATTGTCCACCAAGATGAGCTTCAATAACTAGAAAACAATCAAAGAAGCTAAAAGACATAGAGTATATTCATGCGTCTTCAGATATCTGACATGAACAAATACGAGATTATAAGATGAAAGAGCAAGGATTTGTGAAGAAAGCTAAAGCGAAAATACATCTATGCTCTAAGATCAAGAATAGACAAATGGGACCTCATGAAATTGCAAAGTTTCTGTAAGGCAAAGGACACTGTCAATAGGACCAAATGGCAACCAACAGATTGGGAAAAGATCTTAACCAATCCTATGTCTGATAGAG
>CM052709.1:15310997-15333622 GCA_028551405.1 Uromys caudimaculatus
TTTAATAATAAATAATAATAAAACATATCTTTCCTAAACTTTGAAATTTTTCCTTAATATTAAGCATTACGGAAACTTGTTTCTAACTATTTCTATTCAACATATTCCTCAAGTCTTAACCACTGTCATAACTACAGAATAATATGAAATTACAAAATATATACTGGAAACCTATGTGTTGTACTGTTTATATTTGGAGAGGGTATAGTCACTCATCTATAAATCACCAGTGAACCTGATGAATGAAATAAGAAGCAAAGTGCTCATCAAGGTGGCAATAAAATCAAGGTTGTATTATCAGGTTGATGGCCATATTTTGGAAATACATCTGTTTCTTGATTTCTAGATCTTGTTAGGTTATGCAATGTCATGTTAATAACTACCAGGAACTCCAATTCCCATGGAATTATTTCTTACATATTTTTCACATTGTCTTCCCCATGATTGTTAATGCACCAAGGGTGGCTGCACTACAACCTGCTTTTGTTTTGTTGTGTTGTGTTGTCTTTTTTATTTTTTTTTTCCTTTTCTAAGTAAGGACAGGCTTCTGTCAGTATGATTGCCCCACTAAGTCTAACTCAGCCCCCTGGCTACTGTTTCCTCTTCACATGGTGTCAGTGTTCATTTTCCTGTCTCTGACTCACTACTCCTCTTTGGTAGCCTGGTTTTTTGCCATATCTCTACCAGGCATCTATTGGACTGGTTGATGTCCTTTCAAGCAATTTGTGTAGCATGGCTGTTTGTTGAAATAATCAGGCTTTTGAAAAGACACCGGTCACACAACTGCCTGCTCACAGGCTTGCAGACACAACTTGACATTGTTAGAAGTGCATCTACGATGTTTATAGAGTTTTATTTTGTACCACTCAAGAGAGACGCTTGGTGAAAATCTTTCAACACCTGACTGGATAAACTGCTGTCACAGATAGTGAGGAGATAAGGTGAATAATTTTATGTCTTGTAATGCTATACATGCTAGTAGTTCCAGTACTAGTGCTGAAAACTGACCTTTTGCCTTTTTCTGGAATCAAAAACCCACTGGCAATGTTGGCACAGGCTGTCTTTGTCATTTGCCATATTTCCCTCTCATCTTCTAGTTATTTCTTACATATATGAGCACTGGAATATTGGAACACACAGCCTTTCAAGACTTTATAATAGCATTTTTGGTTAATGAAAATGCCTCTTTAATATTTTTGTGTACTTCCCACATAGCACTTTTCTTTATCAGGCTACAGAAAGGATAAACAACTTAACCTATTATGGTGATGACAGTTTGCTGCGGGGAGAGGAGTGCTGACTAAATCTAAGTAGATATAAAAAAATACATCATAGAAAACTCAGCACATTGTAAGCTAATTAAAATGTACATTTCTTTAAAGCAGATTTGAACACAAGTACTCTGCATGTTTGGACTATACTTATCCTAAAAGTCATAGGTTATTAAATAAAAATCCCACTGTTAGATTGAACTGTATCTTTATGAACTATTTACATAGGAGACAACAGAGGTCCTGAAAACAACATAGTCTGTTGTCATTGCTCTTATATGAGCACAATAAATAAAAGGTAAGATCATATTGCTGAAGACACAGTGTATGTTTGTTGTAGGGCAATGAAATAATCAAGGTGGCACTGTCCTTGAAACTTCCCCCTACATGGATAGCTTTGATGGTGCTGAAAATCACTACTCAAATCATAGATAATCCATTGATATTAGTCAGTAGTGAATCCTAAATCCTGTAATGCATACTGACTAGGCAATATGTACACATGTATCTGAATACATACTATATATAATATTATACACAATATAATACACTATGTGGATTTTTCATAAAACTTCTTTTTAAGTATGAATTTTTATTCAAACATATTAGTGCTGCTTTCAACATTGGCCAAAAAAAAAAAAAAAAAAAAAAAGATTCTTACATAATAGGCATGTATTAATGTAAAGAATTCTTACTGGTCAACATGCTGAGATATGTAACTTTCAGCTTCTTATAATCAGCTGGAATCAGGTAGGTTCTTGACTTGGATGGATATACCTCTAGTAACCAATATACTTAACTGTCTATTATAGACATCAAAACAAGGGAGTGGCCAACTAATCATAGTAAGGGATCTCAGCAGGTGGAAATAGTGGTCAGGAAGTATTTAGGACCAATGAAGCTGCAGTCAAGAGCCTTCTGTACATGCTGCTTCCTTGCTATAGCTGTTACAGACATTCTGCTTTTGTAAACATTCCATTCCTGTGGCCTGAGGAGGTTATACCATTCCATTAGCCTTGAGACCTCTTAGAAATGGCTTCCCTCATGTCAAGAATGCACAGTCACACAAGGGTACATTTTCTCCCTACAGTAACTCTTGAGTGCTCAGCAACTAATGGGAAATAGATATTACCTTCTATCCTGAGAGAACCCCACAAAAGTCTTGGGAAGAAAAAAATGAAAGAGGCGTAAGATAAAGAAAGTGCTGTAAAGTGCTTCTTCTGGAAAGAGCACAGATAACGCACTCATGAACTCCCTCAGCTGTTGCTACCATCAAATAATGTATACAATAAAAAGACAAATGGATTATTTCAGCACAATTAACTAGACTCAGTAGCTGCAAAATATGCACAGGAATAAAAGAAGAATGGAAGCACATGAAGTTGAAGAGGGAATGTATTGGGGTATGATTGCGGGTAAATATGATCAGCGATTAAATGTATGCAATTGTCAAATAAGAAATCAAATATTTTCTAACTGTCATGGTGGTTTGAATGAGAATAACTCCATAGACTCTACAAACTCACATGGTCGAATAACTGTCCCTTATTTGGTGGAACTGAATAGGAAGCATTTAATGAAGTGGTGTCTTATTGGAGGATGTGTGTCGCTGGTGCTGAGCTTTGAGGTTTTAAACACCTGAGACATTCTCAGGGTGTGTGCTTGCCATTCTGCCTCCTACTTAGGGATACAGATGTAAGTTCTCAGATACAGCCATAATTGTTCTGCACTATGATGGTCATAGAATCACCTTCTGAAGCCCAACATTCTCCCTAAAACCTTGTGTTTCTATTTTCTTCATCTTTTTGTAATCTCCCCATGTACCCTGAGCTTTTGATACTGATTATTAGTTTTTGTTCTGCTAGGTATAGGCAAATAATAGGTTCTCATCTCATTCCAAGATTACTGAGTGCATTCTGTCTTTCACAATGTAAGCAAAGGTCCTCAATCATGTTTTGCAGAACATGTGCCAGGAGTACACTCATTAGCAGTATACTCCCTTACAAACAGGAAAGGAACACAGTATACTGGTGGGAGTCAGGTGCTTACTTACCTTGATGGCAATCTTAGCTTTGTCACCTACAATATTTTGTTCCATATCCACCCATTACTCCCATTTTTCTCAATACTTTTGTCAGTTGTCTTTAATTAGACTTCTATCAATTTTGATAATATATGAGGCCCAAGTATTGAGAAAGAGAAAAAGAGAGAGAGAGAGAGAGAGAGAGAGAGAGAGAGAGAGAGAGAATTAGCAATGAGAAGGCAAATAGTCAGATAAGATGGATGGCTTCAAAGATGCAGTGTCTAGATATAAAAGTGATTCACGTAGGAATTCAGTGATTATGGAAGCACGCACAGGGCCTGCACAGTGTCAAGTCAACTGGAGAAGTGGCCATAGGCTCCAATCATTAACCAAAAAGCTATCTCAAATTGATATACCTTTGAAGAACAAAAATTAGTTTTCTTCAGTGATTTCAGTCTTACTAGATATGATTGCTATACTTAACAGTTGGCCCCATGCCCAGAAGTAGATAGCCAACACAAATTGACCTCATGGGTGTATTTCTTTAAATCTTTGTCTAATTTTTTATTTTGGAGGAAATATTTTTATTTTACTGGCCCTTTGTTTGTATATTATTTTTCTTACATTTGTGTTTTAATACTTTGCCTTGTTTTTTGTTGCTTTATTGTGTGTGGGTGTATGTGGGTATGTGTGCATGTGTCTGTGTGCGCACATGCGTGCAAATGCATACATATCTATGTGTGCTTTTGTGCTTTTTTGTTGCCGTTTTTGGTTTTTATTTCCTTAATTCTAGTTTGGTTTTCTTGTTGTTTTGATTGCCTGTTAGTTTATTTTCCAAACAAAAAATTAGAAAGAGTGTGGAACGGAGGAGTAGCGAAATAGACAAAATCTGCTTGGATTTGGAGCAGAAGAAACTGTAATCAGAATATATTGTTTAAAAAGTATTTTTAAAAATATAAAATATATACAAAGAAAATAAAGAAAGAAAGAGTCATGGACATTGAGGGCTTCTTTTAGAGATGATCTAAAAATGCTTGTTTTGAATTGCTTCATTCTTTTTTTTTTTTTTTTTTGATTATTTTATTTGTTTACATTTCAAATTTTATCCCCCTTCCAGGTTTCCCTCCACAAATCCCCTATCCCATCATCCCTCCCCCCCCCTGCTTCTATGAGGGAGATCACCCATCCACCCATGCACTCCCACCTCATCACCTAGCATTCCCATACACTGGGGCATCAAGTCTTCACAGGACCAAGGACTTCCCCTCCCACTGAGGCCAGATAAGGCCATCCTCTGCTACAGAAGCAGTTGTAGCCATGGGTCCCTCCACGTGTACTTTTTGGTTGGTGGTTTTGTCCTTAAGGAGCTCTCGGGGGACTGGTTCTCAATGATATTAGGAATAAGCAGTATTAGAATTCCAGCAGTTCAAAGAATGAAGTTTCATGCAGAGGAGTATTCTTGATTTGAGCCATCAACATGAAAAAGAGCTGAGACTACTCAAGCAATTTAAAGTGGTTACTCTAGCTAAGGATCCTTGAGGGAGGAACAGCACACACAATGAAGAATATTATTAATGCCTTATTTCCACCTCTAGGTCCAGTAACCATCATGGTTACTTGCATCTTGTTTTAAAAGATATGGAAATCAGCTAAGGATTAAATAAAATAAGTGGTATAATTCTATATACATTTCCAACTTCTCAATTGCTGTTGGATGTGTTAGTGCAGGTCTTTAAATCCAGTCAAAGAATTAGGACTCCAGGCTGTTTTCACACAGTGAATTTCCACACCTGGTCTTAAAATCAATAAGAAATTATCTCGATTGTTTCTGTGGTATTAATGGGACGTTATTGACTGGTAGTTGAGACCACACTGACCCTTGGTTGAGCTACAATCTAAGTAGAAACTTTGATTATGTTGTGTCTACAGCTGTTATACAAAGAGAATACATCCAAAAGGCCCTAGACTGATATCAGATACTCATCTGAACCATTTAAATTCAGCCTGAATCCAACCTATTGTGGAGTTATACAGAGGCTGTAAGCATTGCTTCTAGTTCAGTGTCTCCTCTGAAAGCTAACTTATTTAGACAATTAACACTGGTGCACTTTATGAAAGAACATATTTTGATATAATCTTATCTGAATGATGTGTGCTTAAGACTTTCCTTCCTTCATTTGTCTTTGTGTATTTTAAATATGAAGATAAACGGGCTAGTGCTTTGTGGATAGAGGAGTTTCAAATGGGTCAAAAGTTATTTGAGTTCAACACTAATATTAATGTAAAACTATAATTAATAGTGTAGATTCTTTGGAATGTAACCTTGGTATTGCTAATATTTTATACAACACATAACTCTATAAATTTATTTTATGCTAAATAATCTACTACAATCATAAAACACCTATTTACAATTATAATATTTAATTTCTAATCAAATGGTATTTGAATATATAATTTTAAAATTTTGACTCTGTTATTTTTAATATTGAAACAAAGGAAGAGTTTACAAAGATGATTTACTTTTATTTCTTTACTGAATTAAAATTTCCATAGATGTCACTTTTTTTTTTTTTTTTTTTTTTTTGGTTTTTCGAGACAGGTTTCTCTGTGTAGCCCTGGCTGTCCTGGAACTCACTCTGTAGACCAGGCTGGCCTTGAACTCAGAAATCCACCTGCCTCTGCCTCCCAAGTGCTGGGATTAAAGGCATGCGCCACCACTGCCCGGCTCATAGATGTCACTTAAATGTACATTATAATTAATTTGCCTCACCTGGAAGATACCTGACATTGTTTTACCAGTTTGGTTCATCTGGAAAAGACCCTTGTCCCTGAATCTGACTAACTGAATTTGATTTTGAGCCTTGAGATCTGCATGGTCCTAACCCTTGCATATTACCTTCTGACTCATAGGCACATACTCTGACACCTTTATGACTTCATACGTAAAACATGTTTTACTTATACAGATATATGTCTACATGTATATGTATATAATGTATATGCATATGTATATGTTGTGTATGTATATGATGTATGTATATGTATATGTTGTATATGTATTTGATGTATATGTATATGATGTATATGTATGATGTATATGATGTATATGTATATGACATATATGTATGATGTATATGTATATGATGTATATGTATGATGTGTATGATGTATATGTATGGTATATATGTATGTGTATATGATGTATATGTATGCGTATATGATGTATATGTATGATGTATATGTATATGATGTATATGTGTATATGTATGTGAATGTGAATGTGTATGTGTGTGTATATATATATATGTATATATATCATAAAGAACTTTATTGAAAAAACAGTAATGTAATTTTAAATATATTTTTATTTTACTTAAGATTATAATTACATCATTTTTTCCTCTTCTCTTGTCTTCTTCCAGTCCCTGCCATGTCCTCTCATTTTAGGTTTTCCAATGTTCCCTTTACATTCCCTCAAATTGATGACTCCTAGTTCTTTGATTACTACTACTACATGCATTTATAAATGAATAAATATATTAATACAATCTGCTGAGTCTATCTGTAAGTGATTTCAGAGCTTACTAGAATTTGTGTTCCCCAGGCATAGGACCCTATCTGGTTATACAATAACTCATTCATCTTTAAGAAATATTTTTCCCCAAACTCTGGTATTTTATTATAATAAACATTATTAATTTCAAAATATGTTGGTTCTGCAAAAAAAAAAAAAAAAAAAAAAAAGACTAGTTGATGCAATTAATCATTATTTCTTCCATTAGACAGACATTCACAAATGTATAATCACCAGCAGAGTGGTGTCCATTCATTTCTCTGCAAATGTCCATTGATACTATTTGGCAAAATATTATAGCTGAGTAAACCTTGAATAATTCAGATGTCTTTTGTCATTGTTGTTGGTGTTAATAGCCTGATCACCTTGTTAAAACTTAGGGCATAGCTCTCTCCAAATTAAATCATCATAACTGTAAAATTTCATCTTATCTTCTCTGAACAGAGTAATATGTGCACCGTCTGAGCATACACACAGTAATGTACATGAATATATTTCACCCACAAGTATATGCTTCCTACATATGCATATTCATATTCTCATTGAGAATATGAAAATTTGAGAAAATTATCTTTGAGATTCTTTGGCTCATCACATAGAAATAATTATCTGCTACCTAGTTTTAATAACTTAAAATTTTAAATATATTATTTTAACATTTTATAATGTGTTTTTATTTCTGCAAGCTGATTAATGACGATATAGATGACAATGTTACCAAGTAACAGAATGAAAAATAGGATAAAATGATTGATTTTAAATATGCATAGATATTGACTAAGCAGATGGTAAAATGTACATAAAATTATAAATTATATTATCTTAACACTAAATTTTAATTGTAATTTATGTCCTACTGAATATTTATGAAAAGAATAAAAGAAGAAATGAAGAAAGAATCTATACTGCAAATCTTAATGTGGCTCCAAACTTTTCTTCTGAAAGCAGTTTGTTGTTTCCTAAAGTAATGAACTAAGACATGATACTGAACATGTAACCCTCTTGAATAATGTGCTGATAATTTTAGCTATTAAATCACAAGTTTTTTAACATATACTAAGATGTGTATGTTAAGTTAGCACTAACCATAATTAACATCCTTCAATACTGTAAGTCAAATAATATCAGAAACTGTCATCAAAACATCAAGATGCAGCTACGAATATATCTAAATAAATATACTTATAAAATATTTAAATAAATAAAATATCTATCTTCCTGGTGGTAACATTATTTCATATTACTTAAACTGAATCTAATGTTTTAAAGATTATTTTAAAGATATATATATATATATATATATAAAAGATATTTAAAGATAAAGTTTTAAAGATATTAACATACTATTAAAATGATATCTTTACTAAATACTTTTTGTATGTGTTCAGTAATCAGTATATTCAACACCTTATTCTGTTTTTCTTTATGCACATATTTTAGATGAAATATAAGCTATATTCATAAGTATTCCAAATCATGTATCTGTTACATTTTTAAAGTAAAAATATGGTTCATATTAATTTATTCTTTATACATCATTTTCAAATCAAAATTTAATGATGAAAATTTTGTGTGAAAGGCATATGAAAAACATAGTGTATGGTTATATTCTTCACATTGTAGTTTTCCCTGAAAACATTGACCTCCTTCTGGGAAAATTAGCAGTTTAAACTATCTACATAAAAAATAGAGGTGGATTTGTGTTTGACTTTTTGACAAACCAGCTGAAGATTCTCTGAAAGTCTAATGATGCTATATGATTTTTCTCCCTTTCATTTCTCTGTGGTTAGTTTAAGCATATCTTACGTTTTTTCTTCATCTTCCCTCTTGTTTTCACAACATTTGCTATTTGATTTGATTGAATAGTGTCTGGTACCCACATGAAAAACAATCAAGTTCTTAGTGGTTCCTTTATTCTAACACTCAGGCACTTAGGAAAGCTATATATAGCGTTAGACATGAAATGGAAAGACACATGGTCTGCCAGTCAGGTACATCCACTTAGTGATTCAAAACATTGTTAACACTAGTATTGTTCCAGATGTCAAAGACAGAACATTGACCCATGTCTTATTATGTATGGAGACTCTATTCCTTTCACAGAGAAAAATAAACTCCATATGAAGATAAATGCAAAATTAGCATGTAGCAATGTCTATGTCTTACAATAATCAAAAATACAGCAAATAATATGGGAAGAAATTTGGTTAGAGGAATTCCTCCATAAGCAGGAATCTGAATAGAAGGAACAGGCTGCACAGAATGCGGTGCGGTGGCAATGAAGAGAATATTCAAGGCATGTGGTTGGCATTTTAGAAGCCAGCAGGAATATGGCACAGTGGTGGATAAAGTGGCCAGTGAGCATGGACGTAAAAATGGAGAAATGAATGAGTGAGGCAGAAATGCTGATGAGAGATTACAAAAGGATATATCATGAAAGCATATTATTAAAAAATTGGTATTTTCAACTAGATGTGGTTGTACATGTCAGTAATCTTAGATCTTCCAAAAACAATGTGGAGTTTGGAGAATCAGAAATACAGGGACTACAAGGTCATTCTGATCTATATAGCAAGTTGAAAGACAGAATTATGTAGACTCAAAAGCAAAGAATAGGGTACTACATAGGAGTTGTGGGAATGTGTTTAGGTAGCATTGAATATTCTTCAGCTCTTATTCTCCCAGTTCCCTTTGGAGACAAAGTCTTACCATGTAGTCAAGGCTAGCCTAAAACTTATAATCCTCCTGTTTCTACCTACAATCGCTAAGATGAAAGGTATGTCTTTCCACCTACAAGTTCTGAGGTATATGTCTTTATATTATATATAATACATGTCTTTAATTTTTATTTATACATTGCTTGAGAAGAGTTATGGAGATTGTAATTGTACACTCACAAAACAATTCTCACACTTAAGGTTAATCTTTGGGGAACCTTGTGAAAGAGGAGGTTAAAAGATTGATTGTCAGCAGATCAGGGAGTGCACTGTGAGACTGAATCTCCTAGAAACATCAGAAGCCACATCCATAAAGTCTCATCTTCATGTTGCCCAAACATGAGTTGGACTAAGACTACATCAATGAATATGGATGGGAAATTGCCCACAAAGCAGCAACTCTACACAAAGAACTACAGTCAACTAAGGAATACTGAGAAAAGAGTGGGAAAATTAATCTTCCCCAGGGAAGAGTACACACAAATTGGCTATCCAATTCCAAAGGGTCAGCTCAGAAAATATACATATAAATAACCTTATCTAGCCTGAACAGGTAACAATTAGAAATATATATTTATACACACATACACTGTAACAATATCTAATAAAAATAGAGGCCATGAGTTTGAAACAGAGCAAGGAAAGTATTTGAGGCGTTGGAATAGGAAAAGAGAAGGGAGAAATGAGGTAATTATATTATAATCTCAAAAAATAGCAGAAGTAATACAAACCATGGTATGTAATTTCCTTCCAGTTTTTCGGTGCTACTCTTAGCAAAGAATAATTTTGAAAAAGTAGAAACTTCTGGTGTCTTTGGAACGTCAGTTATGTCAAATGATCTTTTGCTAGGGCATACAGGTAAAAGGATGTTTTCCTACCACAAGCATGTGAGAGGACTCATGATGTTTAGAAGGAATATAAATATGACCCCAGAGACTGTGGGAGCTTGGGCATTAGTTCACTTTGCTCTGTCTCATTTTCTTAGCTGATGACACACATGTATTTGTTCACCTTATACTGCTTTGCGGAGCTTCAATTGTGGTGACTTCATAGAAAGAAACTTGCCAAAGGATATCTTCTGAGAGTCCTGCAGCTTCTTGCTGCTTCTACTGAGTTGGGCTGGTTGGTGAGCCTTATGGTTTCTTATGGATTGAACAGCCATTCCCAGTCATGTGTGGTGTCTGCCTAGTGAACTGGACTGCAGCTGCTGGTTCATGCTTGGTGTTTACTAGAAGACTAGCCTGAGAACAACAAAGATTGGAATTGCCCCAAAGGACCATTTCTAAATTGGTCCACTTCCCCCATATTCTAATAAACTTTCTTTTCCACTACCTCTGGTGGGTGGAGAGATAGAGGAGATCTTGAACCCTTATTAAAGTAAAGTTGTTGAAAAATAACACATGCCTACAGTCCTGTTTCAAAACTTTCAAGTTTCTGTTACTAGTTTTAAGAGTTTATTCTTTTCATGTCGCCGTGCAAAAATTTCATTTGTGTAAGTCTTTATTGCCATTTTCAGTTCTAAAGTTGGGAGGATTTGCAGGTGGGAACTAGCAGAGTCTATTCACAGTTGGGTAATTACATATGATTTAGTATTTTTCTAATGATTTAGAAAGTGATGGAAACAAATGAATTTTACAGTTATATGCTTGAAATTGTTCTTTAATTAGGGAAGATTGATTAATTACATATTTCAGAGGAGTTTCTTGAAACAGTTTCTTATGTAGCCCAGAATGTCTTCCAACTCTTCACATAGCCAAAGCATTTTTTGAAGTCATGGCTGTGAGATGGAGCCAGAAAGGTCTCAGTGAGACAGAACAATAGGAAGACTGAAGTTATGGCATATTAGTGAAGGTATTGTGCTAGCTGCTCTTAACATTAACAATTTAGAATCTTATAAGTCTGATTTTGGAAGTTTCCTGAAAATGTTGGTAAAATTTTTTGTATACACTATTGATCCATATTTTAGAGAATTATTTTCTTCTTGTATATTGGTATTTTGAGTTTACTTTAAATAAGCAACCAAATAAAAATATATGAACATGATTAATTTTCAACATTTTCTTCTCCCTTAATATTAAAACTTTTGACTACTAGGAATCATTGACCAATTCATTAAAGTTAATTAACCCTAACATTAATGTTTAGAATACTGGCCATACTCTGTTCTTTTTGTGCTTTAGTATTGTAATTTGTAAAATATATGTATAATAGATGTATGAACTATATGTGAAGTTTACAGATCATTTTTAAGATATATGATATTCTAGCAGAGTAAAAAGTTTTGAAGTTTTTCAATGAAGATTTTAAAATATAAAAAATAATGCTATTTTCTATATTTTATAATGTATATTTTCCAATATATTTTAATTAAAAAGCAGATCTTAAGCATGTTAATATTTATACCTAGTAATTTTAATACTTACAATTCCAGAAATAGGCCTAATAAAATTGAACTTATAGAATATAATATGATCATTTTAAAATGATATATTGGCTAGTAATTAAAATGCACTGTGTGTAATACATATATCATTGAAAGAACAGCCAGTGTTTCTAACAAAAGAGCCATCTCTATAGTCTCCAGCCACCTATTTAAAAAAAAAAAGGAAAAAAAATTAATAATAAGCTAAGATAAAATGAAAGAAACAAACCTAAATAGGAAAAAATAAATATACAAACAGAAAAATAAAGATTCAAAGAAAAGCCATAAGAAACACATAGAGACAGAAATATTGATAAACACACACATCTCATAAATACACACAAATATCGGAAGATATAATATATAAGAAAAACACCTGTGGGTTAAGAAAAAGGAAAAAAGAATGCCAAGACAAGGCATTTTAAAACAACATCAATAACTACAAAAAAAAATCCTCTAAAATTATGATTAAATTTATTTTATATTGGCCATCAACAGGTGGGCATGGGACCTAGACTTAGTAGTTATTCATATGACCAGTGGGACTCTATTAGAAAAAAAATAAAGTTTTATTTGTAACTGGTTAACAGTTGGAGATAGTTTTTGGATTAGGGATGTGGGTTTGTGTCCACTTCTATTCTTACCACTGGAACCCCATTAGGTCCACACCTGTACAGCCCATATATGTGCTGCCATAGTTTCTGTGAGTTTATATATGCAATGGTCGTGCTACTGTTAGGTCTTGGTTTTATTGTTTGTGTTTCTCTCTCTCTCTCTCTCTCTCTCTCTCTCTCTCTCTCTCTCTCTCGTCCTCTATTCCCTCTGGAATAGAGGACATGGGAATTTAGCTGGTCTCCAGCTACAGCCTTCACTCTAGGGTAGTATTTAGGGTGCTGGATATTCTGTAAGGAGAAGGGTAAACACCAAACCAGCTTTAAGCCCTTTGCTCTGCAATAGTAACTGTCCTCCATGCAAGATTTGCTAGTACATAAAGCAAGTGAGACTAACCAATGACTATCAGATTGGGTTTAAGACCCACTCCCTGAGAGGATTGGCCAAGTGTGTAAGCATAGATAGCTCAGAGGCCTAGGGGCAAAGCAATTTAACACCACGCTGAAGAACCTAGCAACAAAATGACTCCTGTCAACGTCTTGCTCAGAGAAGTTTGCATGTGCAGTTGATGAGAGTAAAAGCAGAGACCCACAGCTGGATAATATAAACAGAGTGAGGACCTTGAAATGTTCAGTATTAAATGGGATGTCTCTCCCTCCCCCAAAAACCTGCTACTGTCACCACAGAGTTCAGGGATACCTGTTGATGTGAAGGAAGAAAGATTGCAAGAGCAAAAACAAGCAAACAAACAAAACAAATAACTTCATATAGTCGCTACAGAGAGGAAAATTTCTGAAACATGCGAAACTGGTAATTTCATAATAAAACCCTTGAAGATTTTTGAAAATTACAAATGATATTTGTATTCTTATAGTTATACTTTTAAATATCTTTCTTATATTTGAGAATTTCAGACAATGAAATATAATTTTATCTACCTAATATTCTTCCTTCCAAATCCTTCCAAGTTTTTACCAGCAATCCCCATTCCTAAGTTTATGTTTGCTTGTTTGTTGTTGTTGTTGTTGTTGTTGTTTTACAATAACCCAGTAGGTCATGTGACTACTACTCATATATACATGTGTTGTTTCCTTCCATTTCATCGATTTTGTCCCCTCTTCTGCAATGTGCCCTTTAGTTCTGGTGATGCCATAGCCCCTCCTTCCCCAGGCCTTTCTCCTGTATTCATTCCGTAGCCAGAGGGCTTGGCGAGTGTAGGAGAAGATCAGGTGGAGAAAACAAAGACTATCTGGAAGGAAAGGATTATGAAAAACAGTTTAGATGCTTATGATCTCACACCTCTATTTAAAAAAAAAAATATGTCAGGATGAAAACACACACATGAAGTTGATAAAAGCACACATATTAAGTTGAAGAAGTTTGGATATGAGGGATGCTGAATAAGTGGGGAGGGGATAGGAAGAAGCAGCTGACCCCCTGTGGTTGAATTAGGGAGGGGCTGAAAGAAGCTGAGGAGGAGGGCGACCCTGTAGGAGGCCCAGCAGTCTCAATTAATCTGGACCCCTGAGATCTCTCAAACACCGGACCACCAAGCAGGCAGCATACACCAGCTGATATGAGGCCCCCAACACATACAGCAGAGGACTGCTGGGTTTGTGTTCAGTTAGAAATTATGCACCTAACCGTCAAGAGACTGGAGGCCCCAGGAAGTTTAGAGGTCAGGTGGGATGGGGGAGGGTGGGGGTGGAGACATCCTCATGGAGACAGGGTTGGGAAAGAGGTATGGATATAGAACAGTCAGAGGGTAGACCTGCGGGGAATAGAATCTGGAGTGTAAAAAATAAATTTAAAAATGAATATCATGGTTAAAAATAAAAACAAAAACAAAAGAAAACGAAAGAAAAACCCTGAGAGACTTCCCTATGTTTTATTAGTATGGTAGATCACAAAGGTTACCAACAATTTAGATAACCACCATGACCTTTCATTACCTATAATAACTAAGACACTATGGTGTTGATAGTACAAACTGTGATAAAAGAAAACAGATGAATCAATCTCAATATGATTAGGAAGTTCCTTTTATAATGTCTAGCTCCCATAACATTTGATGATGCCACACAAACTATTCAGGGAGAAACCATATCAATACTCCTGAGCAACACTAGACCATGCATGAACTACAGGGTCAGAAGTGAGTACTGGAGCAATGGAGAAACAACTAATCTTTGATTGGCTGTGAAGTCAGCTCCACAGAATGGAATTTGAGGTTGCTACTGTAATCTACATCACTGTGACTAGGAAGTTCTATGACATGGGGTACAGCTACTGTTATTTTTCTCAAAGGTCATGCTGTCAAATTTCCTGCTGACTATTTATGTTTGTTTATACCCATAAATGAATTTCTTTAAAGACTAATCAGAGAAGTATCTTTTTGCAATGGAAAGCAAAGATGGAATGCATAACTTGTCAAAGTGATGAGAGTAAGAGGCTGAGTCTGAGTCTACATATTTTTTTTTCATTTTTATTAGTTACTTTATTCAGCACATTTCACATTTTATCCCCCTTCACAGCCTCTACTCCAAAAGCCTCCTATACCCTTCTTTCTCCCCCTGCCTCTAAGAGGGTGCTCCCCCACCCGCCCACCAACTCCTGCTTAGCATTCCCCTATCCTGGATCATCAAACTTCCACAGGACCAAGGGCCTCCCTTTCCAGTGATGCCAGATAAGGCCATCTTCTGCTACAAATCCAGCTGGACATGTGGGTACAATCCCCCCACTCCCCGGTATACACCTTGGTCGGTGGTTTAGTCCCCTGGAGCTCTGGGGTGGTCTGGTTGATTGACATTGTTGCTCTTCCTATGAGATTGCAAATCTCCTCAGCTCCCACAGTCCCTACCCTAACTTCCCCATTGGGGTCCCCATGCTCAGTCCAATGTTTGGCTGTGTACATTCGCATATGTATTGGTCCAGTTCTGGCAGAGCTTCTCAGGGACAGCCATACAGGGCTCCTATCTGTAAGTACTTTGTGGTATCAGCAATAGTGTCTGGGCTTGGTGTCAGCAGATGGGATGGATACCTAGGCAAGGTAGTCTCTGGATGGCCTTTCCTTCAGTTTCTGCTCCACTATTTGTCCCTGTATTTCCTTTGGACAAAATAGAGACATAACAACAGAAACTGAAAAATTTTTTTTAAATTATCAGATCCTACTACAAAAAACCCATACTCAACAAAACTGGAAAATCTAGATGAAATGGATGATTTTCTAGACAGATATCAAGTACCAAAGTTAAATCAATCAGGATCAGATAAACCATCTAAACAGTCTCATAACCCCTAAGGAAATAGAAGCAGTCCTTAAAATTCTCCCAACCAAAAAATTCCCAGGATCAGATAGGTTTAGTGCACAATTCTAGGAGACATACAAAGAAGACCTAATACCAATACTTCTCAAAGTATTTTATAAGATAGAAACAGAAGAAACACTACCTAATACATTCTATGAAGCCACAGTTACACTAATACCTAAAACACACAAAGACCCAACAAAGAAAGAGAACTTCAGACTAATTTCCGTCATGAATATCGATGAAAAATACTCAACAAAATTCTTGCAAACAGAATCCAAGAACATGTCAGAAAGCTCATTCACCATGATCAAGTAGGCTTCATGCCAGGCATTCAGGGATGTTTCAATTTATAGAAATCCATCAAAGTAATCCACTACATAAACAAATTCAAAGGGCAAAAAATACAACAATAACAACAACAACAACAACAAAAACACATGATCATCTCATAGGATGCTTAAAAAGCCTTTGACAAAATATGACTCCCCTTCATGCTAGAAGTATTGGAGAGAATAAGAATTCAAGGTCCATTCCTAAACATAATAAAAGCAATATGCAACAAGCCAATAGCCAACATCAAACTAAATGGAGAGAAACTTGGAGAAATCCCACTGCATACTTTTCTTAACCAGCTACTAATTACAAGTTTTCAATATTGGTTTCAATGTACATTAGAAAATAGGGGATTTTAGAATAAAGCTCAGTCTGTTCTCAATTCTGACCAAAAAAAATCTACTTTGAAAACAGATATAAGAAAAAAATAATGGGTCCAACAATTCACTAATTCTGACTTGAGAATCATGTGTTGCAGACCATCTCTCTGACAGATGATATATTAGATCTATGAACATTATGAATTTACATAATACAGGATCTGTCCTTACTGTGTGGGCAGGTACCATCTGGAGCACACTTAGTCCATGAATCTTTATGATACATCCACACTAGTAAAATTATTAGAAATAGGAAAATCCAGTCAGCTGTCAATAAATAAATAGAAATTCTGAATAGCTTGCTCAATTCTGTGAGCTTTAACCTCAAAACCCTACAGCAGTTAGTTAAGCACTGGACAGATAATATAGTTGATAACTTCCAATATTACAAATACAATGTTTTTAATATAATTTTCCCCATTTTCTTTTAGATTAATATAGAAGAGTAATAGTTTTCCAGATAGTATGGTATAGTGCACAATCTCTTTTACTCTTTCACAAGCAATTTTCTTCCTAACATGAGACGATGGAAATTCTGGTACTGATTTTCATGTTGTAGACACTTTATATGATTATTAAATGTACAAGATGATATTTACATACCTATACACATCCACAAAATTAATATCAACTATTTCAAATGAGACTTCTTCCATAAAAAATGTCATACAAGAATGAGAAATCTATCAATTTGTTATTTATATAAAGAAATTTGAGAAATTCATAGTCTTAACCCTCAGTCTGAAAATTACAGGATTCCTCTATAGACACATGTGTACCACACACAGATAGAGAGGGAACAAGGGACAAAAAGAGAGAGAAGGGTCGGTAAGAGCTAGAAAGAGAGGGTGATCAGCCTAGTTCATGAATTGTAAGCAGGAAGCATCTGTAATTCCAGAGCACCTGAAGTAAGTTAGTGATTCTTTCCTTTTGTTACCATGGCCATAAGTAACTCCAGCAAGGTCCTTGCTAAACCATATCCTATGGAAATTAACTGCAATCTTTACAGCAAAAGAAAACTAGCCACTAATCCAAGATTTTGATTCAATAGAGTTACTTATGCATTTTGAGTCATTTTTCTCATTTTGCAATGAGAACATTGAGTTGTTGTGAGGCTTGAATAACATAATATAAGTGAAATGCTAAGCAGATTGCCTGGTATGCAATGAAGGCTCAGTAAATGGTAGTGGTGATTACTTTTATTGAAACTACACAGTGGCCTTCCTGCTGGCTTTTGCTGATCATTAATAGCTGTACAGATATATTCACCGATAATAGTCAAGTGAAGCTGAGGCTCAAACAACACAATTCTATATAGAACACTTGACTCCTGATTTGGATATTTTTTTCCCTTAATCTCCCCTGTGCCCTTGCCTGGCTACTTGAGAATGTAAAACACTGTTTTAGCATAATCACATTTTAGGAAAGGATGCCTGTATTCAAATTTCTAATATTCATTTAAAAGCTAGTAACATTAAGAAGGACAACATACTAGGAAAAAAATCCCTCTTCTAAATTATTTTTTGCCAGTATTCAACAATATCAGGGAATCATTTTCATGGTAATTTTAAAATACTTTTAAGATTTTAAAAATTATTTTTAATCATATGCATAAATGTTGTCAGGTCCTGGCCTTAGAATCCAGAGGAGGGTCCTAGAATCTGGAAGTATAGGCAGTTGTAAGCCTCCTGACATGGGTGCTGGGACCTTATTCAGGATTTTCTGTAAGAAATCTTTCACTTTGAACCATTGAGCTGCTTCTTCAGCCCTCCAATGAGTGGTTTTAATAAAACATAACACACAAAGACAACCAAAAATACTCATTTTTAACTAAAGTCCGGTTGAGTCTTATCCAATTTCTTCCATTATTTCAAATTTTATTCTATAGTACTCAAATTTCATTACCATCTAAGATTTTTTACACATGTGTCTTCTACCTTGCCATAGCAATTCAGGGTTTTGGGGAGATTTTTAATATTCTTTATATTTCAACACCTTTTGATTTTAAAACCTGACAAATTACCTCTGGAGAAACTGTTCCCTCTGCTTACTGAGGCTGTAATATCTTGGTGAGACTGCAAGACATTCCCTTGGGGTTTCGTGGCTAGCATCCCAGTACTCAGCAATGTCATAAATATCAGCAGATGCCCTGTAGTAAAAGTCAGTGGTATGTTTGAGACCCTTCGAGCTTCCAATCTGTTGCAATAGATCTGAATGGGTATCCAAATACTGATGGTTTATTTTCTCCAATCAAACTGGCTGCTGGTGCTAGCCTGGATCCCAACTCATGCTCCAAACAAACCAGATGCTATGTGGGAGCAGACAGCAAGGCGTCAATGAGCCAACAAGAAAGCACTGTCACCCACGAAGAAATCACATCTCCTCATAACACTCAAACTGTTCTGCTTCTGTGAAGAACAACAGTATGATTCAAAAGTATGATTTCCCAGTTTTTGTAAGAATAATATTGTTTTGACTGAATGCATTCTACTCTAAATCAGAAATTTATCAATAAACAAACAAGCAAACCAATTTCACATTTGTACTCATGGAATTATTTCTCAAAATTAGCTAATCATTTATTTTAGCATTATTTCCATGGGATATAAGATGTAGTTTATTAATATTTTGTTGCTTTGAATTGATTTTTTTTGCAATGGCTTTAAGGATTTATGGCTGTTTCTTTATAACATTTGTGTTTATCTGTTTCAATGAAAATAAGTTGGTTAGAAGATGCTACTATTGTTATTTTCTAGATGGTCATGCTATCAAAATGTCTTCTAAATATGTAGGTTTCTATCTGTAGACTCTGCTGAATTGATCTTTCATCTAAGAATTGCTTTTCACTTTGAGCTGCAATCTGTGGAGAAATATAGAACTAGTTGATGTGCTGAGATAAGAAACTGAGGGTTCAGTTACCAATGGGATGTCTTTGCCTAAGGCCGAGGCTCGGGGAACAAAAAGAATGTGGATGTGAGAACATACAAGCCAGAAGATGGGCAGATGTTCTGTGTAAACTTGTAGTTTGAACACATCATGGCCTTGCACTCTCAGTTCAAGCCAGCTCTGAATAAGACCTGTAGTAGATCAAACCTGCTAAACTCTGAGGCAGAGGTGATGATCACCTGGTCCCATTCCTTAATGTGGTAATTGACAGAAGCCACAGAAGGGAAAATCTTCTCTGAGGGTGTGACCACTGGTACGTTTCCACTTGGACAGCATAAATTAGACTTAGTGGAGTAATGGGCTATCAGAGAAGAGAGAAAGCAGAAGGGAGAATATAACTTTAGGAAAAGGTGAGGTGATGTTGAAGTGGATGCAGGTGATTTGGAAATGGTGAAATTTGGATTGATATGATTGTATTTCATTATTAACATGTATGAAATTTTCAAGGAATTAAAAAAAAAAAACCTGAAAAAGAGAGAAAATGCCCTAAACTTAAACATGGGTACATATAATAGGATAAATGCTAAGAAAATTAACTTAAATATATAACTTAGCTAGTAATGCTAGTACATTTTAAGTTGACTTATTTTCTAAAATGGAAGGTTAAAAAAAACAATGTCTGAAATTAAAGACCAGTAGTCTAAACTAACTCAGACCCCTGGGAGATCCCAGAGAGTGAGCTACCAACCCAGTAGCATACATCAGCTGGTCTGAGTCTCACCAGGCACATATATAGTAGAGGCCTGACTGGTCTGGCCTTAGTCGAAGATATGCCGAATCTTCAAGAGACTTGAGGCCCCAAGAAAGGGAGATACCTTGGGCAAGGGGGAGGGCGAATGGGTTAAGGAACTGTAGAGGGGGAGAGACGTGAAGGACCAAGAGCTGGAATGTAAATAAATGAAATAATCAATTAAGAATTATAATAATTGCATAAAATTCTATTTGATTTTTTTATTTTATTATGGTTAAATGACTGTTATGTAGTTTGAGTAATTTGAGTACATATATGTTATATCACAAGATTGACAAAATATCGCCCCAAATAGCTAACATCTGATGATTTAATGAAAGTCACAGGCACTGAAAATAATAAAGTTGTCTTAAATCATATGGTACAAATGAACAAAGTATGTTGATTGATGAATAAGCATATTACTTGTTTGTATATTACTGTATTTGCGTTCAGATTATATTATCCATGTTGACTCCTTTTAATCACTAGAGTACATAAAAATAAATGTTCCTATAAACATCATTTGTAGCCTCTCACTAAGATTCTGTTTATTAGCATACCAATATAAATAATGATATGGAAATTATATATTAGATTTAGGTCAAATTTTTATGACTGTTCCTTAGACTTCCTCTTTTTTTTTTTTTTTTGGTTTTTCGAGACAGGGTTTCTCTGTATAGGCCTGGATGTCCTGGAACTCACTCTGTAGACCTCTTTTAAATATGAAATTTTACATTTTAGAAATTTTTATGCTGTATTAAATTACCCAACTCATTTTTTTGAATTTTCTAATAGTCTATTTTTATTTTCAATTTTGTAAAATAATAAGAATGGGTTATAAATAATCAAAAATAAATTTAATAATTCTTTTGAAGTTTACAGATATCACCGTAATAATTTTTCTATTCTATCCATATAAAATCAGTTGGATACAAAATCAGGTGAATTAAAGAATCAAAGAATGATTAGTAAGTAGTAAAAGAGAAATTTCTCTGAGTAAAGAATTTTCACAGTGGCATCACACTCTTAGTATGTCCAGTTTAATGGGCTATCTCTAGCACAATGCCATATGTAATCATGGGATAGACACTAGTAATGAAATAAAATTGTTAAGTTGAATGTCATTTCTCTGTTTTAAATTCAACTTTCAGAGATTAAAAATAAATACAAACCTATCTTCTGTCTTAAGTTACTTATATCATTTGTTTTGTCTTACAAAACAAACATATAATTTTAACTTTCAAAAAATTTGTGATCTAGTTGAGGAAAGGAATAAAATAAATGCAAATAGATAACAAAGAATAAAGTGAAGTTCCTTAAAACAAAATCAGCTACTCTCTGTATATTATGCCTCTGTCACAAATCACTTTACTAAAGGCTTCATTTTAGTTTCCATTTGCTTTTGTTACAATTTAGTTAATTTATAGAGGATTGATACATTTTTAATTTGTGTGTGTGTTTGTGTGTGTGTGTGTGTGTGTGTGTGTGTGTGTGTGTATGAAAAGTTACTAATGAATATTTGTCTAATGAACTGGGAGGGTCGCCAACCTCAGAACTACTTATCTAGTGAGGTACTGAATATTAGTTTCATTAACCAATCTTTAGTAACACTGATGCAAAATAAAAGACCCTAGCTAGTAAAGGAGGGTAACACAGTGGGAAAATCTGCACTCAGTGCTAAATCAATGGACCTTGTAATGGACTCCCATGGTATACTTAGAGTATCACATGACCCCAAACCTATAATGGACATGGAACCAAAGGTTTTACTATAAAATCGAACTGTAGGGAAAAGATTAATTATTTTTCTGGATTCTGTACTTGCAGAGAATTTCAGCAAACTTATAAAAGTTGACTGGTAAGTATTGTGTGGAAGATAGATGAATACTTATTGTTTATAAGCGTTCCTTCATTAAGGCTTGCAACAAAGAGATGCAGGTGTTGTGACTGAATAACAAAAGGGTATCCATGTGACTAGGAAAGGCTTCTGAGAGGAGACACAACATCTGGTACAATCTTTATCATAAATAAGTGTGTGTATGCATGCAGATTCAAACAAACACCTCCTGACATTGGTGTAGAGGTTTAGGAAGAAAGACATTCTTCTTATTATCTATTATAAATCAGAGATGGGGAAGTAATTTCAAGACACATCTGTTAGTGGCCTAAATAAATATGCAAAATTATTGACTAAACTAGTAAATCAAAAAGTACAGAGAAAAACAAAAACAAACAAACAAAAAACCCCACTATTTTATAATCTCAGTCAACTTCCTCAGGGTAACCAAGCTGCTATGGCT
>CM052709.1:15334122-15356229 GCA_028551405.1 Uromys caudimaculatus
TCTTCTTATTATCTATTATAAATCAGAGATGGGGAAGTAATTTCAAGACACATCTGTTAGTGGCCTAAATAAATATGCAAAATTATTGACTAAACTAGTAAATCAAAAAGTACAGAGAAAAACAAAAACAAACAAACAAAAAACCCCACTATTTTATAATCTCAGTCAACTTCCTCAGGGTAACCAAGCTGCTATGGCTTCTTCCATCCAGTTGAAATTTTTTTCAAAGTGTGAAAAAATTTTCTCAGTGTTTAAGAGCTAAAGTGCTGTTGCAGAAGACATGAAGGCATACACTCCCACACATAAGCACACACACACACACACACACACACACACACACACACACACACACGAACGCTTTAAAGTAATAAATAATAAATGTAAATCTTAAAAGAGAAATACCTGTCCTTTTCCCATCATAAATTATGGAAAACAAATTCTAAATACATAATCATCTGAATTTTGGGTATGTATGTACCAACACAACTAAGGATAAATGTGTTTTCTTTTTTAGAAGCTACAGTTAGCCCTTAGTAATCATTGGGTATAAAGAAGAATAGCTGTCTTTCTAAAATTATAATAATTTGGAAAAGTACAAATCAATCGACTATGAAAATGGAAGTGAAAAATGAACAAATGACTAATCTAAAAAATAAAAAGAATATTATATTTTCTCAGCAAGAAATTCTTAAGCACGTACTTCGTGAAATACTAATTAAAAACAGAAAGGTGCGTGGAATGATAAATTATATTCACACAAACACACAAAAACCAGAAATGATTTTATTCACAATAGTGTGATCTTCTGTTCACTACAAAATCATGAAACTCTTACACAGACTTAAGACTGTATAAAGACAAAATAAAAATTGCCTTAACATCGTAAAATAAAACTTGATTGCCATCGATTTTTTCCGACTACATACTAGGATAGGATATCTGGCCATAATAAGACACACTTGCAATGTTTAGGGACAGAATGAATCCTAGTCTAATAATCATATAGCATTTATTGCAACCCTCTAGTGCAGCACAAATCAAGTTTGCTGCACTTATGCATTGTCTGAATCTGGGTATTGTATGTGTTTTGCATTGCATTATTTATATTTTCTAATTTTGATTGTCTTCTGTTTGACTATGACCAGAGCCTGACTTTCTTCTATCCTTTGCTGGCTGTTTCTAGAAAGCATTCCGGGGCCAGTGTGGCACAGTTTTTAGAAACTTACAAAGAAGAATCAGGATAGTTATAAAGCAACACCACTGCTTGTGATCTCTTCAATATGGAAAGACACTGGGAAACACCAATCCTGCATCTTGTTGATTTCTTTACACCTTATTTAGGAGACGCCAGCCTCTGCTGCCCTACTGGTAGGTGCCAGCAAGTGAAATGTGGCCATGAGCTTTCAAGGGATGATCATGGAAAGAAAGACATTCAAGAGTTTTCTGAATAAATTAAAGAATGTTTCTTCTGAAAATGCTCCTTAGAAAAGATTTTACCAATAAACTTCACTCCAGGCTTCTTCATTTGGTGCTGTTTAAATAGGCTTAAGAAATCAAGTCAATGATGGCCTCTACATATAATTCCAAACTGTAAAACTAGCAGTCATAAAACTCAAAATTCTTATTACATCTGAGAGAATCTTAATATATAGGTATATATATATATATATATATATATATATATATATATATATATAAAACATTAATAGATATTTTATCTGACTTTGCTTCTTTTTCCCCTAGTGTTCAATTAATGGAATGTTCTGAGCAGTACTTAGGCCTAGCATTTCACTGAAATAATGTAAGCTTTCAAAAATTCTACAGGTTACAGTTTCAGTTTTTTTAATATGAAGATATATGCAAAACCTTGACATTTAGGTCATTAAAGGTTTTGGGGAATTGCCACAGTAAATGTTGAAGCCTAAGCAATGGATGTGAGTTCAATATGTAACTCCTATTCTACTGTGACAGAACAACGACACTCACTAATGAGAAATTTCATTGGGCAGCAGCTCTATTATCATTGTAAATCTCCCAGGAGTCTTACTCTAATCATAACAACTCACCTGATACCACTTACAACCTAATAGAAATCATTTTTCCATCCCCCTAATGTTGTACCTTTATGTGATTCACACATTAATGTTTTCTATTTTAAAGCCGTATTTTAGACATTAAGGCTGCAATATCATCATCATTGCTTCGGCTTTCTCACAAGTTTCTAAAAGAGGAACAATGGTCGATTTTGTACTTATGTTTTAATTCTAGGACGTATTCTTCATTTCCAAATTACGTTTCATCTTTTAATATGCACATCAATCAAATTATAGATGCATTTATTTCTTTTTGTGGACAGTACAGTTATTTTCTTCATGCAGATATTTTACTATAGGAATATGCATGCCTGTCAAAATGCCTTTTTCCATTTGCTAAGATATACTCTGAAGAGATTTTTGATGGTAGGGATTATTTTTATAATACTATTTAAACAAATTTACATATTGGTTTGGCATCTAAAATGGCATTTCTGTAAACATTTCGGGGCTCTAATGCCAGATTGCTTCGAATCAAACACCTTAATTTTCTAGCTATGTGATTCCCAGAAAGGTCTTATCTGTATATTTGCCACACACACATTTTAAGTAGAAATGATAAATAATAATTCCTAGAAAACTTCACTGAAGAATAGAAGTTTAATTACTGCATGTATCTGGTAACCATTTCTAAAAATTAAATAACCAATTAATATTGATCATTTTAATAGCAATTATTTTATGCTAGTATTTAAGTTGTTATTTTGGTAAAATATACTATGTAATTTAGAAATAATACTGTTAAATTGATAAATTTGGGTCTAGCAAAAATCTATTAGAAGCTATATGACTGTCAATGTAGAGTCATGGTGATAGAAATTTAAATAGTACAAGAACCACTTACATTCTATACCAATGTAAAACCTACTTCAGCTGGAGCTACGATGAGACTAAACTGTAGCATCTAAGTTTAATAATGACTACAACTTGATCCCTTTAGAAGTATAATCCTAATCCTATTTCATTTATCCCCAATTTACCAGTGTCTTGTAATAGAAAGAGTATCTCTCTTTAAAAGGATTGACTTAATGCTGTTTCTGTGAAATGGTCTTATAGGGATGTCCTGTGTAGTGAAAAAATTTTTAGAATTCATTTCAAGTAAATATCATAGCCTTAAGGCTCCAACTGAACTCATTTTTGAACCTTGCTGTAAATTCATAATGATTGCTCATGGATACAAATTTACACTAGTTTTAAAATAAAGATGGATCACTGTAGGAAAATCAAGAGAAATCAAAACTTTACATGTTTATGATTGCACTATGATAAAATAAAATCAAAATATAATCATTTTAAGAAATGGCAGGAAACTTCACAATGCACCTTTTCATACTAAATTTTTGTAAAACAAAGAAAAAAAGCCAGATCATGCTTCCATGATGTTTTATACATATTTATAAATCAAAGTAAAATGAAGTACTTGTAAACAAACTTTAAATAAAATGTATTTCCAAACACACATAAAATGCATTGTAAGTGGTAAATTTTTAATACAGAAATAAAATAATGACACATAAAATTACTGAAAGTTGGCATGGATCTAATTTAATTGACAAATTATTTGACATCATTATCACCAAAAAAATGGGGTCTGATAAACAAGATTTTTTCTTACAGGAGCTCATTCTTTTTCTATAAAGGGATGAAATATAAATTCTTATTAAACCCTATTTAGGAAAGTATGCTTGATAAATATATAAATATTTAACATAATACATTTACATATTATGAATATACAATATATTCACAAATAAATATATAATATATCAATACAATAAATGATATAGTATAATATATTCATATAATATAAAATATATAATATAAATACCCATTAGTATAGTAATAAAAATATGCAAATAAAATAATGATGAAAAATTATAATTGAAAATAGAAAATTTCAATAAAAGTGAGCAAAAAAGGAAACAGGAACAATATAGACAACTAAAACAATGGAGCATTTATTTCTGACCACGACAATTTCTATAATGATCTAAATAATCTATTTACAAATTATGATCGTAAAGTTAAGTATCTAAAGAAAATAAGTTACGTTATACAGTCAACTATCTTACCCTCTGTATCTCTGCCCATTACCATGACTTTGTCAATGTTGGTACTGTCTTTGTTGTGTCTCTGAATGTGTAGCAAGAATTGTGTCTTATTTGTAATAATTACATAACTAAAATATTGATATACATCAATCCTTCATAACATTCTATTGTATTGAGCCAATCTTCCTTATCATAAGTATCTCTAGACCTTTCAACTGGGAGGCTAGCAAAGGTTTACAACCATATTGAAAATGCTAGTACAGCCAAGAACTATGTCAAATCTCAGCCGGTTGGTGGTGGCGCATGCCTTTAATCCCAGCACTTGGGAGGCAGAGGCAGGCAGATTTCTGAGTTCGAGGCCAGCCTGGTCTACAGAGTGAGTTCCAGGACAGCCAGAGCTACACTGAGAAACCCTGTCTCGAAATAAACCAGAAAATTAAAAAAAAAAAAAAAATCTCAAGGAACTTTGTGTTGCCTCATGAATTGACATATGCCTTTAGAAAATTAAAAAAAAAAAAAAAAAAAAAAAAAAAAACAGTAATTGAAGGTGTACAAGTCAAGTGAACTTATTGTGAACACAATAAGAAACAACTAATTAATGTGTTTCTTCTCCATTCAACATCTAGTTTGGAAGGTAAAATACCTAAAGTCTCAGAATTGATGTCCAAGCACAAAAAGAAAACAAGACAAAACAAAACAAAACAACCAACCAAATAACTAGCAGCCGCATGTGACAAACAGACCTTCTGGGATATTGTTTAGTGTTGTTTAAGCTGCTCAATTTGTGATATTTTTGCAATAGTTAAAAAATTGATGCACATTATTATAAAAATAAAATTCATGGAGGTTGCAAATGAAAATATAAAGAAATATACATAAGAACACACCAACCTTCTTGAAGACATGTGCCAGGTCGAATTTAACACATTTTAGATAATGAATGATTAGTTCATGAAGAATATGTAATAAAGATGAAATAGTTAATGGTTTTTCTGTGACTAATAACACAAACTAAATAGAAATTTAAAAGTGGAGTGTAATGTCTACAGACTCATAGAAATCTATTTAAGGGGGTGTTTCCAAAAAAAAAAAAAAATATATATATATATATATATATATATATATATATATATATATATATATATATATATATATATACAAAACCAAAAAGAAAGAAAAAGAAAAAAGAAAAAAAAAACCTGTTTACAACAGTAGAGACTATTTTAAGTTGGTTAATACATTTCAAGCTTATATCACTAACTTATATATAACACTGAGTTCAAAACCAGATTATTGATTTTCTTTTTAAGTATTTATGAGTGTTGAAAAATTAAATTGCTGAGGAAAATCAATGTGTTTAACCAAGTTTTAAATGAATTGCATTTACATAGTAATATAGAATTGAAATAAAATTTAAAAGTCCCCAAACTAAAAATAGCAAAATATTCATTGACTCATGTGAAACTATGAAGTCTCTTTCAGAAAAAATAATCAATCATAAAATATTTTTATTAAATATACAATTTAAACACTTCAAGTCAAAACTTTGGTACCTATGGAAATTTTGTATAAGTATAAATTGTTTATTATCATGAGCAAATGTTATAAAAATATATGAGACATATTGATTTAGACACTATTATAAAACCAATTACAAATAGAATTACAAATAGAATTTGTATAACTATATGCACTATATAGTCTAGTTTGGAAAGTCCTTTCTCTTTTTTTGTTTTCTTTTTTTTGTTTTGTTTTGTTTTGTTTTGTTTTGTTTTGTTTTGTTTTGTTTTGAAGACAGGGTTTCTCTGTGTAGCCCTGGCTGTCCTGGAACTCACTCTGTAGACCAGGCTGGCCTTGACTCATAAATCCACCTGCCTCTGCCTCCCAAGTGCTGGGATTAAAGGCGTGCACCACCACTGCCCAGCTTGGAAAGTCCTTTCTTAAGCAAATAATTCCTAGCCCTTCACACACTTCCTTCTCTGTTAGATTCAAGGTATCTAAATCTCAAGTTGAGGACATTCATCCATTTGGAGTAAAATTTTGTTCCGTGTGATAAAATTAAGTCTGTTTTTATTATAAAGCATGTTTTCTTTTTCCAGTATGAATTTTTAGATTCTTTGTCAAAATTCAGATGTCGGAATGTGTGTTAAGTTATAAACAGGTCTTCAGTTCTATTCCATTAATCAAAATGTCTGTTTTTAATGCCTATGCTATTTTGTTTGTATTGGTATAGATGGCTCTGGAATATTCTTTGAAATTGTAAATGCTGATACCTCAAGCTGTTATTTATTTATATTTCTTTTAGTTAGCCTGGAATTTTTGTATTTCCATGTAAATTTTATGATTGTTTGTTCAAATACTGTAAATAATTCTATCAAAGTTTTGATGGGAATTATAACTGATATGTAGTTTAATCATTTTCACAAAATTAATCATGATCATGAGAGTTCTTCTCACCTTCTGATATTGTCTTAGTTTGGCTTTTTATTACTGTGATAAGACACCATGACACTAGCAACTCTTATAAAGAAAAACATTTAATTGTGGAAAAACATTTAATCCAGTTTTAGAAAGTTAGTCCATTGTTGTCTTAGAAGGAAGTATGGCAGAATGCAGGCCTACATGATGCTGGAGAAGGAGCTGAGAGTTCTACATCTGGATCTGAAGGAGGCAGGGAGTGGATATCACACTACGGATTGAACATTTGAGACCTCAAAGCCCACAGTGATGGTCTTTCTCCAACAAAGACACACCTACTCCAACAAGGCCATACCTTTTAATAATGTCACTTCCTATGAGCCTATGATGGGCATTTTCTTTCAAACCACTACAGATATATTCTTCAAATTCTTACTTCAATGTGATAATGTTTTTATTATACAAGTTTCTCACTTGCTATGTTAGAAGTATTGTAAGATATATTTTATGCTATTATGAAAGGCATTATTTTTTCAGATTTCTTTCTCAGTATGTTTGTCATTTATACTTAGGAAGGACAAATTGCTATTTATAGCTCATGGTTGAATAGAGTTATGAATGAAAAATGAAATGGTACATTTGCCAAAATGTAGGTACTCTCCTTTTACATTGCGAACAGAACTGTGATTTTGGTTTTAAAATGTGTATGCACACAGCAAATATATATTATATATCGAGATTCATTTAAAATCGGTGCAGCCAAATGCCCAAGATCAACTCAGTCAGAAGGAATCAAAGTCTAATTCCCAAGTTATTATGGCTAATCTTGGTTGTCAACTTTACTACATCTGGATCTAAGTAAAACCCAAGGATGAGGATATATCTGAGAGGGAGTTTTTGTTGTTGTTGTTGTTGTTGTTGTTGTTGTTTTGCTTTGTTCTTTTTTGTCTTGTTTTGTTTTGTTTTATTGAATTATATGTAGTGAAAGACGCTCTTTAAGTCTGCGCCAAACCTTATGATAGCAACCCACATAAAGGACATGAAAAGGGAGAGCTTTTGCATTCAGCCTGCTTCCTCTCATCCTGAAAGTTCATCTCTCCTGTTCCCGAGACATTCTATCACTGGTGTTAGAGCATCCTTTATTAGCACTCCAACGTAGACTGAAAGTTGCTAGTTTTCTAGGACCTCCATGGGACCCAAGCACCAGACTACAACTGCTGAGCCATTCAGTCTTAGCCTGAAGAACTCTCAGATCCTTGGCTTTTTTTCCATCAGGGACAGCTGTTGATGGACTACTCAAACTACAGCTTCTATGACACTCTAATAAGTCCATTTTTTATTATATAGCTCATTCTGTCATATCTGTTCTTTAAAGAACATCGACATACACAACACATCCAGGATATATTTTTCCTGATAAAAGGTAAATGTCTTTTCACTCCCCCTTCCTTTTGACATCTATACTCTTTCTGAATACAGATGAGTTGCCAGATTTAGCAGGACCTCATAAGAAAATGAAGTGTCACAGGAGCTCAAGTGAGAAAGCTTGTGCAGATTCTGAGATAACCTCTCTGTACCAAATTACAAAGGGGGTTACCTCCTATATGACTGCTTTATAACATGTGTAACTCACTTCTGTTTTAAATATATACTTGTTCAGTATTGGAAACTGTAGCTCAGCATACTGGGAGCTAGTATGTAACTGCTATTATTAACTACCATTATAAGATTAGAAATTGAGAATTAAGTAGTTTAATAAGTATCCACATAATACTTTATCCCTTAATTAATTCTATTTTGAACTCTATAAACACATATTTAACACAAATTATGTGATATTGTTTTATGTGCTGAGAAGTACTAAAATTTGCAAAAGTATGGTTAGAGAACCTATGTTGAGGAGTTATATTTTCTGTAGGGCTTGCAACAGATCATCTCAAATCCTTACAGAATGGTGAGAGTAACCATCTCCATGCTTAGAGCACACAGGATGGGCTTTCTTTCTTTAAAATAAATCAATTGGTCAATGTTTATTTATAGGTATGCAAGCCAATAAACAAAAATCTGGTTAGAATCCTGCTGGATTATTTCGGGTACAAGGGATAAAATCGATGCTCACAATTGTTAAGTGCCAGTTGTGAGGAGAGAGGGTGCACAGAGACATGACCACACAAGAGTATATTTACAGGACTCATGAGGGGTGATACAGGAAAAGACAAAGACTATTGTAGTTTTATTATTTAAGGTAAATAAGACTGAATTAGCAAAAGAAAGACTTCAGAAAATGCCTAAGAACTGCTGTTTCTGGCACTTGTCAGGTAGAAGTTGAATAGTTCACTTAAGAGAGAAACTGGCACATCAGCACTAGATAGCCCAAAGAAAGGCCAGGAAAACACACTGCAATTAAAGGGGGGAAATGTACAAACGAAGGAAGGACTGAAGCAGAGAAGGAAGGAACAAATGAAGTAATGAAGAAATGAATGAGTGAGTGAAGGAAATACAGCAAGAGAGAGTGAAAGCAGAGTGAAAAGTGAAGATTATTTACAACAATTGCTTCTTTTTCATGCAAGCAGATTAATGTAATACCTGCCACACATGCAAAGATAAATAACCGTCTATTCAAAAGGTGGTATAGAAAACCTACCTGGTTTCCAGACCAATACCTGTAGGCCAAAAGGATGATAAGCATGTTTGGCGACTCAGCCAAATCATATCCATTCCCAAAAAGTGGGGGGAAATGACTGTAAAACCTAGATACTTACACTCATAATGTGTTCTTTAAAATCATCGAATTTGTATTTTTAACTGTGCTGTATAACTTGTGGTACTGGCAATATACTGTCCTCTTCATAATTTAGTTCGAGGCCATGAAAATAATAAAAGCATTTGGAGGCTGGTGGCAAGGACATTGTGAAACAGCCAGCTTTCAATGTGCTGTGGTCCTCTACATTTTCTCTCTGAGAGTAATGTCAGCTGACACTGAAATACAGCTTCTGGTATTGAAGCTGCTCCTTTGAAGAAATTGAAGCAACAGATAGAGAGATTTTCATCATAACAGAAAAGCTAAAGCAGAATTGATGGCACAGGGGAAAAGAAAACCTTGAACCTTTACTTTCTAGAGCACATGAGTGGTGGGAATGTCTCACCGTGGCTCCTGCGTTCAGGGGATCCAGATGTTTACTTACTGGCCTTGCCTTTAACATCAGCTAAGGCTTTCTTTTAGTTGGACAGAACTAATAGTTTACAATTAATTTCACTGATAAGTAGGATGAAATAAAATAAAATTATATGTATATATTGCTTTTTAGGTATCATAGGAGTCTCATTAAATGAACTATAATAAAAATGTATTGGGTTTTGAATGTATAGAATATTCACGTGAATTTAGTGATGCATTAATGAGAACCCATTCATATACATGGATAATGAGTATGAGAGAAGGTTATAAGTATACATATATATTTCCATATCATTGTTAATTTTAAGGGAAGTAAGGGCAGGGACATTGAGGCAAGGCGTGATGATGGGGCTGGCTGTGAAAGGATGCTACCTACTGGTTTGCTCAGCCAGCTGTTTACAACACTCAGTAATAGGTAGTACAGTGCTCGTATCACCTACGGTGGGCTAGGCCCTTCCACAACATTCACTACTTAAGAAAATGCCCCAGACTGAGAAATCTCCTCTGTGGTGATAAACTCAGACAGTGAAGGAAGGAATGATACAAAAAGCAATAAAAAGTAATCTAAGAGAAACTGAGGCTGATGGCTTGCACACACAGTTGGTTTTGTTTGGTTGGTTGGTTTAGTTCTATATAATATTTGGTATTGAACTTGGGCTTCTCATATCCTGGGAAAATGCTCTCTCTACCTTCTTCTGTCAAGGTGCACTGTGAATGTGCTTCTCTGCATAGGCTAAGAAAATTGGAGACACCTAAGTGAACCATTACAGATGCCGATTAGTGGGCATGAAGCAGTTCACATTGGCCTCTCACTCATGACCTGTGGCCTCCGTGTGGAGCATGTTTGAGCACCAATCACACTGGAAAAGCATCCAGGATAGAAAGGTGAAGTAAAAGAGGATGGTGGTTTGAAACAGGGTAGCAGCTGTAAGGGGAGTAACTCGGGGAAAGATTTGCTAGCACACATCTGGGCACAAAGACTGAGAGCATAGTGCCTCTTGGGGATAATCTTTGCAGACAAAACTGCTAGAACAGTGGTTCTCACCCTTCCTAACACTGCGACCCTCTGATACAGTTCCTAATGTTATATTGGCTCACAATCATAAAATCATTTTCATTGCTCCTTCCTAGCTGTAATTCTGTGACTGTTATGAACCATAATGTAAATATCTGTGTTTTCTGATTGTTGTAGGTGACCCCTTTGAAAGGGCCATTTTACCCCCAAAGAAGTCACAAACCACAGGCTAAAAATCACTGCTCTAGAGGCTTATCTATGGCCAGAGCTTATGGAAGGAATTGCTCACTTGAAGTTCTCTACTCTCAGATGGCTCTAGTTTGTGTCAAGCAGATATAAAAGCCACTAGTACAATGGATATCTCCAATCAAGCAGCAAGCAGCTGAAGTGTTGTCAAGTGTCAAACTGCTTATGTGTGTGTGCATGTGTATGTGAGTACACACACATATATATGTGTGTGCGTATGTGAGTGTGTAATTAGTTCATTATGTTATTCTTCAAATCTCACTATGATATATAAAAATCAGATAAATGATGTGACGTCACGTGAGATCCATAACATAGCCAAACTTAATGAAGTCTCTCTCTATTCATGTTAATAAACCAGGGAGTGCACATACCTCTCTGATAAGATGAAATCATCTATGATGTAATTAAGCAAACTTCGGGGATTTAGTTTTGGTTTAAGGAGAATAAAAAATAAACTGTAGCAATGAAATGAATAGGTCTGGTGAGTAATGGAGGAAAAGCTCCATGTTTATTGGGATAACAGCATACATACACACACACACACACACAAAAACACTTACTTCCCAGTTAATATATGATGACAACTTCATTCTTACAAAAATGAGAAGGAACAATACTGGTGTGTAAGTCTTCTTCAGTGGCTCTATTCCTGGGGGCATACTCAAGAATCTGGAATCCTATCACACCGCAGCCCACCATTTTAGATGTTTCTACCCGTAGTCATTCTGAAGGGGGAAACATGAAAGACTGTAGTGACTGCCCCTCATTAGGGTCCTTCTTTATTCTGCCATCAATTAAGCAGAAATCAGCCCAGGAATGAATCAGCCCACCTGCATGAAAACAAATTTGACCAAACAATTTTCTATATGCTCAGAAGGAATATAAAATAAATTGATGAAATTATAATACCTTTTCCTGCCACATGCTCCAATTAAGGCCCAGAATTAGTGAAGCACATGATGAAAATATACTTTTCCCCAAAGGTATTAGATTTTTACAACATATCTACTTCAGTACAAAATATAAGATTAAGAGGAATCTCATTACTGGTGGTTGAATATCTGGCAATTCTTTTAGAAATAAGAGATGACATTTAATTAACTCTTTGTAAAAGAGAATATCAATAATTATGGTTTGACCGTCCTTATAAATCTCTACTGTAGATCAGAATATGCACGATAATTGTTACCAGTTGAGATATTTATCAGTTTAAACTCTTAACTTACAACATGGAAAATGACCTACAAAGAGATGCGAATTCCCTTGTATAGATTGCATGGCACTCATTTGAATCACACTTATCTCTTGGCACTCAGATTGCCCTGGACAAAGGCAGAGCAAGGAGCAGTTTGGGGTCTTAAACAATATAAGTTAGAGAGGTATACAGGAGATCTCAATGATTCAGTAGTTTTTCTCTTTCTCAAAGGTCAATCATGTAGGAATTTAAACTCAAGATCACTGGCTCACTGGAAAAAAAAATGATCACATCATGATAATAAAGTTTCACAGTAGGGTTAACTTAAGACTTTTCATGGTACTGGAGCAGTAGCTGAGAGCTTTATGTCCTAATCAGATCCTTAGACAGCAGGCAAAGAGTGAGAAACGACCTGGTGTGGATTTTTGAAACCTCAAACCTACTCCCAGTAACACATTTCTTCCATTTAACTAACACCCATTACAATAAGTTCACAACTCCTAATCCTTCTCAAAAAGTTCATCATCTGGTGACTAAGCATGGAAATACATGAGCCTGTAGGTACCATCCTTTTTCATACCACCACAATCTACTCCTGGTTTCCATAAGCATGCAGCCACATTACAATGCAAAATATATTCTGTCCACATTCTGTCCACAGTCCTTCAATCCTCAAGGCACTGTCTTAACTGTAACTCCCTATAAAATGAAAATCAAATTACATGCTTCCATCAAACAATTGCACAGAATATACATTACCATTCCAAAAAAATGGGAAGAAATGCCGTGAGGAAATACTGACCAAAACAAAATGCAAAGCCAGTAAGAAAAACTAAATTGTTTTCTCTATGTCTCATGATAAAGGACTTTGATGGCACTTCATACTATCCATTCCTTCTAGCTTTGCTGACTATGGCATGTTTCTCTGTCTATAACTCTGGCACCTCTAACATGTTGGTATCTCCAACACAATCCAGGCTTCACCTTCACAAACAGGCTTCAGTTTAACACAAAGGCCTCTCCATGTACCTAAGCAAGGACTCCTTTGCCACAGACCTAGCCTCTGTGGCGTTCCCTAACCACAAAGGAAGATCCTCTAAATCAAGAGCCCGCATGCCAAGCTGCCAAGCTCACCAGTGCTAGAAGCTGCCTCTCCCCTTAACTTGCATTTGCATAAGCTTTTTGTTGTTGTTTAGGCCTAGGAAATCTTTCAGGGGTTTTCATTTCACAAGATTGCAAGATTAACTGGGTGATATCTTGCCCTGAGGTTACCACTTCATTTAGTCTATTTAGCATGAGGATTTTTCTTAAACTTTCATCTATGAACATGAGATATGCCTCCAACATTAAGATTTATGTTATGTCTTTTCTCCTCAAACTATACATTTTGTATTTCTCTTTGCCATGCTTGCTTCTTTTCATTGTAGATCTCCATAAGAGTCATCATTAATAACCCTGTGACAGTCAATATATTGTGCCTTGATATTTTTCTGCCAAGGACATTAGTCCAAAAACCTTAAAAATGTCTTAAAAGCCTCAGGCAGACTTTTAGGACTAGAGTAAAAAGCAGTCACGTCCTTTGCCAAAATGGCATACGGATTGTCTTTAAGTCAGTTGTTATTGTCTTTCCCTTCAAAATCTCTTGAGATGAGCCTGAATAGATCACATGGCACTCAGAACTACTGTTTTCCAGGCTTCTACTAGGATGGTCAATCAAACCTCATTTAAAAAATTTCAACCATCTTCTATTCCAAAATCCCAAAGTTGTTCATGTTCCTCCAAACAAAGCAGGTCAGGCCTGTCACAGCAATATCAAACATACTCCTCATACTAACTTCTGTTTAGTTACTGTTCTGTTGGTATGAAGAGATATCATCACCAAGGTTACTAGTATTAGATAAGCCATGTAGTTATGGACTTGCTTACAGTTTTAGAAGGTTAGTCAGTCATGGCAGAAAACAGACAGGCAATATGCTTGCTGCTAGAGCAGTACCTGAGAGCAGGTCACCTTCTAATGTCCTGCAAATTTTTCTACTTCTTGGTGACCAAATATTCAAATATATGAGTCTATTGGTGTTATTCTCATTTAAACCACCATGAGGATTATGATAGAAGATGAAGTAAATGAAGATACACAAGATTTATAGAAATTGAATTTATATTAATAATTTGTCAAATATATGCTTCCCTTATTCAATATCTCTAAAAATAAATACTAAAAGGTTTAGATTGTGATATGAATTAATATATTTCTCTTGCTTTGAATGAGAAAACCTACTATTATTATATTTAAGTCTTTTTACCTTTAGATCCTAGTGGATTCAAATTTCATCACATTTTCAATTTAGTATAGTTTTGTAATTTAATATCTTTGTGATTTAAAATATAATCACATCATTTGTAACATCCGTTTACTCCCTTTAATTCTTCCCATGTATACTCTCTCACCTCTTCAATACATCTTACTCTCAAATTAATGGCTCCCCTTTTACTTTTTTATTGTTACATATAGAGAGAAATATACAAATATATGAATACAATCTGACTATGCCATGTCTTTCCTCTCTCTCTCTCTCTCTCTCTCTCTCTCTCTCTCTCTCTCTCTCTCTCTTTCTTTGTGTGTGTGTGTGTGTATGTTTTCAGGACCCCACCCCTGTAGTCATTAGTTTTATATAGTTATTTGTGTAGGGCCTGGATTTCTAAAAGTTTTTCCCCTTACTCTTTAGCATGCCAATTGATTTGTCATTGATAAAAATCTTGTCTAGGGAGTCATTTTCTAGAAGATAGAGTATACATTAGAATTCCTAGTCCTTCTTTCTCATAATCTTTCTTCCTCCTCTTTGGGGATATTGACTAAACCTTACCTACAGCAGTTGGGCTGAAAATGTATCTGTTGGGGTGGACTCAGTACAGTCCACTGATCTTTGCATTATGATCAGTTGTGTTTTTCTGTAATGGTCTCCATTTGCTGTGAAGAAAGGTTTCTTTTTTGAGGAATAAGGACTAAATTTATGTGTGTATAATAATAAGTTATATATAGTTAAATATAGCCATCAATATGCTATCTCTAAGATTAGTGACTTCACTAAGCATGGATAATTGATTAGGTTTCCATTATGAAGCATGGTTTGCCTCCTGTTGAGTGGACCATAAGTTCAATTATACAGTTATTACTGCCAAGATATGGATGCCACAATTGTCCTTTTAGGGACATATTACCAGCTTCTCCAATGCAGTTTATATGAATCATAACTGGGTAGGATTATCAACTGCTTCCATCCTTTGTCAGCTTACTTAGTAGTTTCTGATACCTTGTAACTTAGACTGTAAGAAGGATGCTCAATGCATCCTGTTCCAAGTCATAAAACTGCAGTGACATTTGCAATAGGGACTTACTCTCAACCCCTGAACAGCAATCAAGCAATGAGCAGTACCAATATTATTTTGTATGTCATTCGTCAGTAGGTATTATATTAGCATGTTTTTACTTAAGAATTGTAAGATATGCTAATATGTGTTTGAGTGATGATTTAGAAGTGTCTGGATATTGTACTCTTGAGTTCTACCCTCTTTGTAGAGTAAATGAAGTACTTCAAAGACTCATACCAAAACATTATCTCATGGCTATCGCCAACAAATGTCTGATACACAGCCTCCTCAAGATCATATACTAGTTTCCCAAAGAGAACATAATATAGCCATACAAAACAACACATTTCTCATCTACGACTTGGTGTGTGATCATACGTGTCAGTACCAAGCTTGTGCCTTCTATTTTGTCTTTCATTCTTTTATAACTATTCCTAGCAACCTGGTTAAAGATTTCATGCGAATAGTCTTGAGATAATAATGACAGTAAGAAAAACAACATTAAGGAACTCATCACCTTTTATTAGTAGACTGAGCTAAGAAAAGCTATGTTTGATAAAATATTTATTATACACTCCAGTCTTCTGGAAATAGAAAGAGACTGTGACGTCTTGACATTTTCCCTACTGTTTCCTTGTCACAGTGCAGTAATTCCTTTCTTCCTTCCTTAATCTTTCTCTACAACAATCACATTCTAAATTCAAAGACGGAAGCACCAGTTGCATATGCCATTACTAAGATGTTAATCACCATGAAACTGAATGAACAAAGGAAAAGAAAAGGTTGTTACTGCAATAAAGTCCATAAACTCATAAATGCAATTTCCATACAGCAGCATTACTGTGTATCTAGAGAGATGAGAGATAGAGGGAGTCTGGTTTCAGCAGAATATATACATGTGCTCATATGCTGAAATATAAAACAAGATGCACTAAGACACTGTGTTTTATATTGTTTGATTTTCTTGGTAAAATAGAAAAGAATCTTGCTCAGAATAAAGATGATATGTTTAGAGTCAGCCAGGGTGTTGGAACATATGTTGGTAAATAATTTAATTGAAACATAGCATATGTACTGAAAGGTTAATAAATCATAATTCTGCAGCTAAACAATATTTAACAGAACACATCTGAGATCTTTGCTTCTTGCAGATTGTTTCAAATTGTAAGAAAATGTCAGTCCTCATTTAGCAATGACTGAGAACAGTCTCCATGAGCCTCACAGAGAGCTGAGTCCCCAAATCAACCAGGTAACCGAAATTTCAGTGACGTCAAGGCCTTTTAAATACATTAGGGAAGAACATGTGAGTTTTATTAAAGGTTTTTCTTAACTTAGGAGAAGGGAGAAACTGCTACTAAAGCCAGTTAAAAAGTATTAGCTAATCCAATTCTTGATTGACAAATAAAGGTTATTCTTAGCTCAAGATAGAGAAAGTCTGCTTGAATTTAAAAGTGATTAAAATTAGGGCAAGAAGCCAAAAAGAAAAAGGTCTTTAACCTACATTTAGAAATTCATAAAATGAAAGCAAGTTGATCTCCTGAACACCTTACATTACATGAAACAAAACTCTACATTCAGATCACCAAACGTAGGCTTAAGTAAACACATTTGCCTGGAGAGTGATAAAAGGAGACATATTTTGTCACTTGGTAAGGAAGAGCAAACAGTTACCCATAGTTACTCAACCAAGACATTCATTCATATCTATCTATCTATCTATCTATCTATCTATCTATCTATCTATCTAATCAGTGTGTGTGTGTGTGTGTTTGTGTGTGTGTGTGTGTGTGTGTGTGTGTGTGTGTGTGTACACTTTTCTACATTTAAGACAAGAATAGGAAACTATTTTATGCTCAGATCACCTACAGACATTAGATTGTGTCTGGCTGCTCCAAGTAAGCAGGCAGTACACTGTAAAAGCTCCACCCCTATGCCAGACTTTCATGGCATATATTTAATAATACACTGGCTAGAAAATGAATAAATAAGTAAAATCTTTGAACCCTACAAGAATTCTGAGCATGAAGAGCAGGCATCAACATCTATATAAGCAGAACCTGCAATGAGGCTCTATCTCTAAAATGATAATACCATTTCTAGAATAAGTGTGTAGAGAGTATCAAGATATACATACAGATTATGCAACAGACAACATCAATGATTCCCTAGCGGGTAGAGTAGTAGTAGTCCTCAGATTAAAGCAGAAAAAAAGAAAAAAATGGAGTTATCCATTATTATGCTAATAAGAAAACCCAAATACATCATAACTAATACTAAATTGGCTTATACACAAACTAAATAACTAATATTTGTTACTCTTGATCTTCAGTGCAAAATATCTGAATTACTTAGTTTTTGAAACAACCAAAAATGAAAATCATAAACCTGTAGACAGAATTTGTTTGAAATTGTCTTATTAGCTAGAACTTGTTATTAATATTTAAAATCCTTAATAAAAACTGAGGACTATAGCAGTGTCATGTAAAAGAAATTTACTCCTGAGGCCATGTAACTAAAATTGATCCTAGTGTTCTGATAAAAGACAAAATAATTATCTACTGGAGGACACATAAAGCATTGTATAGAACAGAAATCAAGAACTTTGTCTTAATCTCTTACTAAAGATATATAAGAAAAAATGTTGATTATTTTTTACCTTTCTGGTTTAGAACTCACCTGTAAGCAAAACCATAAAGAGATGTTTTCAAGCTATGTCTTCCTGTTGCTTTCAACATTTTCTTTGGACCATTTATTGCTTTGAAGAAGATACAGCTTTCAGCACTACTAGAGGACTACAGTCCTTTCCAGCTGTGAGCCCTATGAGCTATAGCAATGTTTGCCATGGCAAAACATGCCCATAGCAATTACAGTGGCATAAACATGACAAGAGTGACCAACCACCTTCTGATTGATGTTCCATAGTACTGCATAAAATGTAACCCATACCTAAAAACATCCCGAAGCCAAACAATAAAATAAAAATAAATAAATAAATAAGAACATAAAAAATAAAAAAGCCTATAGCTAAACAGGTTGCAGTTATTGGGGACAAGTTACTTCTATTAATCTGAGAAATGGCCAAGGTATTAAACCTATTCCTAATAACTCATCATTATACCGAGAGGGCTTCCCAACTCTCTTCCTTCCTCAAAGAAGGTTCTATTTTCTGTAGATGGTTATTAGCATAGGAGAGCACAAGTGGCCATCGTGTATATAATAAGAAAGTTCAGACACAGGTTAGTTGTAAATGGAACTTATATCCCACTCATGGACACAGAAATGATTAAACAGCCACCTATCTGCAATGATCTCATCTCATGCCATTACTCTTTCTCTCTGAAGAGTCCTCCAGTAGTGCTTGCTTCTCTGAACTGTTTAATTTTTTTTTATGTGCATTTTGAATCATCCAGATACAGCATTCTTCTTCTTCACATAACCAATACATTGTTAAGTTGTTAAAAATCCTACCTCAATCATATTTCTCATGTTAATTTATATTCTCTGTTAGATTTTAATAGTCATTATTTTCCTACAGATGCTAATTATTCCTAATTATTCATAATGTGCAATGTTACTACTTACTGAATCTATACTTCCAAAATCCTCCTATACTGAAATTTATCTTGTTTTATGGGGGCATGTAATTCCTAAGCAGCTATTCACCACTACTTTTACATAAGGTAATTTTCTGTTGATAACACTTAACATCCAAGATTTTATCAAATTAGTCTTTTACCTAATATATTATATAACGTTGTCGCTCTTGTCAGTTTTTAGATTTACTATATTTGTTTTATTATTATGTATGAAAATACTCCTCATGAGAGACTCACACCAAAGTATAGTTCTAGTTAAGGACCATTCCAGAGGTGACTCAAAACCTTGAGCAGACGGACCACATATGTGGCAGAGGAGGGCCTTGTTGGTCATCAGGGGGAGGAGAGGCCCTGCCTGAGGGTGTTAGAGGTCCCATTAAAGGGAAATGTCAAGGTGGGAATATGGGAGTGGGTGGGAGGGGAAATACACTCATAGAGGCAGGGGAGGGGGAGGGGATAGGGGGTTTCCAAAGAGGAGACCTGGAAAGGGGAAAGCATTGGAAATGTAAATAAAGTAAAAAAAAAAAAAAAATACTCTTAGTATGTTCCTTAGTTTTGCAAAAGGGTAAATAAATTAAAAAAAAAAAATACCTTGAGCAGAGATAAGAGATGGAGGGACCCACACCCAGAGATAACAGAGACATGTTAGGCCCCAAGATGATAAAGTAAGAGCACAAGGCATGAGCTGATGGGGAGAAGATATAACTGTCTTTAGTGATGCAATTACTAGTGAGTCACTACTTCTCCAGTGGCTAGATCAAACCTTATGCCCATGAAGGAAGCTCTGGTCAAGCTCAAAGGATCACAGACAAACAAACCCCAAAAGGTATGATAGTGCAAGTGAGCCTTGTTGAGGGTGGTACTTGGTGAGAAAGGGCAGAGCGAGAGGGTGGAGTGGTGATAGTTACTAGGCTATATTTCATATATATTTGATATTTCCAAAGGACAAATTACTTATGAAACAGAAAACACCACTCATTTCTAGTCTAATATTGTATCCTGATATTACTACAGTTATCTTTTATGCTTTTAGGTAACTTATAGAGTCATGTGGATTATTGCCGAAGAAATCAGATGAGCTTTCAATAAGATTGGGTTAAATTTATCACTTTTCCATAGTTCTTAAAACTTTGAAAATAATTGATTCTATTAATCTTTCGAAGCAACTATATTACATCAAACTTCCTATTTCTTGATCTTGCTTCAAGATTACTTTGATAGCAAATATTTATAAAATTAAATGAAATGCTTACTTTTATTATACTAATAATTTTCTTTAATCATTCAGATATTTTTCTACTCAATAAAATTCCATTAGTCTTAGAGTCTGACTATTTTACAAGTCTGAATCTGATTTTCACAATTTCCTTCTTAAAATTTCTTCATAATTCTATCTAATAATACTGAGATTTTTTTCAAATCATGAACGCATATTTTATCTATTTATTTACTTACTTATTTTTAATTTGCTTAGAACACAGTTTATCAGTTATTTCACCCAAAAGCACTTGTCTTTTTATGGTTAGATTTTAATATTGGAAGAAATATATATATACATACACACATTTTTTTCTTGCTTTTGATTTAATTCAATACTGTGTATTTTAATTTACACTTTGGGGCTATCATCCTTGGTGAGAGTTATCATTGTAAAGTATTTTTATTCTTCTCATTTTTTTAAATTATGTTATGATTTTCTTTTGGCAAAGAGTTATTCTCTGACAGTACTGTTATACTGTTGGATTGGTTTTTCTCCAATACAAAGAAACATTACTTTTCTCTAATGATACCTAATTGACCGTAAGTTCCATTAGCTTTTCTTTCTCCCATAATTGAAAGTTTTGGTTTTTGTTTGTTTGTTTGTGTACTTGTTTGCTTTTCTTTCCTTCAATCATGACAGATAACTTTTCTGGGTATAATAATCTGGATTGGCAGTTGTCTTTCAGAATATAAAATTCATTTGTCCATGCCCTCCTGGCTTTCAAGGTTTCACTGAACAATTTGCTGATTATTGAAAACTCTGACTTTATATATGTTAGTAGTTTTTTTGTTCCATTCAATAGATGTCCTTTGTCCTTTCTAGTCCTTTAATATAACATGATAAGAGGAAGTTCTTTCTGTCGGTGTCCTAAACACTTCCTTTATCTGGCTTGGCATCTCTTCTCCTAACTCTGGTAGGTTTTCTGTTCTGATTCTTTAAAATGGTTTCTATGCCTTTTAAATTAATGTCTTCTCTTTCTTCAATGTCTGTTTGTGAATTTATTGTTTCTAGTATATTGTAATTTCCACTAATATTTTCTTTTATTTCAAATTTGTTCTATCATTTTTCCAGTTCCTCTGCTATACTGCTATACTGTTATACTGTTCCACTCTGTTGATGAGATTTTCCCTAGAGCTACCTGATTTATTGATTCTCATTCCCAGAGCTTCAAATTTGTAGTATTTAGTTGTAGGGAGCGGTTAGAGTATTCGCCATTACAAGATGGCGCTGACTTCCGCTGTCGCTCTAAGGAAACTTACGGATAGCACGGGAAAACCCCCAAAGCGCATTATGAGTGTACATGACTAATCACCGCCCACTCCCGGGGGCGCCAATCAGTGGAGGACACGCTGCCTCAGGGCTATATAGCAGCGCCATTCTGGGGCCCCGGGGTCTTCCTCCTTTCATCATGCAATAAACGCATTGCTGCAGAAGGATCCGTGTGTCCGCGTGGGTTCTTGCTGGCGAGACCAAACAGCGCGCGGGACAACTGGTGCCGAAACCCGGGAACGTAGCGACTTCATCATCACCGGCGCCGAGGAGACCCTCCGCTTCTGCGGAGTGGATTCAGAACTGCAGGACCAGAGGCAAGCTCTGAGAGGTATGTCTGTCCGTGAGCTTCTCTCCCATCTTCCTCCACAATTGGCTGACGCAATAGAAGCTATCTTTATTGTATCGGCCGT
>CM052709.1:15356729-15410921 GCA_028551405.1 Uromys caudimaculatus
CGGGGCGCGCCAATCAGTGGAGGACACGCTGCCTCAGGGCTATATAGCAGCGCCATTCTAGGGCCCCGGGGTCTTCCTCCTTTCATCATGCAATAAACGCATTGCTGCAGAAGGATCCGTGTGTCCGCGTGGGTTCTTGCTGGCGAGAGGTGCGCAGGACAACTAGTATTTTTATCTCTTTGTTGAATTCTCTCTTCATATCTTGTACTACCTTCCTTGTTTAACTAAATTGTTTTTTGACCTCAGCCAGGGGCTATTTTTCTTCTTTGTTTACATACATGAATAATCATACTTATATTTATACTTATAATTGTGGAGAGCAGTCAAAGTCAGGAGTGAATGTGTATTATTGACATGAGCATTACCATATCAAAGAGCCCAAATGTATCAGACTTGTGTAGACAAAGTCTTCCTGAAGTTAGGCTCAGAAGAATGGCAAAACTTTCTGTTGGTCAAAATATGGATGTTTATTATCATTTGAAATTTAAAACCAGTCTGCAAAGAAAGTCTCAACTACAGCTTCCTGGATGACTGGAACCTGAGACTGCTTCCTTTAGAGACTCCTACTAAGAGTTGTTAACTCTCCCCATTGTGTTCCATATAATAAACATGCCAACTTTCCAGGGTGATGTTAGTGTGTATCCATCAGGGAACAACCCACTTAACAGATATTTTTTTGCAGGTGTATCTGTTCTTTCTTCATTATTGATTGCCCTAGTTAGGTCAATGCCAATATCATGAAAGTCATGGCATGTGGTATCAGAGCAGGAATCTTTACTGTAGGGAACCCAGACAATGAAGTATTCCCATGAAAGCACACAAATAAAGGTATGCAGTTCTGTGCATCAGGTATAAAATCTTGAACAAGCAGAATCTAGAGATGGGCAGTGATATGATGATACTTTGAAGCAGATTTTGTGCAACTGCAAAAATGAGGTAAATCATTATTTCTTCATCAACGCTCAGATTGTGTACAGGAGATATGCTCTTCGTTTCCAGATAAAGGGACAGGGAGTTTCTCTATTTGAGAACAATAGCAGAAAAATTAATGTATAGTTGCTGCCCTTAAGGACCCAAGTACATTCTCATTTTTATCTGAATTTATGGAGCCTCGTGTGTGATTCCATTGATCTGCTACTGTTTCCTCACAAAGAGCAAGCTTTGTCAAATTGGATCCTGGGGAAGTTCAGCTTTAAAGACATTGTTCCTCTGTTTATGAAGGGACCAGCAACCAATTACATTATCTTTTACAAGTTTACCATAAAATTAACATAATGTTAAGGAATATGGAGTGAATTTTCCTGGGAAGGATAAAAAAGAATCTTGATGCTAATTGACATTTGCAATGACTCAGAGGAATTGTACCCAGACTTTGAACCCATACTTGAAAAAAAAGTCCAGTTTCTCTAATTCACTAATGCTGCAAATATTACTGCTAAAGAGTAATACTTGTATAGCTAAACTTGACCCCTGTTTTCACTTTAATTTTCTTATTGGATATAACATTCTTTTCAATCCCTAAGTTCATATTACAAGATTTATGTCTTAAGAAGGTAATGGAGTTGAATATATCCTATATATATATCCTATTCCAAAGTTACCAGACTACAGTCATCATGCAATACATACCTCAAGTGTCTGCTGGTGGAAACAAATCCTACTGCACTGTAATTACACAAAAATATATCTAATATAAGTATGACTAATAAATAAATCTGAAATTTTATGATGCATCAACAACAGATATGGTAACATTACTCTTTTTCCTTTACATTTTTTATAATAATATGTCTACAAAATCATTGATTGACAACTCCAGTATTCTCAGAAATAATTGGTTTATATTATACACATGTACTGGTGTGTTTCCCTATGACATTATGAATGAACAAGTACGAAACTCAATCTATAAAGCCTTTGAGATAATAGGAAGGAACGAGAAAAAGGCAGTTATAGAAAAGCATCAAGAAGAATATGTGACATCATAACTGCGTTGGCATATCTGAATGCAGTAGGGACAGACTGTACTCTCTTGGGTCTAGCTAGATCTTTTCCCTTACATGAAGAGATCTCGTATCTACATTCATTAATCTCACTCAAGTCTACATAAAAGTGAAGTAACTGCAAAGTTTTGTGAAGTTTTCTGGATTTTTATAATAGTCTAATTACCCAGAACTTTTAAACTAGGAGAAAATCAATATACTTTGCAATTCTATAAGTCACTTTTTACAAAGTTAATACTGTATAGCAACATAAATATATCTGTATCTGCTGTCAAATTTTGTATTTGATACCTCTAGAGGTATATGCATTTTGTGTCTGTGACCACATTTGGTTAAAATTACCTTTCTTTTCTACTGTTTGTATTTTCAACTTCAAATGCCTCAGTGTCTACGGTAATGATTCTTTTATCTTACCAGCTGACCTTCTTCTATCTTCTTTTTTTTTCATCTTTCTTATCTTCCTACTATAAGTAGTTTTAAGACCTATTGATAGAGGTCTGAGACATACATTGTCAAACTTTTGGATACTGTAGCCAGCAGTTGATTTGAATAAAAAGTGCATAGGTTAGGTTAAAAATAAGAATTATGGAAAATTATATAATACTTTTCTTAATTAGAAAAAATGGGAAGACTTGCAATAACAACTGTGGTTTTTAGATCGAAATTAATTTAACAACAGAGAGAGGGAAGGGGAAACTTGCTTGTGTATTTTTACTTTACGCTTACACAATATTTAGTGCCTGGAGTTCAAATTCTAGTTTACATATGATGTTATTCACAGAATAGAAATTGGTATCTATGTGGAAATTATTAAATGCTTTTATTTCAACTACATCTCTAAGCATCTTCCTAAGATCATGTAGAGGAAATAGTTGAACTAGCTCTCCTAATTGTGACTTGGAATGGTACTAATAGGTCGCCCACTGTTAGTTACTTCTCTCTCTTTTGATTACTGTACCAATTCATTGGTTTTCTTTTCTTGTAAACTGCACTCTGTAGCTGCTCTAAAACTTACTCACTGAAAGTGTTTGACACCATGACTTGTGGTCTAAGTTCTTGAAAACCCACTCCAGTAAATTGTCTTCTGACATCACTAGATCATTGTAACTTACACACACACACACACACACACACACACACACACACACACACATATACACATATATATGGGAACAAACAAAATAACGAAAGAAAGAAAAATGCATTTTTTTTAAAAAAGGAGAGGAAGATGAGATCTCAGACCTTGGTCTACAATTTTATATCATATAAGTAAGAGATATGGAAGAATTATTCCTTTCCCTCTAGAAAGGAGTTTTCCTAAAAATATGTCTATAAAAGAGTTTAACAGTTTTCTTAAAAGCTCTTTTATCATATAAGAATAATAAACCTCTAAAGTATATATTTCAAAAAAGAATCTAAAGCTATATGCATGTATAGATATAGCCTCTAATTCTTTCCTTTGAATAATCTTAAATATCTGCAATTAAAATTTCTTTATATGAAGGAGGAAAAAATTGTAAAAATCTTTACATATACATAATTTTTTTAATTCTACTTCTGACTAAATATATAAAATACAAACCAAATTTCCTATCTGGAATTGTTAGATTTCACTTTAGTTTGTTTTTATTGAAGGGTGGTTTTACTTTTCTATTTACTTTACTGAGACTACATATGCAATACCTTCATTGTAATCACAGGTAACATATAGCATGAATAAATTATGTGATTTCAAATACAATTTAAAGAAGATCATTTTAAATTACTGCTTATTCTGTTATCTTCATTTTATAAATATTAATAATCTCAAATTAAAGATTAGAATCATTTCTTTTAGTTAATACAATATTTATTTTATTACATCTTTAAAAATTACTCATGAAAATGTCATTTACAACAAAAAAAAGAAATTATTTTAAACAAAAATAATACTTTCGCTCCCAGAGGAAAATGATTAAAGAATCAGGACATGGTGGCACAGAAAAAGCAGAAGTTGAGTGATTGTTGCATATTTAAGGATAATCTTAGATACCAAGAAATGCCCTTGAAAATTGAGCTACATCATAAAACCATATTTAAATCCCAAATGATAAAGTCTAAGAAAACTAAACAGAAGCAGTGTGCACACAGAAGACCAAAGGCAATCCAAGAATCATGAACAAAAAGAATCATCATACCTGATTTCAAAATGTTATTAAAGAGTCCTTTGTAACAAACTTTTCATAACACTAATAGAAATTCAGACACATAGATCAATGTACTAGATGACCACACAACTATAGTCATTTCATTTTGACAAAATTTTCTAAAGAGCACATTGTAAACGAGATTGCATTTTCAGGAACTGGAACAGAAAAACTGAATATCTATCTATCTATCTATCTATCTATCTATCTATCTATCTATCTATCTTTCTATCATCCATCTAGCTATCATCTGTGTTCATTTCTCTCTCCTATCTATCTATCTATCTATCTATCTATCTATCTATCTATCTATCTATCTATCTATCTTTATCTATCTATCTATCTATCTATCTATCTATCTATCTATCTATTCTATCTATCTATCTATCTTTATCTATATATATATATATATTCTATCTATCTATCTATCTATCTATCTATCTATCTATCTATCTATCTATGCATGAATGAAGTCATCCTCTGTCTTGCACAAATTTCAACTCCAGATGAATCAAAAGCCTTAGTATAACCACTCATAAACTACTAGAGGATAAAATGTGGAAGATATTTCAATATCTACACACTAGCAAAAATTTTCTTTTCTTTTAATGGATATTTTCTTTATTTAAATTTCAAATGTTATCCATTTCCTGGTTTCTACTTTGGAAACTCCCTATCCCATCCCCACTACCCAATGCTTCTATGAGGGTGCTCCCTCACCCACCCATCTACTCCTACCTCCCCGCCCACTCATTCCCCTACACTGGGGCATCAAACCTTCATAGACCAAGGGCTTCTCCTCCTATTGATGCCCTACAAAGCCATCCTCTGCTACATATGCTGCTGGAGCCATTGGTCACTCCATGTGTACTCTTTGGTTGGTGGTTTAGTCCCTGGGAGCTCTGGAAGGTGTGGTTGATTGATACTGTTGTTCTTCCTATGGGGTGGCAAACCCCTTCAGTTCCTTCAGTCCATTCTCTATCTCCTCCATTGGGAGCCCCATGCTCAATTCAATGGTTGGCTGTGAGCATACACCTCTATATTTGTCAGGCTCTGGCAGACCTTCTTAGGAGACTGCTATATGAGGCTCCTGTCCACAAGCACTTCTTGGCATTCCCAGTAGGGTATGGGTTTAGTTTCTGTATATGGGATGGATTCCCAGATGAGGCACTCTCTAGATAGCCTTTCCTTCAGTCTCTGCGCCATTCTTTGTCTCCATATTTCCTCCCATGAGTATTTTGTTCCCCCTTCTAAGAAAGATTGGAGCATCCACACTTTTGTCTTCCTTCTTTTTGATCTTCAAGTGGTCTGTGAGTTGTATCTTGTGTATTTTGAGCTTTTGGGCTAATATCCATTTATCAGTGGTAAGTGAACACTTACCATGTGTGTTCTTTTGTGATTGGGTTACCTCACTCAGGATGATATTTTCTAGTTCCATCCATTTGCCCAAGAACTTCAGAAAGTAGACAAGGCTGCCCACTCTCTCCCTACCTATTCAGTATAGTACTTGAAGTCCTAGCCAGAGCAATTAGAAAACAAAACGAGGTCAAAGGGATACAAATTGGAAGGAAAAAGTCAAAGTATTACCATTCACAGATATGATAGTATACTTAAGTCACCACATAAATTCCACCATAAAACTCCTAAACCTGAAAAACTTCAGCAAAGTGGCTAGATATGAAATTAACTAAAATCAGTAGCCTTCCTTCCTCTACTCAAAGGATAAACAGGCTGAGAAAGAAATTTGGGAAATAACGCCCTTCATAATAGTAAAAAGTAATATAAAATACATTGGCGTGACTCTAACCAAGAAAGTAAAAGATATGTATGACAAGAACTTCATTCAAATCTCTGAAGAAAGAAATCAAAGAAGATCTCTGAAGATAGAAAGATCTCCCATGCTTATGGACTGTCAGGATTAATAGAGTAAAAATGACCATCTTGCTGAAAGCAATCTACAGATTCAATGCAATCCCCATCAAAATTCCAACTCAATTCTTCATAGACTTAGAAAGAGCAATTGTAAATTCATTTGGAACAACAAAAAACCCAGGATAGCAAAAGCTATTCTCAACAATAAAAGAACTTCTGGGGGAATCACCATCCCTGACCTCAAGCTATACTACAGAGCAGTAGTGAAAAAAAAACCTGCATCATATTGGTATAGAAACAGGCAGGTAGATCAATGGAATAGAACTGAAGACCCAGAAATGAACCCACACACCTATGTTCACTTGACCTTTGACAAAGGAGCTAAAACCATCCAGTGGATAAAAGACAACATTTTCATCAAATGGTGCTGGTCCAGCTGGCAGTCAGCATGTAGATCCATTCTTATGCAAATTGATTCATTCTTATGTCCTTGTACAAAGTTCAAGTCCAAGTGGATCAAGGACCTCCACATAAAACCAGATACACTAAAACTAATAGAAGAGAAAGTGGGGGAAAGTCTCGAACACATGAGCACAGGGAAAAAGTTCCTGAACAGACACCAATGGCTTATGCTCTAAGACCAAGAATAGACAAATGAGACCTCATAAAATTGCAAAGCTTCTGTAAGACAAAGGTCAATAGAGCAAAATGGTAACCAACAGATTGGAAAAAGATTTTTACCAGTCCTACAGCTGAAAGGGGGCTAATATCCAATATATTCAAGGAACTCAAGAAGTTAGACTCCAAAGTATCAAATAACCCTATTAAAAAGGGGATACACAGCTAAACAAAGAATTATCCTCTGAGGAATATGCAATGGCCCAGAAAAAACTAAAGAAATGTTCAACATCCTTAGTCATCAGGGAAATGCAAATCAAAACAACCCTGGGATTCCACCTCACACCAGTCAGAATGGCTAAGATCAAAACTCAGGTGACAGCTCATGCTGGCAAGGATGTGGAGAAAGAGGAACACCCGTCCATTGTTGGTGGGATTGCAAGCTGGTACAACCACTGTCGAAATCAGTCTGGTGGTTCCTCAGAACATTTGCTATAGCACCCAGCTATACCTCAGTGCATATGCCCAAAAGATGCTCCAACATATAACTAGGACACATGCTCCACTATGTTCATACCAGCCTTATTTATAATTAACAGAAGCTGGAATGAACCCAGATGTCCTTCATCAGAGGAATGGATACAGAAAATGTTGTACATTTACACAGTGCAGTACTACTCAGCTATTAAAAACAATGACTTCATGAAATTCTTAGGCAACTGGATGGCAAGTATTTTCTAAATAAGATTCCAGTAGGGTAGGAAATAAAGTCATCTGACAAATAAAAGCCCATGAAACTAAAAGGTTCTGTACACAAAAGAAAAGTGGCAGTCAGTAAAGAAGTGTTGAATATAATGAGAGAATGTCATTGAAGGGAGTCTACCAGAAGATGATTGATATTTAGAACATATAAAGAAGAACAAATATGTTAACTTTGAATAAAATGTGTAAATCAATTAAAATGGGCTGTGGCACTGAAAAAATTTCAAAAGTGTAAATATGAATGTCTCATAAATTTTTTATACAGTGTTCAACATCTTTAGCCTTCGGAGAAGTGCAGATAAAAGCTATATTACCATTCTCTCTCACCCAAGTCCAGAATGGCCTTCATTAGGAATACAAGTAACAACAAATGTGGAAATGTTAAGCCAAAAATTTCTACATGATGTTGATGAACATGTAAAGTACAGCAGTCACACTGGAAATTAGTCCCTGGGTTCCTTAAAACATTAGAAATATAATTACCATATGATCCAATTATACCATATCCAAAGAACCTTAAAGGTTACTACAGAGATACTTGTATATCTATGATTATGCTTGCTCTTATTAACAACTGCTAGAAAACCCAATTAGTCAAGATATTCGTCCATATCCTCATACTCATGAGAAAGGGAAATATGATACATAAAAATGTTACTAGGCTCTAAGGGAAAAAATGAAATCTGTACATAAATAGATGAGCCTAACTTTAAAAAAAAAAAAAAAGGAAACTGAATGAGATCATTTCAATCCAGGAAAATAAAAGCTGCATATATTTTTTTTTATCTCATATAGTTAACCTAATTTAAATATTTTTTTTTATTTTAACTCAGAGCACAGCTGGAAGCCAATATATTAGAAGTGGGCTAGCAGAGACTATTCGTTAAGAATGCATGGAGAGCTGGCTATGGGTAAAATATAGTGAGAAAAAATATGAGCGGTGGAAAGGTGTAAGTGGGAAGAGATTCAAGAAAATTAGGTAAACCATTGGGATAGTGGTTGTTCCTAACAAAGGGTATATGAGAAAGGCACATGGAAGCCTGTTATCTAGAAACACAATTAAGGATACAATTAAAAGTATAGTAAATAGCGTGATATGGAAGGAGATAAGGAATACTGCAAGTTAAAGGGTTAAGTAGAGTGAGTAGATAGAGAGTTGTAGGCTAAACCTTCTGTAATAAGTGTGCTTAAATGCTTTAACTTTCCTTCAAGTCCAGCACCCACCAGAGGTATTGTCAAGAAAAAGTTAATATGGCAAAGGAGGGATGTGGACCTGTTTAGAAATAGTTTTGGGGAGCAAATCCAACCTGCAATGTCAGCATATCAACAGAGTACTTCACACAAATCAGCAGCAGTATCTCAGTTCACTAGTACACACCATTCACAAAACAGCCATGGCAGTTTGATTCAGAAGAAACCTAGAAGTTTTGTCAATAGGCTGGAGTTTGTTGAAGCTGCAGAAGGCACTGGAACACCACCAGAAGTCCTTTGTCGCATTTTTCTCTAAGAACTCGTGACACATGATGATTAGCAAGGAGTAGTAAGGGAAACTAGTACCACACAGAGTAGTCAGCGAAGACCAGTGTCAGCAAACCGAAGGATTACCAGAACAGTATGACAAGGTGAACCAAGACCACCAAGCATCATTCACTGTCTGTTAGGTGACATTTCTACCCTTTGCAAACATCACATGTTCCCTCAAGCATCTAACTAGCAAAACGTCACATGCCTGTTTTATCCAGTCTGCTTCCAGAAAGATACCACATGTCTCTTATCAGCAAATATTGTTTCACATGTCTGCTTCAGCAAAACCATCCTCTCATAAGAAAGTTTCCAGAAAAACATCGTACGACACAATTGAGTCTCCAAAGCAATCAGAAATTTCCACTTCAGAGAGTTGCAAGTAGCAGGAAGATTAACCAAAGCTAAGGCTATATTTAAAAGTGTGATTAAAAATGCACTAGTTCATTAGCTAAATTTAAAATATATTTAAATCTGAAAATAGTATTTAATACTTTCCACTGTATTGGTGAAAAGTGTTTCTCCATGAAAGCGAAGAGATTTAAAAGAAAATTTCAGTGTGAGACATAGATTATCTTCCTACAAGTTTTGATGTACTTTTTTTGATTTTTAGTTTTTTGGTTTGTATTTAATGAAGAAGCCCAAAAAGATCTGAAAAACAAAGCAAACTGTCACTGTTGTCTTTGGTTAACAATGGTAATAGCATGGTAAGACCCCATTGCTGAACATACCACAGAGTTTTTTGCAGGACATGGAGAAATCAATCTCAAACTGACCAACAAATTTTCTCCCTGCTGTCTAGTTTTCATAGAACCAAAGGTGCTATACAGGAAGCTATCATACAAAAGAAGTAAATGGTCTCACCCAGCATGGCCCCTAGCATGCTATAATACAGACCTGACAGTCAAGACATGCTCACTGATGCAACAGCAGAGTAACTAATCCTATATATATATATATATATATATATATATATATATATATATATATATATATATATATAATTTTTCATTGGAGTTGAGAGTGGCACCACAGGAGAGAATTAATATCTGGTATGGTCTGAAGGTTATAGGCTTAAGATGTTTTGCTTTGTAGTCATGCCATATTACCTTCTAAATGTCTATGTTTATACCCATATACCTGTGCTGTTCACAGGACAAGTCTTATGGCAGTGGTAAGTAATCAATAGAATTACTCAAACTGCTTAGAGTAAATGTTCATGAAGCATCTTTTTCAATCTCCCTGTCATGACTCAAGATATATTACAGAAAAAAAAAGACTTTATTAAAACAGTCATGAATTCACAGTGTCTTAGTTACCTGCACAAGTTCAAGCCAACCAGAATTCTAGCATAGAGGAATAACTCAAGGGTCCACATCCCTTACTCACAGAGGAGCTCCTGGAGAGATAAACTTATCCTTCATCTGGAGTGAGGCTAGGTTGTTTATGCTTCTGTATATAATGCTACTTCCATGCAAATAGGTCCAGCACTAAATCTACTGGCGGTTTTTGTTGGTTTTTGTTTGTTGTTTATTTTCATTTTTGTTTTTTTGACAGGAGGTTAAAAGGGAGAATATGTGATGAAATAAAGCAGGAAATGTAGAGGAAAATTTGAGAATGGATGAATCATATATTTTTCTATACAATAATTAAGTACACACAAATGGAAGGAAATATTAACAATTAATAATAATAATAATATACATTTTAAGCAACAGAGATACTTGTTGCTAGATTCGTATATTCTGTGGTACTATAGATATTAGACAACTTATTGAATCAGTCCAGATGTTCAGTAGTTAACAGTTGGGTAAAGAAAATTTTTATGAAGGTGTCTTACATAATGATTTCATACTATGTTTTTTTGTGATCTAATGGATTTTATTAGGTTGTATACAGGAGTTCAATGTGGATCATTTGTTCAGAGGAGCATGTGTACCTTACTAATGTTTACACCACTGCAGAAAATATTTCTTCTGTACTTACTGACCTTTATCTACCTATAGGTTCTCAGAGGAGAATGTGTATTTATGAGATCTATGAGGTACTTCTTTTTCCATGACAGAGTACCTATAACACAGTCTTAGGGAGATCATGTGAGGTAACCACAGCTACCATATGTTCAAATATAATAATCTGTCATGCCCAGAAATCATCATTGCACAGTATTCTTCATTTCTTCCAGTGCTTATTTATGTACTCTCTGCCTCATCATACGTTATGTTCCCTGAGCCATGGAGGAAAAGTGACATCCATGTGCTGGCAACTACAAAATGTTTGGAAAATACTTGTCTTTTGGGGTTCTCTAAGATTTCTTGAACCACATTCAGAACAATCAGAATAGGAGTTTAATACAAAATATCAAATAAAATTAAGAAGTGAGAAACTATGTAGAATTGGTAACAAAACAATTTCTATTTTTATATTCTTGTTTTATCTACTACATTGAATTCTTCTATGTTCACTTAGTTCCAAGAAATCATATAATTTAATAACTTCCAAAAAGTCTGATAGTTTCCTTACAGATTACACTCAAAGACTTGGGTCAAGACATCCATATATGCTATTTGTCAAATTATTTTTCTTAACCTCTCTGCATCTAGAACATATTGTTGTTATCTGAGACAATTCTAATAAGAATCTCAAAACAATAAACTTAATAAGGGCAAATTGAGAAATTGCAGGAGAAACAATATGATTAAACTTGGCAAGATCTTTTAGTTACTCATCTTTGAGCAATTATAAGCCACAAATATTTTCTTAGTAAAACAGAAATGAATTCCAAATTATGTGAATATATTAAATGATGTAATGCTACTTCAGTTAGCTGAAGACTTTCTAAGAGGACATTCCACTTGTCAAATCTGTAACAAGAAACACTTTGACACCAAACTTCAATGAGCATCCCTTTCATGGTTTTGTAAATTTCCATCAAATTTTAATTGTTTATATTTGGTTGAGAAATTATCTAAAATATATATTCCTAGAGGACTATAATGTACATAAATCTCATATCATATCTGTTAAAATAAATCAATCATAAATTATTAAATTTAAATACCTCTTTCTTGTAAGTTTAAAGCACTAAAATCTTTTTTTCTGTAATGAAAATATTTGTATGGTATTTTTCTCTTTACTTCTAAATACCATTACATTTCAGTGCCATAGTGACATAGAAGTCTGAATGCAATTGCCTCATTTTTAATATTGCAAATATTGGCTGATTTTGACTGTTCCAGTATTTGAAGTACTATGTAAGATATTTCACCAAGATATTGTTGGTGAATATATATTTCATCATATGTTGGTGTATATATATTACATCACTTAGTCTTGTTTTAAAACCCTTAATCATTGGACCCCATCATAGCATGAGAAAATGATCTCCATCATAATCTTCTAAATTAGTAATGATGATAAATAACCAGCTTAGGTTTCACACAATGTATGTAATCAGTGTTCTCATACTAACTGACTATGCGCATTAGAAGAAAAGAAATTTATTTCATGGCCAATCTTGTATTTACTTTTTTTTTCAGCCTTAGGAGAATTTCCATTGAATGATCTGAAATAATCTAATACTGTAACCCCTACTCAATATCACACACCTTAGGTTCATTGTCTTATCAAAAATGAAGGTGAGATCAGTAGATGCAGATTCTGACAGAAGAAATCATGAAAATATCCTTCAGAATGTGAACTGGAGAGTAGGCAAAAGGAAGAGACAATTCTAGCAGTTCCAGTTTGCTTCTTTGTTACTGTGATCAAACACCGTCCAAACACAACTTGGCAGAGGCTGGCTTTGAACTCAAGGTTACAGACCATTATGAACAGAAGCCATGGAAGGGACTCAAGATGCGGACCTAGGGGCAAAAACACAAGCAGAGGACAGAATGTGCTTTGCTTACTGACTTTGTCTTCATGGTTTGCCCAGCTTACTTTCTGATACAACCCAAAACCACTTTCCCAAGGCTAATACCAGCCAGAGTGGTATGGGCTCTCTCAAATCATTATTATATTAACTAGCACCATGATATCCTAAAAAGAGAGGGGGAAGAGAGACAGGAACAAACAAAGAAGAGGGGGAGGAAGGGAGGGTGGGAGGGAGGGAGGGAGAGAGAGAGAGACAGAGAGAGAGAGAGACAGAGAGACAGAGAGACAGAGAGACAGAGAGAGAGAGAGAGTTTTCTTAAACCCTTGAGAGAAACTTGATTAGCTGTGAGAGCTGGAAGTGAGAGTCGGAAATAGCCTGCACAGCCTGAGAGAAATTCCAAAAAGAAAGAGGGGCCATTCATTTTCAAGCTTTTCCTTGATTATTTTCCAGAGAGTGATGGTAGGTCCATAATTCTTGATTTGTCCTGTGACAGCCTAAAAAGGAAACACGCAGCTATTGGTTAAGATTCTAAATTTATCTTGCAGTTGCAATGGGGAGGGCAAATCCTTTCTTTATTTTTGAGATTCTTGTACCTGAGCTATAAGTTCTTTCTAGGAGAAAGGCTCGTGTGGGTGTGGCTTGAGCTCTAGAAGAGAGATAAGTCTAGACCAGTGGTTTTCATCCTTCCTAATGTTGCAACCCTTTAGTAGAATACCTCCTGTTGTGGTGACCCCAAATCATAAAATTATATTTGTTCCTACTTCATACTCTAATTTTGCTTATGGTATGAATTGTAAAATCCGAGTTTTCTGATGATCTTAGGCTACCCCTTGAAAGGATTGCTCAAACCACCCTAGGGTCATGACCCATAGTTTAAGAACTGCCAGTCTACAGGGTCTGTGATCCAATTTTTAATTCATCACAAAGATGACCTTCTGAATAGGGGTAAAATCACCTCTACCATTGAGATTTTGTTTAGAAGTTGCTTTCAGAAATTTCACTGCTAGCTCTATTTTGTACAAAAGCCAATTGGTATCAACTACTATTCTCGTTCAGTATTTCACAAAGGCTTCAGGTTCTGTGTCTCAGTACAAAGAAGCAGTCAGAGATGCATAGCGAGCAGCAAACAAAGCAAAAGAATTTATTTTTAAAAACATACCTCCAGTGGAGGAAGCAGTCAGACTGGGGAGAAACTTTAGTATTTCAGTCGTTTTAATGTATGAAAGCTTGGAGGACCAGGGCTTTATTGAGCATGTTCCATATGTTACATGTGGCTCTACATACAACGTCATGTATTGCAGCTTTCAACAGCATCTTACATCTCTACCTAAGACTGAGTATGTTTATAAGCCTTTTATACTCAAAGACAAGCTGGGGTGCATCTGTACCTGCAGTAGCAATGCAAGGCAGTTTTAGTTGAAGTTGGCTGGGGGTAGAAGCGGCCTTCAGAATCTTTATTTCCAAACTTGTTTCTTTTATAAAATAATTTCATAGGACTTTGAGCAAGATATTCCTGACTTCACTCTGCCCTGTTCTCTTGCATCAGTAGCCACTATTCCTACACAGCTACAATACTTCAACCTATAATTTAAAATATATTTCATTTGTCTTACTAGCAAGGGAATGTTTCTGCCATTAGAGAGAATCCTCTTGGGTACTCTATATCCGTAATCTATTCTTGCACAAAACGTTTTTCATGTTATGATATTATATCATGCATCTTTCCATTTATCTGCTTAGCTCGACTTGTCACTGAAATTGTTTACAATGTAATACTACCCTACAACCATGCCACTATAGGGATAGCTACCATCCCGTTAGCTGTTCCTCCGACTTCTTCATATGCCTTCAGTTATGCTCTGCTGTGTTCTGCTTATATGAACAACTGTCACTCAATTATTAGTCTGGATTTTTTTTTTTTTTTTTTTTGGTTTTTCTTTTTTTGGTTTTTTTTTTTTTTTTTTTTTTTGGTTTTTCGAGACAGGGTCTCTCTGTGTAGCCTTGGCTGTCCTGGAACTCACCTGTAGACCAGGTTGGCCTCGAACTCAGAAATCTGCCTGTCTCTGCCTCCCAAGTGCTGGGATTAAAGGCGTGCGCCACCACTGCCCAGCTTCTGGATTTTTTTCCTCTGGAATGATGAAGACATCTCCCTCTATTATCGTGCTTAAATCACTCACCTATTGCTTCCTAGAATTCAGAAATTATTTTTAAAGATCAAAATCAGCCAACTTTATTCCCAGGCAATTCACTCAATGATTTACATATATTAAAAACTGAATATAGCATGAATCATGAGAGCCAAGTCTTTAAACTTGTAATAGTGGGTAACAACATATGTTTTCTGAATGATAGAAATCAGTATTTTGACTCTTCTTCCAAGTCGGTTGGTGAGGAGACAATAGACAAGATATTTAACCTTTTCAACCTCTTTTAATATTTTCAAATTGGTTATTAAACTATTCTCTAAGGTTGCTAGGGAGATATTCTAAAGCACTTTACAAAGCATCTAGATGTTTTGTTTTTTTCTGAAGTAAATATTAGCTGAACTATTTCAGTGTTTCCTCTTTGCTGAAAAATTATAACAGCAATTTCTGTACTTTTGTAAATATACCTTACATCAATTGCTCTTGTTGCTCATATACTTTTTACATTTGGGCACTAGCAAGTCTCCTTAAGTTATTGAAAAAACCTCTAACTTTTTATCTCAGATAAATTACTCATAATATTACAGCATCACATAATTTTTTTTTCTTAGTGGTAAAATTGATAATACTCAATGATCTTCTTTGTTAAAATACAAAATTCAACAAATATAATGAAGGCTGCAAATTGTTACAGGGTCTCTAGCCTTAAAAGCAAACCAAGATTTTTCTGTCTTCAATTCTATTTGTTCATCTGGATACTCGATCTTTAGCCACATGAGGTAGAGTTTCCTTTTTTTATATTCTTTCTTCTGAGTATAACCTTTAATATTTCCTTTCTATAGAGATGCTCCCTCCTCTTCATTGTCTTGGATATTTCTATTGAGATGTCCTATGCGTTTATATTATATAAGATGCCTATCTCTAGTGCTCTTGCACCTTTATTTCTCACCGAGGAGCTGATGGGCTTCTGATAATGGGCCTGTGACACACCCAGTAGAGCATATGATTTATGACAGCAGGAACTACAACTATCCTCCTATTGATTTCATCTACCTTAGGCAAATATCTAATTAACGGTCCATGATCGTGTGCTAAACAGACTTTTGTTAAATAACAGTAGTCATTTTCAAAGCATCCCAGATTCTTTAAAATGTGAATTTCATGAAATTGAATTTTAAACAAGACATATATTTTCTTCTGGTACACACAATCTACATCAGGAACTTCGTGGATTTTTATACTACCTGGCTGATCCTAATTCCACTTAGATCTGGAATTTGATTTTTAAAACTATGCACATGCTATACAGCACAGGCTGGTTTGGAATTCATGATCCTACTATCTCAGTCTTTTGAATTCGGGGAACTCACCTATGGATTGTCATACCTGGCTAGAATTTTATTTTGACCCAACCCATTCCATTTTCTGTTTTATATTCAACATCTCTCTCTGTTTAGAATGCCTATAACTCAAGACAGAGAATATTTGACTATTTGCTTTTGCTGGATATGTTCCTGTTACTACACGTGATGGTACTCAGAGCTAGACGTAGTAAAAGAGGCTAGAAAGGAAATTCTTATTTCAGCATAAAATTGAACAAACTTATTAAAACTTCTCATGTGGTTCGTTGAAAATACAACAGCCTAGACTAGGATTCTGATAAATCTATATTGAAGGCACTGCTTCCTGCTTCTTTCCTGCTATCTCCCATTGCTCAACTTGTTCATTTATAGTATTGATCTTATGACATGCTGCATATCTCATTTAAATAGGGAAAAATTAAAGGTTAAAGAGTTTGTACTCCATTTGTATAAATACTTACTATCCCAGATTTATTTTTTAACCTTCACTCAAATTTGGCTTTCCACCAAGCTGACAGAATTGATTAATGGTTGGTGAAAAAAATATATTAATTTACTTTTTCTGGTTAATTATTTGTACTCAAAGGCAAATGTTATATTTTTTCTCTTTTCAAAAGGACATAGTATTCTATTGAGCCAGGACCACAGTTTTCATTCTATGAGTTAAACAAGAGAAAGGTATTTTGTCACACTTGTGGAAGACAGCATCACAGAACCAATGTGGGACTAGGTTTGGCTTCTGGTGGTTGTTCCACTCCCAGAATTGACATGGTACTTTTTATTGAAGAAGTGTAAAGATTTCATGAGTAATTCATTTGATCAGGCTCAAACATCAGGCTTTGTTTAATCTCAACACTTCATTCGATCTATCTTCATATACACTAACATCGGTGGTGACACATCCCACATTTGGTGTTTTAGAATGATGTAGCAGAACTGACAGTACTGACGGTGGAACTTATCCAGACTATAACTGAACAAAATGATGCTCATTTTCTCATACAGTTTCTTTCCCTTGCCACTCTGAGCTTGAGGCAAAGGAAAAGGCTGATTTATAGTGCAAGACTGGAGCCCTCTGCTCCAGCACAGGCCATATCAACACCCAATTCCACAGACCAAGTCATCTTATCCCATTTCCACCCATCGTGTAGAAGCCCCCAAATCCACCAGACACCAGACCAGCACTGAGATCCTCCTCTAAGGCCAACTACTGGCCACCAACACTTCCTCAGAGCCTGCCCAACTATCCCCCAATAACCCCTCCTTTCGTCATTGCCTTATCTGACTCATACGTCCAGTGAAAGTCCCATACTCCACCAAAGGTCACACTGGCACACAAAACCTCAGAGGACCCCAGACTATACTTGAGGACAAGCTGACTTCCAAAATTCAAGAATCCATCTTAGGTGCAGACCCTTTACTATGCCACAGGCAATCCATCCAGAAGACCATAGAAGAAACAGGAATTCAAGAACAAGGCACCCGTCCAACAAAGACAAACACAAAACTTCTCACCCAGACCTGCAATCACCACAAACCTAGATCCAAAGATATGAGTGCAAGAACAAAATTAACAATAGCCAGGGCAATATGTAACCACCAGAATTCATTCATCCTACAACTGCTAACCCTGAATATTCCAAGATAGCTAAAGTACAAGAAAATTGTTCTAAAAACAACCTTATAGAAATCCATGAAGATGAAATGGTTAAATGCCCTTTAAAAATCCAGAAAAACAAAAATTAAAGGAAATGGATAAATCCAAGAAATTTAAGAGATCCAAGAATAAACGAACAGTTGAAGGAAATAAATAAAACTGTTCAAGACCTGAAAACAGAAATAGAAGCAATAAAGATGACAAACTAGGGAAATTCTGGCAATGAAAAATCTATGTAAGTTAACCGGAAGTACAGACACAAGTATCACCAAGAGAATACAAGAATTAAAAGAGAATATTTCCAGGCACTGAAGATATGAAAGAAGAAGTAAACTTATCAGTCAAAGAAAATGTTAAAACTAAAAATTTCCCTAACACAAACCATCCAGGGCATCTAGAACACCATTAAAAATCAAACCTAATATGGATAGAAGCAGGAGAAGAATCCTAGATCAAAAGCTCAAAAATTTCCCTTATGAATATAGATGCGAAAATATTCAATAAAATTCTTGCAAACCGAATCCAAGAACACATCAAAACGATCATTCATAATGATCAAGTAGGCTTCATCCCAGGGATGCAGGGATGGTTCAATACCTGGAAATCCATCAATGTAATCCACTACATAAGCAAACTCAAAGAAAAAAACAACATGGTCATTTCATTAGATGCTGAAAAAGCATTTGAAAAAAATTCAGTATCCCTTCATGACAAAAGTCTTGGAAAGATCAGGAATTCAAGTCCCATACCTAAACATAGTGAAAGCAATATACAGAAAACCAGTATCCAACATCAAACTAAATGGAAAGAAACTCGAAGCAATCCCACTAAAATCAGGGACTAGACAAGGTTGCCCTCTCTCTCCCTATCTATTCAATATAGTAATTGAAGTTCTAGCTAGAGCGATTAGACAACAAAAGGAGGTCAAAGGGATACAAATTGGAAAGGAAAAAATCAAAATATCACTATTTGCAGATGATATGATCGTATACTTAAGTGACCCAAAAAACTCCACCAGAGAACTGCTACAGCTGATAAACAACTTCAGCAAAGTGGCTGGATATAAAATTAACTCCAACAAATCAGTAGCCTTCCTATACTCGAAGGATAAACAGGCTGAGAAAGAAATTAGTGAAACAACACCCTTCACAATTGTCACAAACATAATAAAGTATCTTGGTGTGACTCTAACCAAGCAAGTGAAAGATCTGTATGACAAGAACTTCAAGTCTCTGAAGAAAGAAATAGAAGAAGACCTCAGAAGATGGAAAGCTCTCCCATGTCCATGGACTGGCAGGATTAATATAGTAGAAATGGCCATCCTGCCAAAAGCAATCTACATATTCAATGCAATCCCCATCAAAATTCCAACTCAATTCTTCATAGACTTAGAAAGAGCAATTCTCAAATTCATTTGGAACAACATAAAACCCAGGATAGCAAAAGCTATTCTCAACAACAAAAGAACTTCTGGGGGAATCAGCATTCCTGACCTCAAGCTATACTACAGAACAGTAGTGATAAAAACTGCATGGTATTTATACAGCGACAGGCAGATAGATCAATGGAATAGAATTGAAGACCCAGAAATGAACCCACACACATATGGTCATTTGATCTTTGACAAAGGAGCAAAAACCACCCAGTGGAAAAGACAGAATTTTCAACAAATGGTGATGGTTCAACTGGCGGTCTACATGTAGAAGAATGCAAATTGATCCATTCCTATCTCCCTGTACAAAGCTCAAGTCCAAGTGGATCAAGGACCTCCACATAAAACCAGATACACTGAATCTAACAGAAGAGAAAGTGGTGAAAAGCCTTGAACACATGTGTACAGGGGAAAAATTCCTGAATAGAACGCCAATGGCTTATGCTTTAGGATCAAGAATTGACAAATGAGACCTCATGAAATTGCAAAGCTTCTGTAAGGCAAAGGACATTGTCAATAGGACAAAACAGCAACCAACAGATTGGGAAAAAAATCTTTACCAATCCTACATCCGATAGAGGGCTAATATCCAATATATAGAAAGAACTCAAGAAGTTAGACTCCAGAAAACCAAATAACCCTATCAAAAAATGGGGAACAGAGCTAAACAGAGAATTCTAAACTGAGGAAATTCGCATGGCCGAGAAGCACCTAAAGAAATGCTCAACATCCTTAGTCATCAGGGAAATGTAAATCAAAACAACTCTGAGATTCCACCTCACACCAGTCTGAATAGCTAAGATCAAAAACTCAGGTGACAGCAGATGCTGGCAAGGATGTGGAGAAAGAGGAACACTCCTCCATTGTTGGTGGGATGCAAGCTGGTACAACCACTCTGGAAATCAGTTTGGCGGATCCTCAGAATATTGGACATATTACTAACTGACGAGCTATACCTCTCCTGGGCATATATCCAGAAGATGCTCCAACATGTAATTAAGACTTATGCTCCACTATGTTCATAGCAGCCATATTTATAATAGCCAGAAGCTGGAAACAACCCAGATGTCCCTCAGCAGAGGAATGGATACAGAAAATGTGGTACATCTACACAATGGAGTACTACTCAGCTATTAAAAACAATGATTTCATGAAATTTGCAGGCAAATGGATGGAACTTGAAAATATCATCCTGAGTGAGGTAACTCAATCACAAAAGAGTGAACATGGTATGTACTCACTGATAAGTGGATATTAGCCCAAAAGTTCGGAATACCCAAGTTTCACTTTACAGTAAATGCTGGACTGAGAGTGAGGTCCCAGATGGAGGAGTTGGAGAAGGGACTGAAGGAGCCGTGGGAGTCTGTAGCCCCATGGAGGGAGCAACAGTGTCAACTGCCTGACTCCCAAGGTCCTCCTGGAGGCTGGACCGCCAAGCAAAGAATACGCATCGAAGGACCCATGGTTCAGACCACATATGTGGCAGAGGAGGGCCTTGTTGGCCATCAGGGGAAGGAGAGGCCCCATTAAAGGGGAATGTCAAGGTGGGAATATGGGAGTGGGTGGGCAGGTGGGTGGGAGTGGGTGGGCAGGTGGGTGGGAGGTGGAATTCCCTCATAAAGGTAGGGTAGGGGTAGGGGATAGGTGGTTTCCAAAGAGGAGACCTAGAAAGGGAAATGTAAATAAAATATCAATAAAATAAAATAGCAAAAAAAAAAAAAAAAAAAAAGAATATCACAGAAAAAAATTTTTCTAACCTAAGAAAGAGATGCCTATAAAAAAAACAAGAAGCTTACAGAAGACCAAATAGATTGGACTAGAAAAATAATGTCCCTTAAACACATAATAAAATACTAAATACACAGAACAGCGAAATATCCAAATCTGCAGTGGAAAAACTCCAAGTAACATGTAAAGGCAGTTAGAATTATATCCAATTTCTCAATGGGGACTCTATAAGTCAGAAAGTCCTGATCAGATAAGATATGTTGCACTCTCCAAAGAAGCATAGATGCCAAACCAGACTATTATACCTAGCAAAACATTTAATCACCATAGGTGGAGAACACATGATATTCCATGATAATGTATACTTTAAACAATGTCTATGCACAAATATATACATACAGAAGTAAATAGAAGAAAATCTCCAACTTAAAGAAATAAACTACAGCCATGAAAATGAAGGAAATAAATAGTCTAACACTAGCATAACTCTAGGAAGGGAAACACACACACATACATACTCTCTCTCTCTCTCTCTCACACACACACACACACACACACACACACACATAAAACCATCACAAACAATGTATTAACAGGAAGTAACATTCATTTGTCCTTGATATCTCCCTATGTAAATGAGATTAATTTCCCAATAAATAATATACACTAACAAAATGGATGTGAAAATAGGATCCATTCTTCTTCTGCATATAAGAAGCACAACTCAACATCAAAGATAGACATTACCTCAGAGTAAAGGATTTGAAAAAAATGTTTCAAGCATATGGACCATTCTAATATCTAACAAAATAGACTTCAAACAAAAATTAATCAAAAGTGACAGAGAAAGACATATGTCACTCATCAAAGAACAAATCATAAAGGATGTTTTGTTTTTGTTTTTAATGTTTAACATTATGCCCCAAAGACAAGAGAACTCATGTTTGTAAAGAAAATACTACTAGTGCTTAAAACACTGAACCACACACTTTGAATGAGGGAGAATTAAATAACCCATGTTTACCAACAGATTGGTTATCCAGAACAAAACTGAACAGAGGTATTCTAGAGATATCCGATGGTATGAACCAAAGGGACCTAACCTACAGAACATTTCACCTCAATGCAAAAGAGTACACCTTCTTCTCAGTACCTCATGAAACATTCTCCAAAGTTGAACAAACTGTCATAAATCAAGTCTCAACAAATATAAGAAAATTGAAATAAACCCTTGTATTCTCTCAGACCACCATGGCTTAAAGCAGAATTTCAATAACAGAAACATTTGAAAGCCTACAAACTCATGGAAACTAAACAACTCTCATTTAATAATTATTTTGTCGAGGCAGAAATTAAGAAAGAAATTAAAAATTTCCTACGATTCATTTTATATAAAGTCACACCAATCTAAAAATTTATGAGACACAATGAAAGCAGTGTTAAGAAGAAAGTTCATAGTGATTTTTGATAAGGACGCCAGAAATATGCAATGGAAAAAAGAATTATCTTCAGCAAATGGTGTTGGTCTAATTGCTGTTGGCATGTAGAAGAATACATGCAGACCAGTATCTATCACCCTGCACAAAACTCACCTCCAAGATGGTAAGGAGAGTCACTAAACCCAGATTCACTACATCTGATAAAAGGGAAAGTGAGGAATAGCTTTGAACACACAGACACAGGAGAAAGTTTTCTGAGCAGAATATCAATAACAAAGGCACAATGATTAAAAATTAATGACTGGGATTTATGAAACTGAAAAGCTTCTGTAAAGCAAAGAACAATGTCTGTCAGACTAAACAACAGCCTACACAGCAAGAAAAGAGTTTTACAAATTTAAAATATGACAGAGGGCTAATATTCAAAATATATAAAGTACTTAAGAAACTAGACATCAACAAACCAAATAATCCAATTTAAAAACGTGATTCATATCTAAACAGAGCATTCTCTGTAGATGAATCTCAAATGGCCAAGAAACATTTAAGAAATGTCCAACACTCTTACTCATCAGAACAAAGCAAATATAAATGACCCTGGGATTCCATCTTACACATGTCAGAATGGCTAAGATAAAAAACACATGTGATAGCTTGTGCTGGCAAGAATGTGGAGCAAAAGAGACACCCATTGCTTGTTCGAGTGAAAACTTATACAGCCATTTTGAAAATTTATATGAAGGTTACTCAGAAAATTGTAAAATTGATCCACCTTAAGACCCAGCTATACCATTCCTGAATATATACCCAAAGTATGTTTCATTCAATGACAAGGACACATATTCCACTGTGTTCACAGAAGCTCTATCTGTAATAACCAGAAACTTGAAACAGTTTAGATGTCCCTCAACCAAAAAATGAATAAAGAAAATGTGGCACATTTATACGGTGGGAGTATTGTCACTCAGCTGTTAAAATATAATTAGCATTGACATCTGTAGGCAAGGAGATGGAACTGGAAAGAAATCATCCCGAGCAAGGTAACAGAGACCCAGAAAGACAAACATGGTATGTACTCATAAGTGAATCTTAACAGTAAAGGAGACTCATGCTAAAATCCACAGACCCAGAAAAGCTAAATGTAAAGGAGGGTTCAAGGGGAGACACATGAGTATCCCTGCAAAGAAAAAGTACAATGGATTTCATGGGTGAACCAGGATGGGTGAGTGTGGGAACAGAAATATTCAGGGAGTGGGGGAGTAGAGGAAGGGAACACTTGAAGAGACAAATGAAACTGAGGGTCAATTTTGGGGGAGATGTAGAAACCCCATGCAATGGAATCTCTCAAGAATCCACAAAAGTGACCCTAGGGGGATACAGAAGCAGAAATGTCCACTTCTGTAACAGGCAAGGCTTCTAGTAGAGTAGTTGGGAGAGCAACCAAGCCACTAAACTGTCAACCTACAATTCGTCCTGCCTGCTGGGATAATTGTGGCCCAGAACTTGTGCGAGTAGCCAGGCAGTTTAACTTGAAACCCATATTAAAATCAGAGGCAAGCTTGACAATGCATAGAAGGCCAAGAACAAGTGTCTGGATAGCCCAGAGACCTATGATAGAACCAGCACCACCATGACCATCACCACCACCATCACCAACAACAAACCAAACAAACAGCCTATAAAATGATTCCCAAGTCCTGTTGATATAACACTATACTAGTATACTGGAGCCTAGCTTAATCGTCATCAGAGAGCTTTCATCCAGCAATAGATGGGAGCAGATGCAGAGACAAACGACCTAATACTAAGCAGATTTCAGGGAATTCTGAAGAAGAAGGTGAGGAAGGATTATAGTTGCCAGAGTGGTCAAGGATGCCGCAGGGATACATACAGCCCGTAAAATCCAGGAACTTGGACTCAGAACTGACAATAAGTAAGATTTTATAGGTCTGACCTGGGACCTCTGCACATATGTAGCTTGGTGTTCTTGTGGGGCTCCTAACAATGGAAGTGGGTGCTGTCTCTGAGCCTTTTTCCTACTTTTGGGACCCTTTCCCTCCTACTGAGGTGCCTAGACCAATCTTAATATGAGGGGAGATGGCTTGTCTTATTATAACTTGGTATGAAATGTTTGTTTGATAACCCTTGAAAGCCTTCCCTTTTCTGAAGGGAAAGGAGGAGGAATGGATCTGTGGGAGAGGAAATGTAGGGAGGAGGGACAGGGAAGAAATTGAATTTTAAATTAAAAAAAAAACAACCAATGTATATAATAGCATAAATGAATATTATGCACATAAAGTCAACTCTCCAGAACCAGTATACAATCATTTAAATAGATTTTTTCTTTTACTTTATCTACTATAATTAGGATAAACATCAAATAGACCCTGAACTAATTTGAGGTTTTTTAATTTTGAATTTTCACAGGCTCCTGATTCTCTACTAGGAAGCTGAACCCACATGTAAACAGAGGGGTAAACACATGTATCTCAGATAAACATACTGAGTAAATTCCATGTGATCTCTCCATTAAGATAAAGTAAGTTGGGGCTGGAGAGATGGCTTAGCTCTTAAAAGCTCTGTCTGCTCCTCCAGAGGTTCTGAGTTCAATTCCAAGCAACCACATGGTGGCTTACAACCATTTGTAAAGGGATCTGATGCCATCTTCTGGCGAGTCTGAAAGAGAGTGACAGTGTAGTCAGATACATACGGTAAATAAATAAATCTTTTTTTTAAAAAGAAGATAAAGTATGTTTTATATTAGATGAATCTACCCTACTGAAATCTACTTTTTTAACTCAAGCATGTTTAAGGTTTGTTTTTTTACACTCAAGGCTGGGATAAGATGTGGTGTTCTGGAGTCTGTATATGCAATATATTTTAATTTTATAATATTTTCAGCCATAGATGCATTTATCAGATATAATCCCATGTGGTTGCTGGTAAGCTGCCCATGTTCTAGTGAATGATCTCACATTGATGCACATATGGGCATCACTAATTAGATTTGGGATTATTAATTACAAAAAAAAGAAAAATTGACATGAAGCTTGGAAGGAGACAAGGTGGGGATACTGAGGGAATTGGAGAGAGGTACTGGTGGTTGAATCTGTTCCGTGTGCATTTTATAAATGTATGAAAATGTAATGAATAAAAACTATTAAGTTGTTAAAAATATATGCTTCCATCAAACACTTCTGCTCTATACTATATCACATAAATTCATATTTTCAAAACTATATTTGGTATTCACTTATTTAAATTACATTTTTACTTTAACTTATTTACTCCTCACAAAAATATATAGAACATTATTTGCTATCTCATACATAATACTTCTCATCAAATTCATCATCAGGTGCACTTAAACACAATATAAGCCAATTCAGCTTCCTTTTTTTGACTTACAATAAACCGTATTTTAGACTACTAAGAAGTCTCTTACAGCCCCACCTAGGGATCCATCCTATCTGCAGCCACCAAACCCTGACACTATTGCTGATGCCAAGATGTGCTTGCAGACAGTAGACTCTTATGGCTGTCCTCTGAGAGACTTTGCCAGCACCTGACTAAGACAGTTGCAGATACTCACAGTCAACCGTCAAACTGAACCTGGGGACCCCAATGGAAGAGTTAGGCGAAGGGCTGAAGGAGCTGAAGAGATTGCAACCACATAGGGAGAACAACAGTATCAATTAACCAGATTCCTCAGAGATCCCAGGGACTAAACCACCAACTAAATTGTATCCAGGGCTCCTGCTACATTATGTTGCAGAGGATTGCTTTATCTGGCATCTGTGGGAAGGGAGGCCCTTGGTCCTGTGGAGTCTTATTGCCCCAGTATAGGGGAATGCTAGAGGGGTGAAGCAGAAATGGGTGGGTAGGTGGGGGAGCATGCTTTTAAAGGCAAAGGGGAGGGGGATTGGGTGAGGGTTTGTGGAGAGGGGACAGGGAAAAGGGATACCATTTGAAATGTAAACAAATAAAATTGTTAATAAAAATCCAGAAGAACGCAGGCTCCTTAGTTAAGCTTTGTAAATATAAATGAATCCTTTGTGGTTTCTATTAATCAACATTGCACCTTTCTCTTTCTCTGGTTATAGATCTTTTTTGTGAACCTTGATATTATCACTGTAAGTATACACAGTTATGCTTACAATAAATCATGTTTATTTTGTTTAGCCTGTTAACAGTGATCTGAATGTTTTTCAGAGATCACCAATATATCATAATATATTAAATAAAAATATTAAGAAAACACATGATCAGAAAGCAAGTTCATCTTATTTTGGAGATTTGTTATATTATTAACTAAAATATTTGATCCTATGAATATAATAACAGAATTCTATATGCCAGCCATTGGTCACATCTGCATTGAGAATTTAGTTTTTTTTGTTTGTTTGTTTTTAGCAACACAGAAATGTTATGTGAATATGTCTTGTTTTAATCTCAAGTATGGGATATTGAGCTGCTTCAGACTTTCCACAGTAACTATGATTTGTCTTCTGCTCTGGCAGGGGCGTGATTTTGCCAGCTGAAGATTACGTTTGGAGTTCTGATAACCCTTCAGAGGGTATAAAAATGCCAGCACCCTGAGAGGTTTGGCGGCTGCCCCTGTTACTACTCCTTCTGCTGCGGCTGTTGTTATTTGCTGTTCGATGGATTGTTGGTTGGAGATATCCTGACCACAAAGATCAAACTTGTTCCAAGGAACTCGATAGAAACTCTTAATCAGCAAGAAGTACTCTAAATGAGATCAAGCTTGCTTTGTTTTCCTTTAAAAAAAAAAAAATATATATATATATATATATATATATATATATATATATATATATATATATATATATATTCCCTTTAAAAGTATCCCTCAGAATTAAACAAATATTACTACAAAGCAACTGTTCTTAATTTTTGATTTCCCACTGGGTATTATACTCAATGCTGGTTATTTTTGAGATTGAGATATTGTAATTGATTGACCATCTGTTTTTTTCTGAATATTCACATTCTTCATTTGCTCTTGAGGATTACAAGTAAATTCCTAGCATCTGTTTTAACCTTTCATGTAAATGAAAAGAAAATGAAAGGCTATTCCCAACCAAATTGAAATATAAAACCGTTATTATTTTTATGCTAATACACTTTTCTCATATTTGATAATGCACTTGTATGCAAATATGAGAATAATTTTATCATGTCTATGGAAATGATTGCTTATCAAAATTATTTAATAGCAAGCACAGTTTTTGAAATTGTTTGTATATTAAAAAGCATTTTGGAATTTACATGGATTTTTTATGTCTCATGATTTCTTTGTGTTCAAAGTAATATCTGTTCTCATTTCATTCATATTCTCTAAAAGTCTCTAAACTCTACAACTATGGTGGTGCACACTCATAATGCCATTACTGTAGAGGCCCAAGCAAGAGAGTGGCAGGGCTACATAGAAAGATCTGTTTCAAAAGAAAGAAACAAAGAAAAACAACTATATCAAACAAAAGTTCAAAACTATGCTTTCCTCAATGACGATTTAAATGGAAATAACCATCTCTACTATAATAAAATAATGTATGATTTTTTTCTTTCAAGTTCTCGTTTAAACTTTGGTAAAGTCATATAATATAGGTAATATTCTCATGTGACATGTAAGAAAATCACAACAAATATAAAAATACTTTATATTTCTGCAATTGCCATGTAATAGAGGATGATTCAAATCTTAGTTGGATCAGGGTTAATAAGAAAGCAGCCACAACTGTATGACATTTCCTTTGTTTCTATGTTTATAGCTTTCTATAGATAAGAAAATGTCAAATTATAAAAAATAATTCACAAAATAATACTGCACCAATATCATGGGATGTAATTCCTTAGTGCTCATTTTTTTTTTATTTCTTCAGATAGAGTTTATAGATTACGTACAATGGTTTTAAAGTAGAACAATTGCCCCATTGTTCACATAGAAGCAGAACTTAATGGTTTTTGAAGCATGTAAATATCTGGGAAGCATTATACTACCAGTGTAGTATTATTATTTTAATAAATTTCAGCACGCAGTTACTACTTGCCTCAATGGTTTACGTTTCTGAAAAAAAGTGGGCAGCTGCCTAAGCTCCTTACTTTTTAAATTTACCTCCCACAAATAACTCCGATTAACTACTTAATAATTTCTAGGTTCCATCTTGGTTGCTCTTGACCCAACTGAGACCTCTGGGCCACATTCTCTTGCCCCCTTTATGTGCCAGCTCTCATTCCCCCCCCCCCCCCCGCATGTTCTTAAGGCATGGACTCTCCCCTCTTCTCTCCTCCACACTCTGCTAAAGCATGGATGATCTCCCCCTTTCCGTCTTCCTCCTAAATCCCACCTATCTCTCTTCTCCCCAACTATCAGCTGCTGGTATCCTTATTTGCCAATCAGGATTAACTAGGAGCAGGTTCCCAGAAGCCAAGTGCAGACTTCAGATCTGTTGGCCCAAAACATAGCATTACAGTAACAGCAAAAAAAACAAAAAACAAAAACAGAAAACAAACAAAAAGAACCCACTTTTTTCTCTCAGAAATAAATTGTACAGTTATAACAACTATGTAAATTATAAGGCATGGTATACACTTATATAGTCCATCATATTTGACAATTTAGATAAAGCATTCTATCATCTATCCTTAGTTTACAATTCTGAACCTCAGTCAAGTTTGATCTCAACTTGTATTATTACCATCTAAAAACCATCCTTTCTAAAAATAATGGCTCTAGAAAGTGGTGGTAATAGGTTCTCTTCTAGGTTCTGTGAACTCAGCTGGCTAAGATTTCAGGTCCAGGCATGAAATACCTCCTATTGAGCAGGTCTTAAGGCTAGGGGTAGGTTTTCTCCAGGTTCTCCATGCCAATATTGAACTTTTATAAATATCTTCTCTTGCTGGTCATTGGTGTATTCAAAGGCTTACATCTAGATAGGACTATTCAGTACTGTTCTCCTTTGGAAGTTTGTATAGTATCTTTAGAAAGTATGAAAACTAGTCCTTGTGAAGGAGTCTTTCCAGTGAGATTCAGACCAATAACTCTAAGTCCTGTCCTATACCCAGACTGTATGGTATCTTCAGCTATAGAATTTTAATTTATTTATTTTTTTTGAGGGAACAAAGGCAATGACATTAGTCTCTGGGTTTAATCCTAAAGATTAATGAAATCACAATTCGTTTTGAAATATTTTTTAATTGTTATTTTATACACTTGAAAGCAGCCCATGAAAATTTACTAAAAAGAAATTTAAGGGGCTTTTTAATAAGGCGACTTGCTTAAAAACTACAGAAATAGATATCTTCTTAGAAATGGAAAAGATGTGTCTGAAGGAAATTTTTGCATCAGAGAATAAACTGTTATAGAGGGAGAAAGGTGCTGCACACAAATACTTAATACTTTGTTAGAATAAAAGAATCAATCACATATTTAAATTTATAAACAAAATTATATATAGAATATCTTCGCATAATTTCTTGCAATTATAAATACAGTCATCAAATCATTCTGGGTATTTAGAGTAATAATAAAGATACAGCAATATGTAATATTCTATTGATTTTAAATTTTATTTGTTAATTTCTTATTTTAGAGTCTTGAGTTTGCACAAGCTATGTTATAATCCAAAATCCTCCAACCTTTACTGGAATGATGATATTATAGGTACATTCCTAAATACCCAGATTACATTGGATTTTAAAATTACTCCTCAGTTCTCTCCCTTGCACTAGAAGTTTTAAATTGATTGTATCATTACACATACATTCACTTAGTTTAGGCTAAATATTTCTTAAAGTAAAATAGGCACCTCACACATAGTGTGAGGAACAGATCAAAATACATGTTGACATTACAACACAAATATTTTCAGTGAACCCTCAGGTACTTATTTATGTTCATTAAATCAAGCATTTCCCTCAGATATATGTTGATGTTTATTGAAGAAGTACACTTTAAATTGAAGTGGTTAATATTAAATTTTTATTCCTTAGAGGTGTAAAAATAAATACAGGTTTTTGTTCATGTTATTTTACATATGAAAAATCCAGTTAAAGACATTAAATGGAGAACAATATCCACTGATTGTTAAATAGCAAAACTGCTCAAGGAAGCACTAACTCTACATATGAATAGTCTCTCCCTTTCTCTCTCTCTCTCTCTCTCTCTCTCTCTCTTGCTTTCCCTCCCTCTCTCTCATTCACACAAAAGCCAGTTTTATGGTTCCAAAAAGTTGCATAGAAAAAAAAGTTTCTTAAATTTATATAATAAATTTGTCAGAGTTAATGAGCCAGTTCCAGCCCTTATCAATAACTGCAATCTATACTCGCTACATTTTCCTAAGTATTTCCCTGAGGCTGTTTTGCTGTAGAATCCATCCTGAAAACACACAATATATTTAGTTGTTAGAGATTGTGATGCTCTTCTTATCTACGACTTTCTTAGAGTTTATCATCTTGTAAGTTGTGATACTTGTGCTGAAACGTTATTCAGATGTTTTCTGGGTGATGCCCTAGGGACCGTGCAATGTTTATATCTCATGATTATCCTTGTATTGTACAGTACTAGAAGACCACAAATTAAGGTATCATTTTGATTTCATTGGATCAAGGGTGTTTTGCATCACTGGGGTCTTGATGATGATTGCCTTACTGCCCCAGTCGTCACCAGGTAGCTACTCCTTAATGTTAAACTCCCATTATTTTACCTAAGATTGTGTAGTGCACACTTTACTGTGTGGTTTGCTCTCTTCTCTTGAATGCAGGGGCCAACACAAAATACTTGGAATTCTGCTTCTTTTCTTCTGAAAGTGCAACATGCAGTGTGAGCATTGGAAGCCTGAACCCTCCAGGAAGAGAAGTTTTCTGAAGAAGAACGCATAGCTGACGTGAAGTTGCTTTTGTCTTTAATATTAAAGACTCCTCTCACATCCAGAGTTGCTTGCATCAACATCTTTTCTCATCTCTTTACCAGATATATTTTTGTTTTCCTAAAATTTTAATAGATAGTTTACCTTATCAAAATCAACAGTCTATCTTGTTATCATTCAAAGTTCTAAATATTTGAATGCCATAGCAAGCAAAATATGCCCTTTTAGACCCAGATGTTCCCTATATCTGTGATTACTCAGTGATAATTGAACTTTCTGCTGTTTGGGCATTTGTGTGTCTGTGTGTGTGTGTGTGTGTGTGTAGTTGAAATCATGTAAGCTGTGTGTATTTCCAACAGGATTGTATTACATGAACATTCATTTAGAGTTTGTTAATATCTTTTCATATTTAATCACATTTAAACTACTCAATAACATTTTGTACTGCGCTAAACTCTATTGAAATGTCTCTTGAAGAATATCATGCTACTTTCCAAAAGTTTCTTTTTTTATGACTAAAGGTACAACAAATATTCATGTGTAAGGTTTAGTTGACTAGAAGTTGTCATAATCATTTTGTTCATTTGTGAAAGCCTAATTGCTAGGATTAACAATCTGTTAGCCTTCTTCTAAATTAACTGAACCTTTTTTTTTTTCATTACTATCCAAAAAAATCCACTTCTGGTTTCTGAGTTACTGTTATCAATCTTTTGAGTTTATTTTATACTTTTAACCATTCTTATTTGTATAATAGAATTAAATTTTGTTTTAACTTTCAATTGCCTGATAATAGATAGTACTGAACATTTTTTCCAAAATCTTAAGTATTCTGTAATAAGGATATTTTGACACTTTTGTTTGATTATTCCTTTTCATATTATTGGGAATTATGAATTTTTAAAGATTTTTAAAGTTGTGTTTTATATGCTTTTTTTCCATAATCACTCTCAACAACATTCTTTTGCTATTATTGGTCTTTTTCCTCTTTCCAAATACACTCCCTGTATTTGCAATATTTTTACATGTAGAATTGTATTTAAGACAGAACATGGCCTTTCTGAATCTGGCTTCTTTTGCTTAGCACAATGATAGTCAATTTCAACAATTTTTCCTTTCGTTAATTAATTTCTTAATTTAACACAATTTCAGAATATGTACAGTCTATATTTCATCCATACATTTATCTGTTGATGGGCACCTAGACTGTTTAAATAACTCAGTTATTGTCAACACTGGCACGATGGTTGCTCAGGTATATTAAGATGTAGCTACAGTGTACAGATATATTCCTTAAGTTACAAAATGAGAGCAAATGTGTGATAGTTATACGTTTAGTTTATGAGAATCCTTAACCCAGATTTCTGCAGAGGCTGGAATGTACATTCACATCAAAAATGTCCAAAAGGCGATTTGTCCTCCATCCACTGTAGCATTTGATGTGTGTGTGTGTGTGTGTGTGTGTGTGTGTGTGTGTGTATACGCACATGTGTGTTTGTGTGTGTGTGTGTGTGAGTGTAAGGGTAGTTTAATTGTACTGTATATTTTTGGTGTAATTATAAGTGAGGTAAAATTTCAGTGTAGCTTCTGTATATGTTTCTCAAATGCTTGATAATACTAAATATATTTTTCAGGTATTAACATTTGAACTTGATCTTGAGATAACTGATCATATGAATTATCTATTAATGGTAAGGTTTTTTTCTGTTATTTTTTTCACTTCTTAAACCTTAAGGATAGTAATACTTCGTTCATTGACTAATCCGTACCCCAGCAGTTGTTTCCTTCGCTCTGCGGAATCTTTTGATACAAAACTATCAGTTTTCACTATTATTTCCTCAGATATTGAGTCCTGTTCAGAAAGCCCTGGCCTCTATTAATATCTTGAAAGATTTTTCTAATTATTTTTTCCCTTCAGAAATTCAAATTTTAAAGAAGTTGTTCTATTTTTAACTTTTTTTTTTCAGGGTGATAGACATGGGCAGAGATTCAGTCTTCTATGAGCAGAAATGCCGTCATCCAACAATGATTGTTGATCAAGCTCATTTTTTTCTCACCCAAGTTTTTGTATGTTATCAAGAGTAAGATGCATGTAAGTTAACAGGAATATTTGTGAGTTATTCATTTTATTCTGTAAGTCTATGTACCTAATCTTGTGTCAGTGCCCACTGAATGTGTTAGTGTAAATCTGCTATATAATTTAAAATCAAGTATTGTGATACAATCAACTCTGCTGCTTTCACCGCTTTTACTTTTCTCGGTTTTAGATTTGTTTGCACATCCACACTAATTTATGATTTTTTTTTTCTATGCATCACGGTTTCGGGATCATGATGGAGAATAGATGACTTTAGTTAAGTAATTTCACTGTATTATTCCTCCATAGCAAAGGACATAGCAGCAATTGATTTTATATTTTGACTTCCTCCTTTCGCTTTATTGAAAGGGTTTTTCATGTGTTAAGAGTTTTATGGTGCACCCACTATTGTTCTTCAACCATAAGATTTTATATGCAAATAGGAATAGTTGGGCTTCTTTCCTGTTTTATTCTTTTCATTTACTTAGGTTTTTCATGTCCTACTACTTTCAGTAGAAGTAAATATACAGTTAATATTCTTCTAAAAATGTTTTTTCCTTTATCTTTCTCCATTCATCGTACTACTTGTCAATGTATTGTATACAAGATTATTGTATTGTGACAGGATACTTGCGTTTTGAGATTCTTCAATGCTTTTATTATAAAGGATGTTGAAATTTGTCCCAGGTTTTTATTATCACATTTGAAAGGATTATGTGGGTGGCTTTTTATATTTGAATTATTATATTATGTATGTATAGTTGTGTAAATTGAAAAACCTTGAATCTCTGTAAATGATTTACTTTGATCATTGTATATGTCCTTTTCAAGGTGCTGTTGAATTCAGTATTTAAGTATTATATTGATGAAACCTGTCTGAATGTTTATCAGGCTAAATGGTCTATAGATCTGTTTTTACTTGCATTATTCATTTGTATAAGTATTCTGTTAAACTGTTTTTTTGTTTTGTTTTTTTTTCCTGGCTCTTTTTTTTTATTGGATATTTTCTTCATTTACATTTCAAATGTTATCCCCTTTCCAGGTTTCCCCTCTGAAAACCTCCTATCCCATCCCCCTCTGCCCTGTTTCTATAAGGGTGCTCCACCACCCATCCACCCACCCACCCACTCCTATCTCACCACCCTGGCATTCCCCTACACTGGGGCATCGAGCCTTCACAGGACCAATGGCATCTCCTCCCATGGATGTGCGACAATTCCATCCTCTGCTACATATGCGGCCGGAGCCATGGATCCTTCCATGTGTGCTCCTTGATTGGTAGTTTAGTCCCTGAGAGCTCTGGGGGCTCTGGTTGGGTGATATTTTTCTTCTTTCGGGGTGCAAACCGTTATACTTTTCCTTTCTGCTTCATTGACTGATTAAGGAATGTTGTTTAAACAACTGATAAAGTTTAGCAATAAAAGAACTAGAAAGAGGGCTCAATGTTTAAGAAAACTTGTTACTTGTTCCGAGACAAGGAGTTCACTTCCCACTACCCCAACTAGGTACCTGAGAACTGCCTCTAACTTTACATCCAGGGATTTATTTACTCATTTAATTTTATGTATTTATTTTACAGCTTGCATGTATACACATGTACCACATGGGTTTCTAGTCCCCGACGAGGCCAAAAGGCATCTGTAGATCACGTGAAACTGGAGTGACAGGTACTGGGAGACAAAAAAATTGTTCTCTAGAAACCGAACCTGGAACCTATGCCAAAACATTTCATCCTAGCAAACAGTGAGCCATCTCTCCAGGCTCCTCTAAGAATGCCGTTTGTTAAAACACATAATAGTTAGACTTTCCATTTCTGTGCTTTTGCCTTGCAGTAAAGTCTCTATTGCTGTGTCAGTTTCATTGCTTCTTATGGTTCTATTTATTTTGCTGATATCTGCACACTTTTACTTGTTACACAATATGTGTCTTAAAATGTTTCTATTCCTGGGCTGGAGTAATGACTGAGGAGGTAAGAACAGTAGCTGTTGTTTCACAGGATTCAGATTCAATGTCCAGTACACACATGGCAACTCACAACTATCTATAACTCCAGTTCAAGGACCTGGTAACCTTTTCTGACCTCTGTAGTCTCAAGGTACATGTGTCTCAGAGACAGACATGCAGACAAACAATGCATGTAAAGTAAAATTGATTTTTAAATTGCTAAGTGTTTTATATTCTTTAAAAATTGTAATTTCTTGTAATGTTAGATTTTTTTTAGAAAGAAATATTCCATAATGGTCACTTACAATTCATTGATAATTGCAAATTTATTCCATTTAATCTCACTCTTGTTTTCTAGCTTTCGATTTGTCAGTTGCATTTGATTTGTATTGACTAACTTTTTGTTTTTTGATTCTCTATATTATTTTTAATCTTCAGCCCTTAATTTCTATCTTAACTTTTAGTGTTTGTTTTTACTTAATAAGTTTGATTGTTCTTTGTTTTTGTTTTCTTCTTTTGTTTGTTCATTTTCCTTTTCTATTTGTTGTCTTAGTTAGGGTTTTACTGCTGTTAAACCCCATTTTCAAGACAAGTCTTATAAAAGACCACATTTAATTAGGGCTGGATTACAGGTTCAATCCATTGTCATTAAGGCAGAAGCCTGGCAGCGTCCAGACAGGTGTGGTGTAGGAGGAGCTGAGGTTTCTACATCTTCATCCGAAGGAAGCCAGGAACAGACTGGGCATCATCAGGCAGCTAGGAGGAAGATCTCCAAGCGGACCCCCACAGTGACTCACTTCCTCCGACAATGCCACACCCTCTAATAGTGCCACTCCCTGAAGGATGAACACATGCAAACCATCACATTTGTTATTTTATTTATTTACGTTTCAAATGTTATCCACCTTCCCTTTTTCCCATCCACAAAACCCCTATCCCTTCTGTCCTACCCTGGCTCTATGAGGGTGCTCCCCCTCCTGCCACCCACTCCCGCCTCAGCGCCCTACCATTCCCTTCCCTGGGTCTAAGACCTTCAGGCATGTAATTAAGATAATTATTTGTGATTTTTAAAAAAAATACAGTCATAGCTATAAACTTCACAGGGAGAAGTGATTTTAGTACTTCTGTATATCTTAATTTCTAACCTTCTAAGAAATATTTGATTTTTTATTTTGTTCCCTGGGGTTTTGTTTAGGGTACATGTTCTTTTTTATGACTGTTATAATTTTATTTATATGTTTTCATTACATATTAAGATGAGTTCTGTGGATAAGATTCAGTTTGTGAGGCCTGAAGACCAGTGCCTATACCCACTGAGTCATGTCCCTGGTCTCTAAAAGGTTTGAAGTTATTACTGCCACTTTTCTTTTCTTAGTACATGCTCAGATTAGAAGTTTAATCTCTGCTTGGAAATATATAGAAATTAATTATTTTTAATCTAGCTTATAGATTGAATAAAATTAAACCTCATAGTATTTCTAGACTTTCCTGCATTTTAAGAATCACTTTCGAACTAAGAATGTGTTAAATCTTTAATATTTAAATTGCAATTCTCTATATTCAGATTTAAAACAGTCTTTCTTTTTGTACATGTTCTCTTTCTGTGTTTCATTCTCATTTTGTACCTTCCTTGGTTTCAAATAAGCACTTTTCATTTTTCATTGTCCTCTTCCTTTTTATATAATCCATACATTTCCAGTGTCCTTCGCAGGATTTGTAATACACCAGGAAGGTCAGTTCCAGTTTTCCTTTAACAAGATCACAAAGGTCCACAACCCCAAAAAGCTCTCCCTCTTCCTCTTATCATGCATCAGAGCACCATTCAACCGCTTACTTTACTTCTCCAAAGGCTGTAACAGGTACAAAAATCCTGTCTCAGTACATGACCACAATGTGCTATTGAAGAACGTGTTCCAATATGAGAACTGTAAAATTAGATGCTTCATTTTAATTGTGTAGTTTTTATGTGAAAAGGAGAATATTCTTAAATCATTGATTCGTGGTGTTTTTATTGCACCAAATGATATCATATAATTTTTCTTATTTATTTTCATTATGGTGCAGAGAAATGCCTTAAAATAACAGAATTTCCAATATGGAAGTTCAAGGGCTTTGTCTTTACATGAACAAGAAGAAATGAAATGCAGTTCCATATCATTTCACCTTCATTGATTTAAATTGTTTACTGTCATTATAATGGTATGTTATAGGTTTTCATGATAGATGTGCATGAGATAGGTCATCAACTTTGTCCATGACTATTCTACACAGATAGCCAGTGTGGAGAGGTCAGGGTCGCTGGAGGAATACCTCCAACATCCACTTTTCTACACCAGGATAATTTATAAATGTTATAATCATAAATTTATAAATACTTATTTTTATACCTGCAAGGAAGGGTAGCTCTCAATCCTCATCAAAGCAACTTCTTTCTGAAGAAGATGGAGATTATCACAAAAATCCCCAAGTGGCAAAAATGCAGAGAAAGCAACAGACCAAGGGAGTCCAGCACAAATTGTTCCGTGTCGCTGTTACATCTAAGATTCAGGGGGTTTCTAAGTAGAGCAGGAAGATTGTAGAAGCTTGATGAACAGGATGTCTGTGGCTGATATTTCAGTGCAGATAAAGGAATCTTCAAAAGTCTCACTCCTAATCTAAAGTCAATTAACAGCTGCTGAAAGTGGAAAAAGTCTCTTTTATAGGGAAGCACACCCTAATATGTTATCCAGTTTTACTTATCAACACTAATATTTAGAAATCTGAGGAACACTTCATGGACTTAAAGGACAGGGGTAGTGGAGCAATAATATAGAAGAGGATACATATATGAGTATTTGAGGGTACATTTCAGGAACTGGAGGAAGAAGAAATTGTAGAAAGAAGGCAAATGTGATACTTGCATATGAAATATTTAAAAATAATTGAAAAATTCTTATAAATACAGAGTGTAAATGGGAAGCTGTCATTGTGATACCTGAGATTATGCATTATCACTCACTTTTGATCTGATTTAGACCCTTTTCAAGTGTAAACAGCGATTATACAATGTATCTTCAAAGCTTAAACTCATAAATATTTGTACTAATATAAAATTAATTCACACAATGTAAGATAAAACTAAACAGAAATATCATTGACACTTTCATCATGAAAAAATGGGTATCTGTTAAAATTTCATTTTAAAATAAATTGTGTTTTAAAATAAATTTCATTTTTAAATTTTTGAATAAATTTAAGATATATCTTAAGTATATTTTAAATACATTTTAATAACTTAAATACAAAATTTTAGTTAATTTTTTAAATAAATTTTGTGTTGAAACAAATTTGATTTTTAAACAAATAAAAGCCATTTCATTTTAATTCATGACAAACTTATTTTTTCTTAATGTCAATTAAAGATATGCATTACCTTTGCTGTTTTTCTAAAATGGAATTGAAATTTCTTATGTTGAAAGCATATGTTCATTATTGATTTTCAAATTGACAGAGTTTGTTGTGAAGATAGAATGTCTGTGAGAAAATCTGTAGAATAGTGGGACTGATATTCTGTGGTTTGGTGGCCTCAAGGGAAAAGAAAGAGAAAGTGAGCTCACCATCAGTGTTCATCACTGTCTTCTGCATATAAATACAATGTAACCAACTGCCTCATGGCTCCCATAGTGTCAGGGCAGTAACCTTCAAACTCTGGGTGGAAATATACCTCTTTTTCTATATATTACTTTTGTTATATGTTTTCCAACAGCAACAAGAAAAGTAACTAAAATAGATATGCTTACAAACATCAAGAGTATTTGTTAATATAGCCAAACCTTTATTCTTGTGAGCTTTAAATAATAACTGCACTCTTTACAAAATTTTGCATTGCTATTGTAATTTGTATTTTTTATTTTTCTCTTGACCTGTCTAATATTCACATGTTCTTGTTACATGGACTCTGAGAGAATGTTGATATAATTCCTTTCCTTTCTCCATTAGATAATTATCTTCATTCATTCGATAATATACTGTTCTTCTTCTTTTCTTTTGGGATGCCATCTTTTCTCTTATATTTTTATAATGTAAATATGATAAAACCATGCTTATTTTCCTTGTGATTTGTATAGACATTCTTTAAGATTTTGAGAACTATGATTTTGTAGCTAATATTTATGAAGCTCCCCTGTGATTTAATGGAGAACTATGTCATAAGAGCCATTCCTAACAAATCTCAAGTGTTCTTCCTGTGTTTTTAAAGACTAGTATTTCCATTTCTATCACTGAATCTCAAAAGGATTCCTGGAAATTTTCAACTACAGTTTCAGTGTTTTTATTCATGTTGTCTTTGTCATACGACAGTATTTGGAGGGGATATAGAGAAATATCTACTCAGCCTGTATAGGGAACTGCTGAGATATAATGCTAACGATACTACCAAAGTCCAACTTGGAAACCAACGTGTTTATTGGGGTTGGTTACCTTAATGTAGAAGAAAGAGTTACAGGAACATGGATGACTTAACTGTATCAGTATAGCTGATAATGGACATTATTTGTAGCCCTAAAGCTCTCTGCCTGATTTATAGTTACTTAAATAGGTTGAAGAAGCTACTAATCTCACCAAACAATACTGTTTACATAAGCTTGGGATGGTAGGGTTTAGGGATTTCCTGAGACTTCCGTGCTGTTTATAACCTGAAATTTAACGCGTTTTATTTTAGATTTCCCTATGCTTGATGAGTGTCAGTCCAAGATGGAATGCTTGAACTTGGAAGAAATCATTAAAAAGCAGCCCTTCATAGTAAGTTACTACCCCTGAGCTTCTGTTCTAAGTAGTGAGTGAATCCTCACATTCTCTTGGCTTTCACTTTTCCAGGGTGGCATATGTCTCCTTTCTCTAATTCTCTAATCTATCTAAGAAGATATGTTGATTTATATTTCTTGTTAATCCAGATCTTCCTACTTCAATAATATTGACAATTATTTTAAAGCACTTTACCTTTCAACTAGAAATTAAAGTCACAATCCATTTTAAGTCTGTAGATTAGAATTCTTTTCCACCTCCAGAATTTACTGGAAGATTTTCTTTAAACTATGTTCTGAAATGAGCATTCCTGCTTCATGTTTTGGTAAGAAAGTTTATATTCTGTCATTGTATTTGAAAGAAAATTTTGCCAGGTTTATGATTCTTATTTGACAGACGTTTCATCTTCTGCACACTGACCTAGATACCCACTTCCTTCTGGATACCACTGTTTATGATAAGCTCCCTTCTGTTCTCATGGGAGTCCATTTGTAAATATATATTTGTTTATATTTTAATGCTTATACAACTTACTCCATTCTTTGATGTTTGACATCTTTATTCTATGATGTGTCTGCGCACATTTCTATGTGTTTACCATATTTGAATTCCTTTTTTAAATTTTTTATTTATTTTTTACACTCCAGATTTTATTCCCCCCCCCCACTAAGTCCACTCTCTGACTGTGACACAACTCATACCTCCGCCCAATCTCCTCTCTCTATGAAGAAGTGCCAACCACCAACCCCCACCCCACTTGACCTCTAAACTCCCTGGGGCCTCCAGTATCTTGAGGGTTAGGTGCATCATCTCTGATTGAACACAGACCCAGAAGTCCTCTGCTGTATATGTGTTTGGGGCCTCAATAGAAGCTGGTATATGCTGCCTGATTGGTCCAGTGTTTCAGAGATCACAGGGATCCAGGTTAATGGAGACTGCTGGTCGCCCTCCTCCTTACCTTCTTTCAGTTTTTCCCTAACTCAACCAGAGGGGTCAACAGTTTCTGTCCATTATTTGGGTGCAAATATCTGCATCTTACTTTCAATTGCTTGTAGGGTCTTCCGGAGTGCAGTCATGCTAGGTTCCTTTTTATGAGCGCTCCATAGCCTTAGTAACAGTGTCAGGCCTTGAGACCGCCCCTTGACCTGGATCACACTTTGGGCCTGTAGCTGGACCTTCTTTTCCTAAGGTTCTTCTCCATTTCCATCCCCGTCCTTCTTTCAGACAGGAATAATTATGGGTCAGAGTTTTGACTGTGGGATGGCATTCTACTCCCTCATTTGATTCCCTGTCCTCCTGATGGAGGTGGGATTTATAAGTTCCTTCTCCTTACTGCTGGGCATTTCATCTAAGCTCCCTCCCTTTGAGTCCTGAGAGTCTCTCATGTCCCAGGTCTCTGGTACATTCTGGAGGCTCCCCCCAACCTCCTATCTCTGGAGGTTTCCTGTTTCCATTATTTCTGCTGGCCCTCTGGGCTTCAGTCTTTTTCCCTCAGCTAATACAAGGTCAGGTTCCCCTCTCCTTCCCCCCCTCCCCGCCACTGTCCACTTTCCCTCCCAGGTCCCTCCCTCCCTCCCCACTTGTGCTTGCTTTCTTCTCCCTCCCAAGTGGGACTGAGGGTTCCTCACTTGGGCCCTTCATAGCTTGTAGACCTTTTTGAGTTCTGTGGCCTGTTATCTTGGGTATTCTCAACATTTTATTTATTTTTATTTTTTTTGGATAATATCCACTTATTAGTGAGTACATAACATGCATGTCCTTTTGGATTTGAGTTACCTCACTCAGCATGATATATTTTAGTTCCATCCATCTGCCTCCAAAACTCAGAATGTCCTTGCTCTTTTTTTTTTTTTTTTTTTTAAGTTGCTTTTGGTTTTTTGTTTGTTTATTTTTATTTTTATTTTTATTTTTTGATACTTTATTTACATTTCCACTGTTTCCCACTTTCTACGTCTCCTGTCTGGAAAACCCCATGTTCGTTCTCTTGTGACTGAGTTACCTCGCTCAGGATGATATTTTCAAGTTCCATCCATTTGCCTGCACATTTCATGAAGTCATTGTTTTTAATAGCTGAGTAGTACTCCACTGTGTAAATGTACCACATTTTCTGTATCCATTCCTCTGATGAGGGACATCTGAGTTGTTTCCAACTCCTGGGTATTATAAATATGGCTACTATGAACATAGTGAAGCATGTGTCTTTATTACATGTTGGAGCATCTTCTGGGTCCTCAGGTAGTATTATGTCCATTTTTGTGAGGGTCCTCCAAACTGATTTCCAGAGTGGTTGTACCAGCTTGCAGTCCCACCAACAGTGGAGGAGTGTTCCTCTTTCTCCACATCCTCGCCAGCATCCGCTGTCACCTGAGTTTTTGATCGTAGCCATTCTGACTGGTGTGAGGTGGAATCTCAGACTTGTTTTGATTTGCATTTCCCTGATGACTAAGGATGTTGAGCATTTCTTTAGGTGCTTCTCAGCCTTGCGAATTTCCTCAGTTGAGGATTCTCTGTTTAGCTCTGTTCCCCATTTTTTGATAGGGTTATTTGGTTTTCTGGAGTCTAACTTCTTGAGTTCTTTGTATATATTGGATATTAGCCCTCTATCGGACATAGGATTGGTTAAGATCTTTCCCCAATCTGTTGGTTGCCATTTTATCCTATTGACAGTGTCCTTTGCCTTACAGAAGCTTTGCAATTTCATGAGGTCCCATTTGTCCATTCTTGATCTTAGGGCATAAGCCACTGGAGTTCTGTTCAGGAACTTTTCCCCTGTACCCAGGTGTTCGAGATTTCCCCCACTTTCTCTTCCATTAGATTCAGTGTATCTGGTTTTATGTGAAAGTCCTTGATCCACTTGGACTTGAGCTTTGTACAGGGAGATAGGAATGGATCAATTCGCATTCTTCTACATGTAGACCACCACTTGAACCAGCACCATTTGTTGAAAATGCTGTCTTTTTTCCACTGGGTGGTTTTAGCTCCTCTGTCGAAAATCAAGTGACCATAAGTGTGTGGGTTCATTTCTGGGTCTTCAATTCTATTCCATTGATCTACCTGCCTGTCACTGTACCAATACCATGCAGTTTTTATCACTACTGTTCTGTAGTACAGCTTGAGGTCAGGGATGGTGATTCCCCCAGACATTCTTTTGTTGTTGAGAATAGCTTTTGCTATCCTGGGTTTTTTGATGTTCCAAATGAATTTGAGAATTGCTCTTTCTAAGTCTATGAAGAATTCAGTTGGAATTTTGATGAGGATTGCATTGAATCTGTAGATTGTTTTTGGCAGGATGGCCATTTTTACGATATTAATCCTCTCAATCCATTAGCATGGTGGATCTTTCCACCTTCTGAGGTCTTCTTCGATTTCTTTCTTCAGAGACTTGAAGTTCTTGTCATACAGATCTTTCACTTGCTTGGTTAGTCACACCAAGATAAATTATATTCTTTGTGACAATTGTGAAGGGTGTCATTTCCCTAATTTCTTTCTCAGCCTGTTTTTCCTTCGAGTATAGGAAGGCTACTGATTTGTTCTAGTTAATTTTATATCTGGCCACTTTGCTGAAGTTGTTTATCAGCTGTAGCAGTTCTCTGGTAGAGTTTTTTGGGTCACTTTAGTATAGGATCATATCATCTGCAAATAGTGATATTTTGGTTTCTTCCTTTCCGATAGTAAAAGCCAAATACAGCAAATCAGTAGCCAACATCAAACTAAATGGAGAGAAACTCAAAGCAATCCCACTAAAATCAGGGACTAGACAAGGCTGCCCTCTCTCTCCCTATCTATTCAATATAGTAATTGAAGTTCTAGCTAAAGCAATTAGACAACAAAAGAAGGTCAAAGGGATACAAAATGTCCTTGTTCTTAATAGCTGAGTAGTATCCATTCTTCAGCTGAGGGACATCTGGGTTGTTTCTAGATTCTGGCTATTACAAACAATTCTTATTGTCCTCTTGAAAAACTGTAAATTAGCAATTTGTATCAAATTTGAGAAGTATAAAACCATTATTTCCTTCAGTTTTATTTCAACTTTTTTGGAGTGATATGTAAAGTGATGTCTCTGTGTCTGGCTTTGAGTGAAATATTTAAACAAAACCTTTGCTATGTTTGGGTTAATCAATAGAAGCTGAGAAAATGATTTCAGACTGAACCTTGAAGAAATGTTGTCTCCCTGGAAAGTCCGCATTTGGTGCTACGAGAGCTTGCAGCTGCACAAACCTTGGTCCTAAGATGATTCTGGCAAACTTGGAGTTTTTTATTTTGAGTATGGCTAGTCATGGTCAAAAGGGACTGAGATTTGTGTGGGTTTTCTGCTCTTTCGGGCATCAAGGGCAAGATAACTTTGGTAGTTGGAACATTTCCCAGCCTCAATTAATTTTGTGTAATGATTGAATAAAAGTAAATGGAGTGAGGTATTCAGGGTCAGTCTTTCTTCCAAGAAGGCTGAACCCCTCTGATCCTACAGAAAATTAAGGCTTATCATCTTGATGAGCTTCTCTTTCTACTGCAACAGCTATGATTAACATCAAACAATATTTCTTTCTTTTTGTTCCAGTATAATTTGTAGGTTTTTTGATACAACTAACCATGTGCATATTATTCAACATGTTCAGGATCAGTTGTGTATGGTGTTGTGTGCTGAGTGTGAGTGTGTGTGTGTGTGTGTGTGTGTGTGTGTGTGTGTGTGTGTGTGTGATTATGTTTCAAGTTTACATCACACAGCTGAAAATAGGACAAAACTATTTAAAAAAGAAAATAAAAGAAAAAAAGGGAGAGTTCCTCTTACAAGTCTGACAACAGCTCATAGAACAACATCTAAACACAACAGCTTAAAGAATTTTACACTATTTTAAACTATTATAGTTTTCAATATAAGTAAATTCTTGCTTATATTTAAATTCTTTTTTAATCTTTACTGAACTATTTGCTAGATCACTGATATGATCTTTGTCAATTCAAAAGTAATGTAGACTACTTTTAGCAAATTTTTGTCTTTTAGTCAATTTTCATCTAATTCACTAATTTTTTAACCAAAGAATTTCTATGATTCATTATTGTAGATATTTAATTTTATCTTGGAGACAGCATTGTTATAATAATTTCTACTTCTTTAATCATAGATTATTTTAATTTTGGGAGAAAGTTTATAGCAAGCTCATTTGAATTCTATTTTTGTTGAAGTGGATATAATCTTTCATGAGTAACCTATTTGGCCTGCCATGTGTGTGTGTGTGTGTGTGTGTGTGTGTGTGTGTGTGTGTGTGTGTGTGTTTGGGTGCATGTGAGAGACAGACAGAGAGACAGACAGACAGAGACAGACAGACAGAGACAGAAAAACAGAGACAGAAAGAAAAATGGTAGATGCTATATCATAGCAACTCTAAAAATAATTCCCCACCTTCCAATATATTAGTGTTGCTTGCTTATAAATGTCTGTCTGAAATACTTCAGTTATATTTATTTCCCTCTGTGTGGAGACTGATAGTGAACCTTCAATGTTTCAGTGTCACTGGAAAAGCTATAGTTACTACGATTCATTCTAACTCTCACTTTCCGTGGACATACCCAGCTCTCATGTTTTCCTAATTGCTATTGGATTCCTTTTGCTGATTTCAACACCATCTTATGACACAAACTGATCAAGTTAAAAATTTCTTGTGAATGAAGACTTAAGGTGTAAGTCTGAGATTTGTTCACACTTTAAATGTTCCAGTTACCACCTTGTTATTTCCTAGTGAATCTAACAGGTTAAGTTCCTTAGCAGTATAGAACTCCACTTGGTTTTTTACCTCAATTTTTTTTTTTTATCATTTTAAAAATATTTTTGGATATTTACTTTATATACATTTCAAATGTTTTCCCATTTGGAAACTCTCTATTCAATTCCCCCTCCCCCTGTCTCATTGAGGGTGATCCCCCACCCACCCACTCACTCCCCTCTTACCTCCCTAGCATTTCCCTACACTGGGGCATCTAACACCCTCAGGCCCATTTCACTTGCGATTTCAAATAAAGTAAATTTTATATTGACATGACAAGTTTGTAGTTTTATAATGAATTTCAGAGTCTGAGTAAGCATCTCAAGAATCCCAGAACAGATTTTTATGTCAATAACTGTTTCTTGATCAGTGCCATATTTCCCTAGAACAGAGTGATGGGGGATATAAGTATCTGATCTCCTTGCATAGGTCAATGCATGCCACCGGAAATCTGTCCTTTAAATGAATATCCGATCTTCTTGTGCTGTCAATAAAAATAAATCACCCTGTTATAACTTAGCTCAAAAGAAACAAGCTTTAAAACATCTGAAATCTGTACAAGACTGCAATATGGAGCTATAGAGAAAAAGAAATTCTACAGACCTGTCTTTGCATGAAGAAGAGAACAGAGAAAGAAATGTGATTTTGATCTGTATTCATGCCATGGAGGCATGGAGTTCTTACCCTCTTATTTTGGTGTGAAGAAATGGTATTTGCTTATATGTACTTCTTTTATACCTCATTACTTTCAATGTTCTTACTGACCTCTGTTTAAGTATAACATATTCAGGAGCTTTTCATTTTGTTTTTCAGTCACTGTCACCAACAGTAATTGTATCAGTGGAAACGTAGCTCAGGTATGTTTTCATGCATCTATTAATATTTTAATTCTTAGTACAAGAAATGATTCAATATGCAAAGGCTATAACGTGATATCAACTACATGTTATTCTAGAAAAATTAAAGCTAAGATGATAGTGAAAATATTACTATCAATGTTTGAAGAGAAACAAAAATAAATGAAAGACAAATATTTAATAATTATATGTATAGATCAATATTTAACACTTATGTATATGGGTATTTTGTTCAAGTGTACATCTGATACTGCATGAATACCTGGTGCCCTCAGAAGTCAAAACAGGCAAAGGATCCCCTAGAACTCGAGTTATGTGGGGTTGCAACTATGTGGATACTAGGGATAGAAATGGGTCCTCTGCAAGAATGAGCGCTCCTAATTGCTGACCCATCTCTTTGGCCCTAACCGAGACTATTTCAGACTGTGAAATTACCATATTACAATGATGGGTACAGGCCATTTTATATTTTTCCAAATCCTAAACAAACAGTGTTTATGGGTTATGATTGCTGTGTTTATAAAAAGATAAAGATGTTGTATGGGTACAGGGGGAGGTCTAAGATAGGTAGCTGTGCCTCAGCAGGCCCATGCTGAGACATCCCTTCCCACTGAGGGACCAACCACACACAAAGGTATAGTATAGAAATAGAGTTTATTCAGGGCATGGGGAGGGGAGCTAAGAGGGTAGTAGAGGTGGAGAAAGGCAGAGAGAGGGAGAGAGTAGAGAAGTGGAGAGGCCAGCCATGACCACTTGGAGAGAGAGGGAGAAGGGAATAGGGACAGGTAAGAGATAAGAGATGCAAGAGAGAGGCAAGAGCAAGAGATAAGAGAGAGAGGAGGGGCAAGCAGCCCCTTTTATAGTGGGCCAGGCCCACCTGGCTGTTGCCAGGCAACTGCGAGGAGGATCATACCTGGCTGTTGCCAGGTAACAGTGGGGTGGAGTTTAGACAGAATGCTAAGAATGATGATGACATTTCAGTATAGGAGCAACATCTGTAAGAAATGTATCATTGTTTAGGGAGCTGTGGGATGAGGTGGAATACCCTTACACGGAGGCAAGGAGTGAAATTTGCTATGAATCTAAAACTTCTCCTATTAATAAAAGTCTATTTAAAATCCAATTTATGTCACTTAGCAAATTCAACTGCATGTCCAGACTTATAACTCTGAGCAAATATTATTATTTTAACCACAATACTCATATGCTTAAACATAAATTGTTTAATGATATCCTGAAATTTGTGTGTGTGTGTTATGAAGAAAAATCTCATTCACATGGCATATGCACCACTTAATGTGCTGATTTCTGACAAAATGTGAGAGTTCATCTTTTATGATTGATCTTATATCCTGTAGTGTATCATGATCATATTCTCTTTCTCCTATTTTGCATGATGTATTCTTTTCTTGGGACACATGTAAATACTTTTTGTGAACAATTTTGAGATTCCTCCTTAGTCTCACATAGAAGACTTCTAGTTTTGCTGTTTGTCACAGCTAATCTGAGTTGGATATCTACTTTCTTTAGAAAATGCAGACTCAACCAAAAAAAAAAAAAAGTTAGCTTCTTGAGAGTATAGATGATTATCATTGTAAATCTAAAATCTAAAGGAAATGTTAGTACACCGAAAACATTGCAAAGGGAGGTACTCTGGTTGCACATATCTGGGCGTGTGTGCATGGGTACACGGCATATGTATGTACATGAAGGACAAAGGTCAGCCTCATCTGTCCTTCCCCAGGTACTATCTACCTTGTTTTGTAATCAGGTTCTCTTGCTGAAACCTCAGGCTTACTGATTAGGCTAAACTATCTTGACATCAAGCCCCAGGGATTCTGGTTTCTGCTTCTCCCGGACTGGAATTCTAAGGGTCGGCCACCATATGAAACTTTTCACTGAGGTGATCCTTCTGTCCTCATTCTTGCTTTGTGAGCCCTATCCACACCACACACTGAGCCTCTTCTCTAGCCCCAAAGCCATTTACTTTTTGGAGACAGTATTGTTGCACTGTATCCCTGAAGGCAATTACTGTTCATATCACACCTATAATTGCAATAACCCATCTCCAAAACTTACTTGTTTAGTTATATAGGAAAATTTCTTCTTGTGGTTTTGGATGTTTACCATTAAATTTCAGGTGAGGCGTTATTAATATGTAAACAAACAAACAAAATAAACCTTTGAGTAACACTAAACATTTTTTTTCATTTTACATCTAATAAAACAACCAAGATAAAATTCCAATCGATCTAGCAGCATCCCCTCTTGAATTATTTTTTAACTTATGTATCATTTGGGCTCTCTAAGTGACAAATTGGTGATTTTCAAGATACTGTTGTTTAAATAATTAATGTTTTGTAAATAATTGCATTACAGAAATGATAAGTTTTGTGTGAATATTAATCTCATATGAAATTCTACAAAAGTCTGGAAATTTCATAAAATTCCAAAATTAGAATAGTATTTCTGAGACTTGACTAATTATTAAGGATTCTTAGTAGTATTATTTTACTTAAATACTCTATAGAAATAATTTGTCAAAAATTTAAATACAATTCAAAACTTGACATTAAGATAGTTGTAGTTATAGTTGCTACCTAACTGAAATAGGATAAAATAATATCTTTTCATTATCTCCATGGATGAGCCAACCTAACAATAGAAGGGAATTAGCTTGAATTTTACTCATAACTTTAAGAATAGATGCTAAATATTACTATTATAATTCTCTGCTGATGACAATTCTTATTTGTACAATCTACTTGGTTCAAATTCCAGACCAAATATATGACTCTAAAGCTTTACTTACATTGATTTTAAATTCCTTCATTTGTTTCTGATATTTTTTGGAAATGGTCCTGGGGAGCATTGATTATTTTTACTATATTAATGGTGCTCTTGAAAATAATTATTTTCAATGTTCCATAAAATATGTTTCCCTTTAGTTAATAAATAATGATGTAGTGTCCCTTAGTTTCCAGGGATGACAGAAGTTAAATCAGAGAGTACACAGAAGAAAACATATGATTTAAGGGTTAGCAGGATGGCTCAGTTGCTAAGTTGCTTTGTGTACAAACAAGAGAACATGTGTTTGAATTCTTAGCGTCTATAAAAGCTAAGCATAGTGGTATTCCTTCTTATGCCCAGAACTGGGAAAAAGCTCGAAAACTCCCTATAATTCAGTCTAGGTAACTAACTCAGGCCAGCCAATCTAGCAGAATCAGTTATCTCTATGTTCAGTGACAGACTCTGTCTCAAAACACAAAGGAAAACATGATAAATAGAAAGTACAGCTGTTAATGTATAACCACAGGACAGCTGGATGGACACATGGACAGCCCTCACAGATACACAGATACACACCAAATATATTTTTTTTTATTTTAAGGTAATTCCAATTTATTGATCTTTATAGTTAGCATTTTAACTTTATAGTTAAATTTTGTCCTTTTCAGGGACATAAATGTTAGTGTGTTATCTTTGAAAAACTTTGATCTTTTAATTAATGATATAAATGTTATTTAAATTTCTTGAGATTTATTTTTATGTATATGTGTGTCTGTGTGATTATATGCCACATGTGACTGTATAACCATAGAGATCAAAAGACAGTATCAGATCCCCTGGACTTCGAGTTAACATGCAGCTCTGAGCTGCCTGTGTGAGTGATGGGAGTCAAACTGGTCCTCTGCAAGAGCAAGAAGCGCTTTTAACCACTGTACTGTTTCTTCATGTTCAGCTGCATTTTTCTGATTTCTTAGTTGTTTGCTAGTATGTAGGAAGATAAGCCTTTTGTACATTGACACACAGTCAATAATGTTGCTAAGTTCACTTATAAATGCTAATAATTGCTACTTCTTTATAGATTGTTCCAGAACATACATACAGCATCATACATACATATGATTATAATTTCAATTCTTTTTACTCCTTTTCCCTTTTGTCATAGCTTTCCCTCTTAACTCTTCTGTAATTAAGGATTAAATAGAAATGATAGTATGAGCTTAAACTTCCATTCACTAGCTGGACATCGTAGTTCATACTTATAATTCCAGCCTCAGGGAAGTTGAGACAAGAGGAATGCTGTGAGCTTGAGGCCAAGCTGGGCTACATGGCCACCTCCAAGCCGGCCAGAAATATATAACAAAACTCTTGTCTGCAAGAAAACAAGACAAAAAATCATGATTTTTCTCTAAAAACCCATTCAGAAAACTGAACTTTTCTTTAATAATTTAAAGACTATCCACAAACTCCAGCATACCTACTAGTAAAATGCTCAAACTGTCAACACCCATCACTCCGCCCCAAGATGACAAAACAACACAATAATGCTCACACCAAAGATTTTAATTGAAACATTTGCTGCTGTTTTTGCTATATTTTTAAATAAAATAGCTGTCGTCAAAAGCCATTCATTTTGTTCTCTGTAGAATTAAGTTCCTGTTAAAATCATTCATGGGAATTCTTCTTGTACAATTTGTACAATGTTTAATAATGCCATGGGACAAAGATAAATAAAGTGCTTGTTGAATGAAAAATGTACTTCAAAATCCTCTGGGATGACTGGATAATGCTGGCCTTGGAGACCCTTTATTTACAATAAAACCTGAGATGTTCTGAATTCTGTCAATGCTAGGGGGAATAGGCAGTGTACTTTAAAACTTATACATATATATAGATAGTTTTAGATGCTCTTTATGTTTTGTTTTGTTTTATGCTTTGCTGAGATGGTCTCACATAGTCTAGACTAGCTTCAGATTCACCATATTGCAGAAGATGGCTTTAAACTTATAATCTCCCTGAATCTACCTCTCAAGGGGTGGGGTTACAGTCATGGGCTACCACACCCCAAAACATTTGCATTTTGACCTGCTTCTGCACCTAGAAAATTTAAGTGACAAGTAATATTTACATTTAAAAATTTGCAAAAAGTAAAATCTCAAGAAATTATATCCCTGGAGTATTCCACGTTTTTAATAAGGCTCTAATTTTCATTCTTAAAAATTATGAATAACTATATCATTTTGATAACTCAGCTTTTCATCTGTTTTTTCATTTACAGTTTCCATATATAATGAATATATGAATTTTATAATGAATTCTAGTAATTTCACCATTTCCCCGTCTCATCCTCCTCAGTTTTCTACTGAAACATATATTCTTCCAAACCATTTCTGCTGGTTAGTTTTGACACAAACTTATGTCATCTGTAAAAAAGAATCAGCAAAGTGGGGGTCAGATGGTACTTGTGCACTCTAATGGATGGGCAGAAGCTACCAAAAGTAATCTGGATTCCCAGTGTGTTTTATTAGGTACAGCACAATACACAGGAATTATCCAGTTGCTGTAGGAGGCCTCTATGCACAAGCAGTCACAGGCTGTAAACATTCAGAGGGAGAAAACTCAAACTGCTGGGTTTTGTACATTGTGCTGGTTAATCATTAGTTAATAAATAGATCAAAGGAAAACTTTGCCAATTCTGTGAGAATCTCATATGTGAAGAGTTTGCGAGTTTTCAGTGACTATGAAGCATTGGTCCTTAAGATAATGGGACAAATAAAACAGCAAACATGTTTAGTACTTGTACTGTGTGAATATGAGAGGATTACTAAGTATTATTCAAGTGACTGTACTCAAATTTAGGAAAAGAATTAGACATCAAACATTATGAATTTGCAGTTTCTTATCTGAGAAACTGGTTAGTATTTATTGTTTATCTGTCAATACTCCTAGTAAATATTTGAAGCTTTTCGGTCCATGTAGACTTGCTGTATGTTCTTTTTTCACTCTTGCTTTAATTTGAAGTTCACAGTGCTTTAATGTGTGGTTATATAGATCCAGCAAGATGAGTTGGTAGGTAAACAAGGCTACAGCTAAGTCTCAATTCAATCCCTGGAATCTACCTTATGGAAGAAGAATACTTACTCCAACAGGACGCCCTTTGTCCTCAGCACATCTGCCATGGTACAGGGAGGCATAATAGCTGCAATTGGTAGACGGAAAACAATAATAGTTAGTCATCTTAACACATCTGTCTTATGTTCTTTTTATTTTTAAGAGGATGTTCCCACCCCACCCACACCCCACTAGACCTCCCCACTCCCTGGGGTCCCAAGTCTGTTGAGGGTTAAGTGCATCTTCTCTGAGTCCAGACCCAGCAGTCCTCTGCTGTATATGTGTTGGGTACCTCATATCAGCTGGAGAATGCTGCCTGATGGGTCGCTCAGTGCATGAGAGATCTTGGGGGGCCAGGTTATTTGAGACTGTTGGTCTTCTTCTAGGGTCGCCCTGCTCCTCAGCTTCTTCCAGCATTTTCCTCTTCCCCTCCCTGTCCCCTTCCCCACCCAGGTCCTGTAACTGTGAAAGTTTCCCCAAGCTGGCCTCTAGCTCATGATCCTCCTGTCTCTGCCTTCTTCAGCAAATCCTACATGGTATGCACTCACTGAAAAGTAGATATTAGCCCAAAAGCTCCGAATACCCAAGATACAATTCACAGACTACATGAAGCTCAAGAAGAAAGAACAAAATGTGGGTGCTTCGGCACTTCTTAGAAAGGGGAACAAAGTACTCACAGGAGCAAATACAGAGACAAAGTGTAGAGCAGAGATTGAAGGAAAGGCCATCCAGAGACTGCCCCACCTGGGGATCCATCCCTTATACAGCCACTAAACCCAGACACTATTGTGGATGCCAAGAAGTGCTTGCTAACAGGAGTCTGATATAGCTGTCTCCTGAGAGGCTCTGCCAGAGCCTGACAAATACAGAGGCGGATGCTCACAGCCAACCATTGGACTGAGCACAGGGTCCGCAAGGGAGGAGTTAGAGAAAGGACTGAAAGAGTTGAAGGGATCTGTGACCCTATAGGAAGAACAACAATATCAACTAACCAGAGTCCTCAGAGCCCCCAGGGACTGAGCCACCAACCAAGGAGTACACATGGAGGCACCCAACCCATGGCTCTAGCTGCATATGTAGCAGAGGACGGCCTTGTCAGGCATCAATGGGAGAAGTCTTTGGTCCTATGAAGGCTCAATAGATGCCCCAGTGTAGGGGAATTCGAGGGTATGGAGCCAGAAGTCATTGGGTGGATGGAGGAACACCCTTATAGAAGCAGGGAGAGGAGGGACGAGATAGGGGGTTTCTGGGAGGGGGGGAACCGGGAAAGTGGATAACATTTGAAATGTAAATTAAGAAAATATCCAATTAGAAGAAGAAGAAGAAGAAGAAGAAGAAGAAGAAGAAGAAGAAGAAGAAGAAGAAGAAGAAGAAGAAGAAGAAGAAGAAGAAG
>CM052709.1:15411421-15483205 GCA_028551405.1 Uromys caudimaculatus
GTTAAATCCATTTGGTTCATTACCTCTGTTAGTTTCATTGTGTCTCTGTTTAGTTTGTGATTCCAAGATCTGTCCATTGATGATAGTGGAGTGTTGAAATCTCCTACTATTATTGTGTGAGGTGCAATGTGTTCTTTGAGCTTTACTAAGGTTTCTTCTATGAATGTGGGTGCCCTTGAGTCTTTGATGACACAAATGGAGAAATTGGCTAAATGTCAGCATTCATTGTTCTCGTGGACAAATGGAAGCAGCTGCGTCGAGCTCCTGCCAGCTTGATATCTCAACACAGATGGACTAAACTTGAGAACTGTGAGAAAAAATAAATCCTTCCCTTCTTACATTGCTTTGTCAGGGTATTCTGTCACAGCAGCACAAAAAGTAACTGTGATGTCTGGGTTTATTTTACTCTAGAAAGCAAGGTCATCTGTATTTTTTAAATTAGGATTGCATTTGTATATTTGTTTAATACAATTGCATGTGCATTTTTGAGTGACTAGCAATGACCTTAGTAGGAACTGAAGTGATGGTTCAGTGGTTAAAAGTTCTTGATGTACTTTCAGAGGACCTAAGTGCTCTTCAGATCACCTATGTCAAGACTGACAATGGCTCACTTTGGCTCACAACCATCAAGCACCAAGAAATCTAACATATCTTCTGGCTTCCATTGCCACCTGCACACATTTGGCTAAACAGACATGGACATAAATATGGTTAATAAAATTAACATTTTTAAAATTAAAGAGAAATGAAGCAAAAATTATATGTTGTAGATAAGTAATTTATTCATCCCTTAAAATTTACTCAATTACTATAAAAATGACATAAATATAAAGTTAGAAAGTCACTTGTAAACTTTTATTCACTTTATTTATTTGAGTGAGATAAATATATATTATAGAAGTATTAAAGATAATATAATTATGCATTAACATTTTGTAAGGGTAATATTTTAATTTTAAGAATGTTAATATTTGTTTCTTCTATTTTTATTTAAGATTTCAGCTATATTTTTATTTACTATATATTATAATGATAACTTTTAGTACTATCATTTTGGGTTTTGGTTGGTTGATTTTTTTTGAAGACATGGGTAGCCCTATTTAGCCCTGTCTAGCCTGCAAGTCACTTTGCCATTCAGACTGGCTTTGAACACAGATATCTGCCAGCCTCTGCCTCCTGAATGCTGATATTAAAAGCATGTTCTATTTATATATTATATTCAACTCCAATGGAACACAACACATATTTGAAGATGGTGTGGTCTTCTTGTGAGGGAGATAATAATAAGTTTAGCTTAGCAACTAGGAATTCAGCTAACCTTGACATACATTCAAACACACATAGCACGCACACCTTCCTAACACATCACTTAGAGCCTGGGACTTCCCTCTTACTTGAAGCTGCATGGACTTATTTCTCTAAACAAGACTATGGGCAGTCAAAGTCATGGCAACCTAACAGTCCTAATGACTCCCCTTTATGTAGTCAAAAACACCCTGTGACTAGAGGCAATGTACCAGTATAGCCTAGCATGGTTCTTCTGCATGCTAAGAAAGTCAAACTGTGTCCTCTGGTTAAACTTTTAGGAAAAATCCTATATTTACCATCTTATACCTATTCATGAGTAAGCATGTCTATAAATTAAAATGAGATGCATCATGGGAAAGGACATGTGCAGGATGGGCAAAGGCTTACATAACCAGAGTTGCCACAGCATCTCTAAAAACCAGCTCCTCCTCCTTCTCCTGGATGCCCAAAAGTAAGCACCAAGAAGTTACTGAGCAATCATGAATAAAGATCACTTAAAGCCCACAGATCTCTTACAGCATATCTCTTCCGTGCTTTTTCTCGGAATAAAACCCATCATTGTTTGGCTATCTGTGCTTGCTTCTTCCTGTATTTCAACCTGAGGACACCTGGACTCAACAGTGACCACGGGCACAACATTCACTGAGAAGAATATATTAAGCAATATACAATTGTACATTTCTTAATTTGTATTACCAGGAGTCCCTGGAAATAATCAAACAAATTCTATTACCTTAAAACCTAGTGGTCACTTGATTTTTAAAAAATCTAACATTGAACAGAAATAATATTTATATGCATAGTGTTTGAAGAGTATGCTTGGGATCTTTGTTTAACCATTTAATCAATTATGCTTAAATCAGTTAACATTATTTCTCACTGATATTCCAGTCATTCTCTTTTCAGTTCTGGTTATTTATTCCATTTACGCTATTAATTGGATTCGTTGCTACGGCTTTTGAAAATTATGAACTGGATATCTTCCTAAATTCAATTGAATTACTTAGTAATGCATTGTTTGTTTTCAACTCACGATTCAACTTTACCAATTGGAAGATATGATTAGGTAATTATTGTTATAATTTTAGTATATTTCTTCATTCTTTTGACAGGACTGATACTTTGTATTATCTTCAAAATTGGGAAAGTAACAAGTCACTCCACATCACTGAAAGATAACCACACACATACTGTAATAATTTTCTTTGTTCGGTCACTTTACATGGTTTGTGTCATTCCTTAGTTACTTTTACTTTGACAGCCTTATAAATGGATTCTAAAAGTATGCCTAATTGGTTTTTTCCTGGCATATTATATAATGCTTGTGTTGTGTAATGTATTATTTTCTTGTTTCCCAGAAATGGTTCTTAGGATAAAACTGAGGTCAAAGATACAAAAATGACTTAATATTCAGAGGATATTCTATTCATATGAAGCAACCCTATTCAGTGCTTAAATATAACAAAACTAACTATTTTACTAAAGCACAAATATCCTTCAATACTTTAGTTAAATGAAGAGCAAAATTATAGGCCTGGTTCTTCTATGCCTCATTCTATGATTTATAATTTCATAGTCTTTACATTTGCTAATTACAGGTGCCTGGTAAGTTTGTGTTGTGTTGATATTGTTTTTGTTAATTTATTTCACTTCATTTTCTGCTAACTTGAAATTAAAATTAGAAATGGTTGTAAAGGTTTCTTTTCTGTATGGAGTTTTGTTTTGTTTGCTACTTCACTTGTATACATACTTTGATTTCCTCTATTAAATATGTATGGCGCTATATTTCCTAAATGTTTTTAAATGTTTTAAGCTTAAATTCTATTTAATTACTCTTCCTTTTAAAGGTGTGTGTGTGTGTGTGTGTGTGTGTGTGTGTGTGTGTGTGTGTGTACCTATGTATCTGTATATAGATGTCTTTAGTGGCCAGAAGAAGTCAGCCCATATTGGGTCTGGAAACTTAATGGTTAGTCTCCTATGGCTTCTCTAAGATGAAGAGAAAGAATTCAGAAAAATCCACTGACAAAACTGTGTAAATGCATAGAAAAAACAAGATCAACCAGCAAAGAAACAGGCCTCAGAAAATAGTCTTGCTGATAGCTAGTTCTCAGACTTCTAGTCTTCAGAATTCTAAAAACAAACAACAAAAAACCCGACACACAATATTTTTACTTAATCCACTTATAGGCATTTTATTTTGACAACTATAGGAAACATAAATTATATAAAATCTAGATTTTTGTTGTTGGTTTAATTTATGTTTCTTTGAAGTACTATTTTGTAGTAGAATAAACATAAAGAGTGTATGTAAGAGTAATTGCTATGTAAGATACCCTAACGATCTTACAAGCTCTTTTTCCTTACCCTTTTGGTGCTTTGAGTTCTTTGGATATTCAACAATGCTAAGACTCCGTAGAGTCACATCAGATACCTTTGTGAGCAGCTGAGATTCAACTTGCCTAGCCACAGTGCAGGAAACAGACACTTCTAAAAGGAAGTACAATGCCTTCACAGTACTTCCTTACAGAAGAGAAGCCAAAGGGTGCTGCTGCTGTTTTTCTACTGTTTGCCACTTGTTCTGTTTTTTCCTTCTTTCATCATTGGAAAAAGAACTAACGAAATTTTCTTTCTTAAATTGCTCATCTTTTACTAAGAACAATTTATTCAATTATGCATAAGTAAACATTTTCCCAATAATGGCCTCTCATTATTACTAACCCAATGGTATTTTATTTTTCAATTTAGAAGATGATATATGAAAACCAACAAACAAAAAAGGAAAGCCAATAAAACCAAAAGTATGAGTTCCTAGTTTTCCAAATTGCCTTTTTTATAACAACTCTTTCAAGACATATTTCTTTAAGAGAATCCTCACAGTAGTTTTTGAAGCAGTTATGGTAAGTAACTTTCTTAGGGGCGAAAGACAACCACAGTATGGAGAAATAAAGGGTGTGCCTTGAAAACTGTAGCTGCAACTCAGGAAAGATTCCTTTACAAGAATCTAAATATATCTTGTTCTTTGTAGAATGTAGGGCAATAATCATATCTTTTATTCTTTTGTGAATCTAATGCAGTGATTAGTATGTTATAATCTTCTAGTAAACATTTGCAGAATTCAACTGAAAATGTTAGCATATTAAGTATCTTTTCTTGGCATTTGCTGACCATATGTATGTTCAATGAAATGAATATTAACTCAAATATGTATGTTGCACATGAAATTTGACCTCAAAATAATTAGGCATATTCAGTCATTGTTTCTAGGCTTATATCAATAACATAAATTCACATCGTCTTCTGACTTTTGTAAAGAACATTTTTGGTAACCTAAGCATATATGAGTCATAAAAACTCCAGCATGCTATCAAACTGATTCACAAAATGAACAATTAGTGGCTGTAATTCTATCAGGCAAAATGAAAAACTTTTAGAATGGAAATGGATCAGAAACTCTTCCTTTAGAGTATTTGCAATTCCAGTTTCACTCTGTACATCTCTTATGGAATAGGTGATAGGCTTATTTGATAAGACATGACAGAAGAGAAGCAAACGCCAGCATTCACATTGTGTCATTTGTGTATTTAGAGTTACGTTAATTTAACTGATTTCCAGAATTTCACTCGAAGTCCACAGAATTGAATAAAAACATGATGATAGCTTAAAATGGATAAAGATGTGTTCAGATTTAATTTTTGTAGTATTTTTCTTAGTAAGGAAAGTAGGTGCTTACTGTATGTATCTGGTCTATAGAATTAAATAATGAAGACTAAACAAACCTTACTAATTCTTGCCTCTTTCAGCAATGACGTTCAGATTCTGGTAGGGATTTTTCCTTGAAGATCTCATCAAAATCATTGAAGTCATTATGTTTCTTGAAATTACACAGAGTGTAAAATCTGTGCTGCACTCCCCAGGCACAGAGAACAGATCTGTGCTGCACTCACCAGGCACGTGGAACATATGAACATTTTCAAAACTAAAAGTTGCCTTGCTCCAGTATTGAGCATATTAATTTCTAAGCTTGCTTTCCTTTCTTAACTTTAATCTCTCCATCAACTTCACCCACTTAAGTTTTATAATGTGACTGTGTACTCCAAGTCCTGAATCTTTGCTGTGGTGTTTTATCTAGCGACCCTCACTCTATTTCCTTGTGGTACACACTCCTCTCCAGCCCAATACAAACTAGCACTTGATAGATCTGCTGGGCTTATCTCTCTCTATAGCACAAGATATTAGAATACCTTGTGGGTATTTACCTTCAAGATAGTTACAGTTTGGAGAAAGGTCATAAGGTACATGCTTGACACTTGCAGTGCCTGAGCAGAACACAAGTCAAAAATGACATCTGGTAAAATTCAATTATATTGTGTTTGATCAGTAAACATTCACAAAGTGACATGCTGTGCTAGATGGAAGGGTAACACATTGTGCTAGATGGAATGGTGACAGGCCAAGAGTATTTTGTAAAAACCCCAACAAGTTGAAAACAGTAATGATAAAAAACAAAATTTCAATATATATGTATATACATCTAATACACATGATTATAAACATACATATATGTTTATAAGTATAAACATTATGCTTATATGCAGGCCCATAATTGTATGTCTAAGTACTCTAGGAAGTCAAATTAAAAAACACGGAATTCATGCACTCGCAATGCAGAAACAACAATGTGAGGAATTATATATATATATATATATATATATATATATATATATATATGATTGAGCATTTTGATTCAGAAGGACTATGTTCCTATTTTTATACTTCACATGACAAAGTCATGACTCTGACATGAGGTATCATTTAATGTTGTATTTACTCATTACTGTAGACCAGCATTATTTATTCCTCAGTGAAGAATCTGTATCATGATAAGAAGCAGACAACACAGTCCTGTGGACCTCCATGTTGTATATAGTGCTTTCTCTTTAACTTATTTTCCTGTACATTTATTTATTTTACTGAAGTTAAATGAACAATCCACAGTGTGTTTTCAGTCTTTATCTATATAATTAATATGAAATATCAACTTAAAAAAAAAAACAGTCTCATGTCCATTCTCCCATTCCAAATTCATGAACATTGGAGTTTTCAGACTGTAAATGGAAACTGGGGTTTTGATGTTCTCAGACTCTTCAGGAATACTTCTAGATAAACCCTCAGAAAAGATATATGGCAGTTTTAAATATAGAGTACTGATCTTTTATAGGAGATATTTACTTATAGGATATCCAATAATTAATATTTGAGAAGTAGCAGCATTCATGATTTGTAGCTCAAGAAAACCTCTTTAAAATATTCTACTGAATATAATACATCTAGTTTGATTAGTAAACCCATTTTTTAAAAAAATTATTTCTTCATTCCATAACTTTTAAAAGGATATAGTGTGGGGAGATATTTTTGTTATCCCTAATGCTGCCAATTTAATGATATCATTGTTTACTTAGCTTTGAAAATTACTTATTCCTTAGAATAAAGATTAAAAAACAAAATGCTGATGTCACTATACAAGAAAAAATAGGCAAAGATTTGGGAAGCATTTCAAATTAATTCAAGGCGACTTTTGTACCAAGCTAAGGCTTTTTAAGAAAAGCAAGAAAAGTACAGCCATAGATAATTCATATTTTGTTATGTGATGAAATTTGTAGGTTTATAATTGAACATTCTCCTAGATTTTTATCAGTGAAAATCTAATGATGTTCCCCTGATGGTCAGAGATTCAAAGGTGCTGCTGGATAGTTTGCATAGCCACAGGGTGCATGCCCTCTTACCTTTGTATAGAGGCACACCCCACAGTCAGTGCAGAAATGGCAGCAAAACACTTAAAATTCAAAGGCTAGAATTTTATTCAGCACAAAAGGGCTTAATTGACAAAGGTTAAAGATGAAATTCAGTGGAAAATCAATTAGTCTTATCCAGTCTGTATGAAATACTAGCTGAATGTAGTAGCTGATAATCTTGCCAGATATGCTTAAACATGACGAATTGGCTCAGAGGGCAACTGAGTCAAATTGGAAAATAGAAAACTGAGATTAATTTTGCAAATCTGAATTCATGTGCTTTTTAGATGCAGTTGGTCCAAAGTACAGAGTCACTTGGAATCTGATGGGCATTCAGATTTCTTTCATTATTCATTTTATCTTTTTTTATTTGTTTTAATTGCAACATCTTCTGGGTAGTATTTTTTTTAATTGAAGTAGAATTATATCTCTTTCCTCACTTCAAAGCCATCCTAGGTAGCATCCCTCCATTTCACCCAGGCACTCGGCTTCTAACATCAATATCCTTCTTTTCTTTGTTATTAGATATATACCTATAGATGATTAAGCATGCATACACAAAAATATGTGCAAGTGCAAGCTGCTGAATCAGTTTTTGATGCTTCTGTATTTATCACACATCAGGGCCGACCATTCTTCATTGGACAACAAATAGAGCTTATCCTTGGGTGAGGTTAATTTGCCTCTCCCAGCAATCAAGAGTTGTCTGTAGTTTTTGAAAAAAATTTTCCCCTTCCATTTTTACATACTAATCAATATTGTATTTCATCTTTAATACAGATATTCCCTTCATTTTGTAAATCAAATATGAGTGTTATCAATCCATTTAGCCAATTTTCTGTGTTAAACACTTCAGGTCCCTGAGAAAATCTCAGTGGCTTTATTAACATTACAACATTCTTCTGACAGTATCATTCATCCCACATGACCATAAAGGCACTAAACATTGTTGCCTTTCAGTGAAATTGAAATGCTATATGATTTTTTTTTTCTATTTTCAAGGAAGCTTTTACTTAAAAATATAAATGGAGCTCAATGATTCTTGCCTTCTACATAGAATTAGGAATGTCATCCAGTGCTAGCACCAAACGTTATACTTTTGCCCTGGTAACTAAAAGCCAATAAAATCAATTCATGCCTTGAGGCTTTGTTAAAAAGAAGTGAGTTCTTATTAAAATGATGCAGGAAATGTGCTTCCCAGCCTTGCCATGAGCGCAGGTACCTGTGGATGCATATGCTGTTGGCAAATGTGCCTCAGGATGTTGCTGAACAGGCTAGTGAATTACATTCTGACAGAACTCACCAGAGGGTACAGTCTATGCAATTTAGTTGTCCCTTCATAAGTAGAAGCAAGACACGCAATTGATTTAGACAACTGTACTAATGGTCTTTTCAGTTTTGTCTTTTTGTTGTTGTTGTTCTGTACTGCTGTCTGTTATGAGCAGAGAGATCCTAAATGACACGGGGCAAGGTGAATCAGGACTTTGGGCATATGGATTCAAGTAATAATAGGTAATGAATCTGGAACTTTATACAGTGTTAAAAGAAAATTGTTCTGTGGCTAGAGAGATGACTCACTGAATAAGGGTGCATATGTCTTGTCTAGAGTTGAGACAGCAGCTAAGGTCACTTGTTGCTCTGGCAGAGGACCTAACTTCAGTTCCAAGCAATTTCATTGTAGCTCACAACCATCAGTAAATCCAATTCTAGCAGATTCCCTGCCTTCTTCTAGCAACCCTGGGCATGCATACATATATGCAGACACACACACACACACACACACGCACACACACACACACACACGCACACACACACACATGAGATTAAAAGTTAAAATAAAAGTGAGCATTGTTCTGTAGAAAAAAAGAATATTGTATTTGCTTTTAGACAGAATTGCATTATTTTTTATTTTCTATTTCAGGCCAACTTTTATAAAGGTGTGTTATAAAAATTGAAATATAATTCCTTGATAGATTACTCTGATTATTTTAAATTTTCAAATGAAAACTGCCTAGTATGCTGAAAATCAGAATGTCAGTAATGGACACCCACCAGCCCTCTGATCATGGTTTTATCATGGCTTTATGGAAGTCCTCCTACATAAACTATCAAAATTAAATGTGTGGCATGCTGACTCAGTGGCTACAGCAATTAGACATTTGTTTTCATAGAGGAACTGTAAAATAACCTTAATAATCCTCAAAATAAGCAGAACATAAAATCATGCTCTGGAATGTGAAAAACAAGACTGTGTACTGAGGGATGATTGAGTGTTGTATGATAAACACATGAAGTGACATACATCCTACTGAATGTCATGACAGCAGTAGTTGACTATGGATCCTGCAAGCAGGGAGGAAATTATATTGCAGTTTAAATGCAACATGTAGATCTTTGGCCTGGGTGATAGTCTCTGGAAGAAGGGTCATAAAGACATAAAATAAATTTCTAATTTCAGCATGTTTCCAGCCTTAGAATCATGTTGAAAAATGAAAGCAGAAAGACATGCCTTCAAGATAAGTGAGAGTTTTTATGAGTCACAGACAAGACTCTACTTATTGTAAAGAAGTCATGAACAAATACAAAAATAATATTAAAACATAGTCATAGAAGTAAGCTATGCTAAACCTTAATAACCAAATATTCACTAGCAACTGGAAATTATTATGAAACCATGTCACAGAAAACATTTATTATATTATGTCTAAAACTTGCAACTATAATTTTTAAGATGTGGAGTTGTTGTTAAAGCTTCTCAATATCTTCCATATAATTTACTACCTTCAAGCTACAGGTTTGTATATCATTGTACCAAACGAATAGCATCTCCCATTAAATAGACACTAATTGTAGAGTTCTAGAAAGAATCAGACTTACAATTTTTATCTGCCTCATCTGATTCCCTTTGTAGAAGACAATTCAGGGTGAGGGAAACTGTTCAATGGGTAATAAGCTTGTTACACAAGCATGAAAACCAGAATGCACACCTCCAGAACACGTGCAGAGCCAGCACAGTAGCTTATATCTGTAACCTCAGTACTTCAGTGCTGAGACAGGAAGAAAGGAAGCAAAGGTATGACAATCTCTGGAAGCTTAATGGCCAATTGTCTTAAACAGGATAGAAGGGAAGGATTGACAGCAAATATTTACCATAAACTTCATGTGTGAACTATGAAAAGTATATGCCTGCTCTCTCTCTCTCTCTCTCTCTCTCTCTCTCACGCACACGCACACACACACACACAAACACACACATACACACACACAAACATACATTAATGAATGTGGCCACAGACATACATACATGATAGAGGGAAGAAAGAGAGAGATTATTATACACATAAGCACATACACAGACAAGTCCTCTTGTCACCTGCATGCATACCACACACACAGAGAGAAATAAACAACCATATTTGTCATATACACATGCACAAAAGTACACAATCAAGCAAGCAAACCTGCACACATACCACATATACATTATTAATTAATATGAATGTATATAATAAAATGATATTTCAACATTCAATTATTTTAGTAAGCTCATGAGGACTTCTGAGTTAATATGTCACAACTTTGTGAATATAAGACTACATAAGCAGCCTACACATAAACCCTGCTGATTACACAAAGGAAAGCAAATTTGAAGGTATGTGGAATATTTGGAGTAAATATACTGGATCATAAGAATGAAGCCTTATGTGGAGAGTACAGAATAAGTAATAGCATAGGAATCTTCTCTGAATATGAACTCCAACGACTGAAAATGTGATTGTTTCCCAGGTTGAGTAAATTCCCTAGTATTAGAGAAGCTTTCACTACAAAACCTTGCATCAAGAACATCCAGAAAGGTGGATTTAATGCTTGTGCTTGGCAATGTGAATACTTGGGAGGATGACGCAGAAGAAATAACCTGAATCTGAGGTTAACCTAAATTATGTAGTGACTTTAAGGTTAGCCTTTAAAATAGAGTGAGACTGTCAAAAAAAAAAAAAAAAAAAAAGGAGGCAGAGCAGGAAGAGGAAGAGAAGGAGGAGACATGAATTAATAGGAGGAAAGATGAAGAATGAGCTGATAGAAAGCACAGAAGCAGAGACTGGGGAAGAGATGAGAAAGCAAGAAAGAAAGGTAAAAAAAAAATTAAAAATATAAGGATGGTTGATAATAAATAAATAAGCTATAATAAGTGGATAACAACTTAGACCACCATTTATTTCTCTGTGAATATTCTAGAAGATAAAGGATAATTCACTAAGACAACATCCATAAGCTATACAATACTTTCTTAATCCTGCATTGCTTTATGGTTTATAAAACCAGGAACAGTCACTACAAATTGAGTGTGTAGTTATATCAAATTATTACGGACAGAAAATTTGAATTTCACTTATGCAACATCACAAAAAATTTGAGAGATCAAATTTAGAATGTCAGTAAGAGTCCTAAGAAATGAAAGCCATCCCCACCAGGCTTTCAAGTAGACATTTAGGTGTCTTGGCAGTATTATAAAGGGGAGGGAGTCAGGAAGATGTGACTTACTCAGCAACAGAACTCTTGTAGTCTTAGACACAGGAAAAGTAAAGTTGAAGAGCTTCCAGTATTACAAATTAGGAGTAAGTAGTCATTGCAAGAAGGACAACTTATCTTGAATATGGAGGCTAAGTAGTAGCACAGGATCTGAACTCAACCTACAGAAAAATGACATTGTTGCCTAGGCTGGAATTTATTCCAAATCATGCTACCAACAGATCGCCTTAAGATATATTGTATATGATGTCCGTATTTTTTTAAAACAAGCAGAAATATAAATATGATGAAATATAAATATAAGGCTTATTTATTGGGCTTTTAAAAAGAATTATGACTAAGATATTAAAGGAAATGTAAAAAAGGGTGATTGCAGTAGAAATCTAAAATATCTAAAACCCATAGTAAAGTGTCATAATTAGTATAAAGAATATTATTGAAAGATTTTGCAACAAGATAGATATAACTAAAAAGGTAATGAGTGAATCAGAAATTATGTTAATATTAATATAAGGATAGAGAAAGGCTCTCTAAGTTAAAAGAACTTTCTGCACTTTCAGAGGACTGGAGTGTATTTCCCAACACAACCATTAAGGAAGACTAACATTACCAGTAACGCCAGCACTGGAGAATGACAATGCTATCTTCTTGCCTCTGTGGGAACTGCCTTCCCATGATTATACCTGTACACAGACAAACAAATTAAAAGATAATAAATAAAAAGTTTAAAGTATATTTATATAAAGTATGTATACCCAATAAACAAAGAAAAGTGTAGAGAGATATAAAGAAGCATTTTAATGGAAGAGGAGCAAAATACTTGACAAACATGAGGGCCAGAGTTTGCATCTCTAGTACACACATAGTTATCATTCCACCTGCAATCCCAGCAGTCAGATAGCAGGAACTGGAGCACTCATGAGCAAGCTGGCTAGATAGACTAACCAAATCAGTGAGCTTTGAAATCAAGTGAAAAAACCTGCCTCAGTGTATAAAGTGGAAACCAGTCAAGGAAAATAGATGTCATTAACTTCAGGCTTCCACATGCCTTTTTGTGTGCACCCACAGACATAAGTGTACCTATACATTAAGGTGAATACAAAAATATTCTATCAAAAAAGAGAGTATTTGAGGAAAATACTGAAAACTGAATTCAATCTCAAGGTGGAGGGAGGAGAGCTGGCTGCCAAGATTAGTTCTCTGACATCTGACTTCTGACCTCTGACCTCTGCCCTCTGCCCACATCCTTTGTTATTTACATATCATTATTTCAGATGCTTATTTCTTATGCATGCATGCTGCTGCTGCTGATAATGATGGCAAAACTTGAATTCTAGTAATCAAACTGAAGACATCAATGCACACAAGACCATATTCAACTAAGAACAAGAACAAACTTTATGAATAACAGAAATATATATAATGTTGGGTGCATTTACACAATAGAATATCAGACATTCATGAGAATACAATAATGCTAATAAAAAGTATGGATAAATTACTGCACATAATATTAAATAAAATGGGCCAATATATATATATATATATATCGATATTATATATAGTTTATAAAACATAGCAATTCAAAAGAAGATAAACATAATTGATACTGAGATAAATCAGAACAGTAAATACTCTAAGGGCAGATTCATATGTTTTGAAAATCTTCACACTGTGGTCTATTTCTTCATACTGGGGCTTTTACATAGAAAATTTTATTTTGTAAAAGTTTATGAATTTCACATTTAATTCTAGACATACCTTAGTGTTTTTTTATATTTTGAAATGTTTATTTAAAGGGTCAATAAATTCATTATGAGGGTCAATTCTAGCAAGGACATATGCTAGATACTAAGTCTTCACAGTTGCCTTGATAACTCCACTCATTATATGACAGGGGGGAGAAAACTAGGATACCCCTAGTGGCTTTTGTGCCATATCAGAGTCCCACACTCTACTAACCAAACTCTCTATTTCCTCTCTTTTTATTATATTTTTTTCATTTTATTGGTTATTTTATTTATTTACTTTTCATATGTTATCCTCCTTCTCAGTTTCCTTTCCACCAACCTTTATCCCCTCCCCCTGCCTCTCTGAGTGTGCTCCCCCACCTGCCTGCCCACTCCTGCCTCATTATCTCAGGACTCCCCTACACTAGTCCATTGACCCTTCACAGGGCCAAGGGGCTCCCCTCCCATTGACGCCATATCCAGCTGCATATCCTCTGCTACATATCCAGCTAGAGCCATGAGTCCCCCCATGTATACTCTTTTAAAGATGTGTTTGTGTTTCTATGTATGTGTACTAAGAGTGGGAGGGTGCCATGGAAGATCAGACGAGAGAATCAGATCCGATGAAATTGCTGGTAGTTGTGAGCTGTCCCACTTGGTTCTAAAAACCAAACTTATGTATTCTAGAAGATCAGTAAATATTCTTAACTCGTGAGCCATCTCTCCAGCCCCTAAAATCTCTAATTTTCATAATATATCATAATTTGACTGTTCTTTAACATTTCTTCTATTTCTACCAGGAAAGCAGATAAAGAAACAAAATAGTATTCTTTCTTTCATGAAATCTTAGATGATGTCCCTTGATTACAATTACTGAGTTACAATTACTAAGCACCTGAAAATTCATATTCTATAAAATATTGAAATCAAAAATTTTAAATTAGATAATATGTCACTATATTTAAAACACTCCAGTAGCTACAGCTCTTGAAAATAAAACGATAAAACTTTGCATGACTAGGGAGAACCGGATTTTTTTCCTCATAATTTTCTACTTCTCTCCTATCACATACATATCCCTATGTCTCTAGTCTTTCAATTATTGACAAATCCTCCCTGACTTATGCTTCTGCTCTTGATTTTTCTTAAGCTTGAAATATTGTTTTTCCCCAAGAGTTCTTGACGCATCAGGTTCCTTAGTTGATTTTCTGCTAAAAGTTTACCTTTATAATGGACCTTGGCTCACATACTGCTAATTATTAGCTAGTCCCCAAACCTGTATTATTGCAGACTCCTTACTAGTCCTACATGAAGTCATCTTATTTATGCATGTGCTGTTCACATCATAGAAGAATTAGGAAATGCATTTGCTTTGGGTAATAATGGCTGAGAATAATGCCTTAGAAGTAACACAAGTTCATTTGACTCACGTACATCAACATGCCTAGAAGTCTGTGACACCAAATAACCTCAATAACTCCTATGAGAACAATGGAGGGAGTGGGGGAGGTAGATCTTGGATTTCATTATCAAGCTAAAAAAAATAAAGTCATGAAAAAGTTTTATGAAGCACTTGCAAAAGGAAGAAAGAGAGGGGAAGGAGAGAGGAAGAGAGGGAAGGAGGGAGAGAGATAGAAAGAAAGAAAGGAAGGAAGGAGGGAGGGAGGGAGGGAGGGAAGGCAGGAAGGAAGGAAGGAAGGAAGGAAGGAAGGAAGGAAGGAAGGAAGGAAGGAAGGAAGGAAGGAAGGAAGGAAGGGGGTAAATGTGATCATGACTTCATTATAGGTAATCCAGTTCCCAGACTATATGGACAGCATTCCTCTTACACAATTTCAGGCAGAACATGGACACACTTGAACAGCAAAGAGTCTAAGTGTTGTTCTGTGAAAGCAGATCTGGATAAAAGCAAGATTATATTATTATATTATTAAAGGTTATAGTTTTGTTTCAGTTCTTCCAAATGTCCATTCCAGCAATCCAAAAGTCCATTCTGATTTTGTTTACTATATGTGAAATACGTACTGTTCACATTCTTTAAAAGGAATAAATACAATTTCCATATAAATAATAATTTATTTATATTCTTCAGACTCAAGGAATCAGAATAATAAATTTATTTATGATAAGCATAAGAAGAAGGTAGTAATATACAATAGGAAGATTTCAAGTACTCCATAAATAAATATTTGTTTCAGAAAAGGGAATAATAAATACATATTTTCTTGATGGACTGCTATCACCTTCCTTCTCAGGAGATAATTGACACTGGCTAATGTTCTTTTAGTAGTGATGTTTCTTTTTTTTTTTCCTTTTATTAATAATAACTATTTTAAAATCATATATTATAACCTAAGTACAGTTTCTGCTCCTGCTAATACTCAAGTTTCTCTCCACATCCCCTCCCATCCAAATACATCCCCTTTCTCTTTCTCATTAGAAACAAAATATCTTCTAAGGGATAATAAGTAAAACTAAAGCTAATTAATCCATTTATATAGAAGAACAGAAACAAAATGGGGAAAGCTTAAGAAAGGCACATGAAACAGAGAGAGAGACACACACACAAACACAAACTCAGAAATCTAATAAAAACACAAAATTGGAAGACAGAACAATTATAACAATGATCCTTTCAGTTCTTCCACAGGGACCCCAGAGCTGAGTGTCGGAGATGGTAAAGACATCTATCTCATTGTTATCATAACAATACTTTTCTTTGTTAATATGTTTATTCTAACAAGTAAAAGTTCTTTAAAATACAAAGCGAACCATTCAAATCCAAAATAAATCAAGATTTTTGATAATTAAATAATTCTATCATTTTCAGAGTCAAACTTTCTGAACTTTGTTTGTATTTGGTTACAAACTATGGATGCCATATAATTCTCATGAGACAGTTCCTATTTATAAAGAGTACATTTTTGTTAGATAGCAATACAATCATACCACAGTGCCTAATAAAAGTAATGGAAATTGCTCTTCTAATTTACCATTAACCACATGGCTATTTTTCCCATAAGGATCATGAAAGACACAAAATATTTCAGATCCTAAAAACTTTGGTAATAAACTCCATCCTCTCCGTCTCCATTCTGTTGGACCAGATCTTCTCCTACAATCTTCCTCCTCAACTTTATTTCTTTATTAGCCACTAACTACTTCAGGCACACCCTAGTGACCAGCTGACCAAAAATGCCAGGGAAATAGGTACTAAATCTTCACTCTACCTCCTAGGCCTGAATTCAAATATTTATGTCTCATCCCCAGCTTTATAACAACCGTCTGTGGTCTCTCATTCTCCTCTGTCCCCTATTCACAGATCCTGCTGGCACACCCTGCTTCCTTCCCTTCTGTAGACCCTCTCAACACACACACACACACACATGCACATACATACACATACACACATGCACATGCCTGTGTGACTAAATGACTAGAGAAAACAGTGAAAAACCACAATCAATAGCAGTCAAAACAATGTACATCCAATAGTTTCCAGCAACCTTACACAATAGCCTCTAAGAAATGTAAAGTTGCTGAAGCATGAGACAATGATTTCAAAATTGTTTTGATTAATAGTCATGGACTGTAAGGGGAAATGAATAAATTCATTAATGAAATATGTGAAAACACAACAAAAGAGTAGAATGAAATAATGAAACCGTTCAAGATACGGAAAGGGAAAGAGAGTCAGTGGCTAAAACACAAACTGCAAACACTGGAAATGAACAATTTAAGAATTCAACTAAAATCTCACAGTTAACACAATACAAAAGATGGAAGATAATATCTCAGGCACTAAAGTCATAAAAGCAGAAATGGATGCCTTGGTAAAAGAAAATGTTAAATCTAAAATTGTGACACAAATCATTCGGGAAATCTCAAAAGTTAGGGAGAGACAAAAATTTAGAATAAGAGAAGTAGAGGAAGGAGAAGAGACTCAAGTCAAAACACACATAAAACTTCACAAAAATATCAGAAATTTTCCCAACCTAAAGAAAGAGGTACCAATTAAGGCACAAGTAGAACAAAGAATATGAAATAGACTAAGCAAGAATAGAATATCCCTCAGCAAATGGCACGTAACATTCAAAACATTAAATATGCAGACAAAGAAAGGATACTAAAATTTGTAAGGGAAGAGACCAAGTAACATAGAAAGGTATACTTATTGCAATGATTCCTGATTTCTCAATGGAATCACTAAAAGCCAGAAAGGCCTGGACAAAAGTTTTACAAATAATAACTGAGAACAGATGTCCTCTCAGACTACTACACCCAGTCAAACTTCTAATCACAAAAGATGGACAAAATAAAATATGATGTCCTGTGATAGCGCCATAGTTAAACAAGTAGTATTTATCTAACTATATATGCCTAAAACAGCACTAGAATGAATACTTTGACCTAAAGAGGTGAAATATTGCTACCCTAGAGGAAAGAAACCACAGGGAATAAATAACCCCAAACCAACAAATTGAAACGGGAGGCAGACACAAAAGAACAGAAATAAGCAAATACTGCTGATTGATATTTTTCAACATGAATGTTCCCAATTCCCCAATAAAGAAGACACAGTCTAACAGAATGGATGCAAAAATAGGATGTATCTTCATGCTGCATCCAAGATAAATAACTTAACATCTAGGGTAAATATCACCAAAGAGTAAAAGTATAGAAAATATATCCCAACCAATGAACCTAAGAAGCAGGCTGGTGAAGGTATTTTAATATCTGACAAAATAGGCTTCAAATAACAATCAATCAGAGGAGATTGGAAATGGTATTATGTACTCATGAAAAGAAAAAAAGAGATTGTTGCTATTCTAATCATCTATATGGCAAACACAGGGGTCCTCAAGTTCTTAAAGAACAACTACTACAAGGTAAATCACATACAGACCTGACCACTCCACTCTGCAGTAAAGAAGTCACCTAGACAAAAAGTAAGCAGGAAAATATTACAACTAATGAGGTCATAAACTAAATATAACTAAGTGATATTTACAGAAAACTTCACCCAAACATAAAGAAACATACTTCTCAGCATCTGATGAAACTTTCTGCCAAATTGATCACGTACTCCAACATGAAACAAATATTACCAGAAGCAAGAAAATTTAGATAAACCTCTGAATATGTCTGAACATCACCGATTAAAACAATGTCTCAGATTTATTAACAAAAACAAAAGAAAGCTTACGAACTGATGGAAACTGAACAATTCACAAATCAATAAAAAATGTTGCAAGACTGAGATCAAAAAAGAAATCAAATTTTTCTATAACTGAACAAAAATGAAAATACATCATACTGTAACTTATGTGAAACATTAAATGTAGTTCTAAGATGCAATTGGTGGTATAAAATTCCTACATATTTTAAAGTTATCACATACTAGGAAGTTAACAGCATACCTGAAAAATCTAGAATAAAAAGAAGTAGTCACACACAAAAGAAATAATAGATAGCAAGAAATAATAGAACTCAGAGTGAAAATCCATAAAATAAGAACAAGCCACAAACAACAATACAGAGAATCAAAGAAATATTTATTTAGTTATTTGAAAAAAAAATCTGAAAGTTTAACTAAACCTTAGCCAAATTAATTAAGAGGCAGAGAAAGAATATCCAAATTAATAAAATTAGAGCTGAAAAGGGATACATAAGAACAGATACACAGGAAAATAAAAGTACTCATAAGGAGATATTATAAAACCTATACTTCATCAAATTAAAACTCTAAAATAAATGGATAATTTTCTTGATATGTACCACCTACTGAAGTCAAATCAATATCAGACAATCAATTTAAGCAAAATTAAAACCCTCAATAAAATCAAAACACTAATTAAAGTTCTTCCAACAACAAAAAAGTTAAAAGTTAAAAAATAAACCAGGACCTGATGGGTTTTTAGCACAGAATTCTACAAGATTGTCAGAGAAAAATTAATGCCAATACTCATCAACCTATATCACAGAGTAGAAACAGAGGGGACATTACTCATTTTTAATGAGACCACAGTTGCTCTGGTAGCCAAATTTTATAAAGACCAAAGAAAGAAAGAACATTACAAAACAGCAACTTAACCAAGTGGCTGGATATAAAATTAAGTCAAATAAATCAGTAGCCTTCATTTATACAAACAATAAATGGGCTGAGAAATCAAAGAAAGAACACTCTTCACAATAATCACTAATGATACAAAATATCTTGTGATAACTTTAACCAAATTAGTGAAAGATCTGTATGACAAGAACTTTAAGTCTCTCAAGAAAGAAATTTTAGAAGACCTCAGAAAATGCTCATGGATTGGTAGAAATAACATAGTAAAAATGGCCGTTCTACTAAAAGCAATCTACAGATTCAACACAAACCCCATCAAAATCCCGACACAGTTCTTCAAAGACATGGAAAGGGCAATTCTCAAATTCATCTGGAAAAACAAAAAACCCAGAATAGTGAAAACAATTCTTAATTATAATACAACTTCTGGGGGGATCACCATCCCTGACTTTAAGCTATATTACAGAGCAATAGTGATAAATATTAAAACTCAGCTTCTCTGAGAATCTTTGCAACTCCAGTCAGTCCCTCATCTCAGGGAGTTTCTCAGCTTTTACTGCTTACTCTGACAGAGAGGAGCCATGGGAATCTGTTCTGCTACAGGGACTTCCTGAAGCTATTTTAAAGTGATTACTATCCTGTTTAGGGAACTTCCAACAAAATGGAATACTTCAATCTTGGAAGAAATTAAGAAAGTTTCACACAACACACACACACACACACACACACACCACCACCACCACCACCACCACCACCACCACCACCACCACCACCTAAAAACAACAATCACTACCACCACCACCATCATCACCACCATGAAACAAAGTAAATAAAATTCAGAATATTAGAAAATAAAATTTAAAATACAGAGGAAATAAATTATCCTTTTTAAGAATCCATTATTATTACTTAATTATCCATTTACGAATGTCAATGAATGAAAATACATGTGTAAAACTTACTATTCCTTTGTTGGTGTTGTTTTGCTAATAGACTTCCATTAGGTTTTCACAGCCATTATGCATGACATTCCATTAACTATAGGTTCTTTAGCTACAATCATTGTAACTTATTTAATATAAAAAGTTATTTAAAAAAAACACATTTAGAAAAATTTAAAAAATTTGTTCCACTTCTTTTATATTTTAAATGATGTTAATTTAATTAAAATCTTGTTTTGCCTATGTACTTAGATTTTAGAATTGAACTTAGGATCCCATACATGCTACGAAAGCCTTCTAGTGTGTCCCCAGACCATGATTTTAGAATTTTGAAATAATTTTATAAATTAAAAAGTTGACAGAAAATGTTCAGTTATGAGGTTGAACTTACAATTTTAAATTTATAAATACCTTCTCTTACTTATGTATTCCAATGCAAACAATCAGTTGTCTAGAATGAAAGAATCAGACCACCCATCAGCACAGTTTTAATTTAGATCCAGTGTATTTGAAAGTATTATTACATAAATGTATATCTTGTTCAAAGGTGACAGAAATTAGAAAGATGAGTACTTTAATAAATTATTATATAAATATAAAAAAATATGTGAATAAATACTGGTACATATATATGTATATGTACACACATGATAGGAGTATATGTGTGCATATATGTGTATGTGTATATGTGTGTGTATATATATATCATATATAACATAAACTCTAGCAAAGAAACTCTAAATCTGCAATATATTATTAAAATTAATGTACACAAAGCATTTAAGCAAATCTCTGGAAGCTTATCATGATCTTGTATAACTAAACTTCCTGTTCAATTTGTTTTATTTGCTATATACCAGAATACATGGTAGAATTCAGTGCACTGCCATGTAGGCCATTATATGGTTCATCTGTGACACACAGGTCTCTCTTCATTTACACATTACCTCTATACTTGGCATAACAAAATCATTTATTGCTCAGTATAGAGAGAAAAATGAAAAATGTAGTTTATTGATAAATGCTGTACTGAATATCTTATTATATTTTTGATTCAATGAGATATATTACCTCTGCTAAATATGTCTATATTTCATTTTCTGGTTCAACAATGTATAAGTTTAAAAATAGCATTTTCACTGTTAGTGATGATTTTTGCTTATATTAATGAATAGAGAATACACATTTAGGAATATAGCAAAATGTCATTTAGTGAATGCAATATAAGTACTTTTGCAAAGTATATCTTTTCTGTCAATTGCAGATTATATCGCAAAAAAATTTCTGTCTAAAAAGGGCGTTATCCTACAGCATCACCAAGAGTGGAACACGTTACATGCTAAGGTTATCTACGGCTCACTCATTCAGTTTTCTGAGTGTATTTAGTTGATATCAAAATGAGATTTAAAATGTATTCCTTTTGCATTTTCTATTTCTGCTTATGTATTTTCCAAGAAAATCGATCTTTTCTCTTATATTTTGCTTTGACAAGTTAGAATCTTTATTTTATACCCTTTTAAGTCATGTGACTATTTATTGTGAAGTAGATCAAGCAAAAAGTACCAACTTAACTCCACTGGTCATTTATTCTGACTTTACTCACTGATCCAATGAAGTTATCAAGATAAAGAAAATGTATATTGATTAGAACACTATTACAAAACTGTGACTATTCTCATTTTCATTCTGAAATAATAAATATAGATTACAGTACTCCTTAATTATATGGTAAGTCACTTTTGAAAACAAGTAACAAAAGGAGATGGAGAAGATCTTCAAAACAAGAAAAATCTTACAACAGCCTATGGAAAATGGGATTTTAAAATCAAGCTCATCTTTATTTTCTTTTATATTAATGCAGATCAAGTGGGGTATGTATGTGTGTGTGTGTGCTTATGCATACATGGGCCGAGGACTTAAGACAATCTAGTGTGTTCCTCAACCACATTTATGTTGTTTACTGAGAGAGAATCTTTCACTGGCCTAAGGCTAGCTAATTAAGCTACATTGGATAGCTAGAGCGCTAGGTATCTTCCTGTCTCCACCTCTCCACAAAATGCTATAATTTTTGGCTTTGTACATCAGTTCTAGAGAATCAAACTCAGACCTACATATTTGTGTAGCATACCTTTATTAACTGAGAAGTCTTTCCACTCCCTTTAGTTTTCTTAAGTTGTTCTGTTTCATATTCAACATGTTTTTGTCTAGGAAATCATTCATTATTATGAAATTGTTATTGTAAATTTAATAACTTCAAATCTAATGTTTATAAAATAACTGATAAAATGTATAAGTACTATGAATGCATCTATTTAATAACATTGATGAATTTATTAATTTCTGTATTTTAATTAGCCATAAGTAATATTTATACATAATAAATTCATTGCGCACTTTACATTTTCTATTAAATATGTCATCTCTATAATATCTTATTTATTTTTCTATTTCTGTGAAGAGGCATCATGTCCAAATCAATGTATGAAAGAAAAATTTACTGAGGCTCAAGCTTGCAGACAGAAACTATGATTATTTTGTTGCAGAAGGCAGGCAGGCATGCAGCTGGGATAGTACTTACACCCTGTTCCACAGGCACCAGGCAGAGCTAGAGTTAATTGACAAGAGCATGAGCTCTTGAAACCTCAAAGCTCGCCTCCAGTGACACACTTCCTCCAACAAGGTCACACCTCCTAATCATTCCTAAATAGTTCTACCAACTGAGGTCAAGTATCCAATCACATGAGCCTATGAGGGCCATTCGTACTCAAATCGTTGCATAGGCTACATTTGAATAACAGCAATGATTATTTTTAAAGCCATCATCATGAGACTACTGAGGGAGATGAAGATGAGTAAGGGAGGATAAAATTATTCGATAAATGCAGTTCACATCGATGAGATTCTCAAAAGAAATGACGGTGATGATAATGATAACAGTAAAAATAATAATAACCATAATGATTAAATCATAGTTGCATCCATTTCTCTAAAAAGAAGAAAGAAGTCTTTATTTTCTCTTTGATACCTTGATCCATTATTCTTTCTGCCTATTTGAATTCTAAATGATGATTATTAAAACTGTTTTCCATGCAACCAGTTAGTCCCTAATTCTTTCCCATGTTGTCTTCATATAAATAAAATAAACTATAAATGCCCTGGTGGACCACCTACTTATATAAATGTCATCCCTCAGTTCTCTCCAATGCGCTTTGAAAAGAGCAACTAGTTTTCCAGCCTCAGAAAGAGGAGGACTGTCTCAAAGCACTTGATACTATTTTATTTTTCTTACATTTATTTCATATGCGAAACTGTGTCACAGGCTTGCCTGGGACCTTGATATTAAAGCTTGCAGTATGGTCTGAAACCTAAACTATTCTATTCCCTTGATTTTGAAAGTTGAAAATCAAAAGGATGTATGTCTAATGGCTTAATCACAGTACTTAGTCAACAAGGTTATTAAAAGTTTGCATCATGTACAATAAAATAAATTTTAAAGTTTATCTCTTAATCATTTTGAACACATGTGAAATTCCCTATAGCTATCTGGATCATGGTGAATGACATAGGTTATGCAGTATTTACTTCATTACTTTAGATCCACCTGTGTAATTACTGATTGAGTTTGCAGAGGGTGGATTCTCCTTTAAGCATCTTAATAATATTCAGACACATTTAATTTACTAGACCACCACTAATTTTATGAGTTTTAAGGAAGAAAAACAGCTGCAATCAATAAAACGAAGCAGATGTTCACAATAGCTTCAATGTTCAGCATTCACGGAGATGTTGTCACTGAAGAAATGTCTTCCTGGTTACTATGTTCAGTGGTCATGCTTTTAGACACAAAGGTCAGCAGGGCAGGCCTGTCACCCATCTTCCTGAACTGAAGCTACTCTTGAGTAGTCTTTGCATATCAGCTGCAGGTTTTTTTTTCCTATGTACCTTAATCTTATCTTCAGTTTTCAATGTGATCAAAATGCTTCTAGGGGAAGCTATGAGAGGATGACCCACGCCCTGCTCTATCTCCATAGAACCTCCTTAAACTCAGTTGGTACAGTGTTATGAAAGACCAGATGAACTAGAGCTTCCTTGAAAAAAGTGTTCTTAATCTTTTTTATCACACATATTTCAAGCAGTTTCTGCTTTTCTCAGTGTTCTGCAGTTAACAGCTTGTTAAGCTTGTGTTCCCATCCACCTCCCTTCCCTAGCTCTTCCTACAAGTAGTCTCTGGTATCTTAACTGCAGTAAAATAAGAACGAAATTCTTTAGATTCCATTTTCTAAGAAAGGCTTAGGGTGAAAACTTGTGGTTTTTTATGCCCAAGATTGTGCACTGTTTAAGTTCTTCTGCTTAATCTCTTTTTACATGTTCCGTGAGGTAAGTATGAGAATAATCAGGCCATCTGTGTTCTATAGTGCATGATATGCACAAAAGCACCTTAAGAAAATGCAGTCTTGAGACTAGACAGCTACCTTAACAATTAAGGGCATTATCAGAAGATTCAGATTCTGTTCTCAGAACCTTTATCATCTTTCAATACATAAAATTATAGCTTCAAGGGACCACATAGTTTCTTATGAACTCAACAAGAAGTATGCACATACAGGTGGCATAAATCACACAAACACACACATACAAAATAAATTATTTTAATGTTTTTAAACTCAGAAATTTTGTTAAATCTTCTTTAAGAAGAAATTTGTGATCAACTACAAAAAGACCAGTATTGAAAACAAATTCATCACTGTTCATTTATGACATGTGATGCTACTTTCCCTATTATACTCTTCTCTGGTCTATAGGAAAAGCTAATGCTTGTTGAGGATTTGTGTTAATGCTTGTATTCTGTTAACTGGGTAGCAAATATTGCATGGAAATCCCACAAGTAAGATGCTGAGGGTTCCTGCGCTCATTTGGTCCTGATTGGTAAATAAAGTTGCCAGTGACCAATGGCTGGGCAGAGAGACAGTGGCGGGACTTTAGGATTCACAGGCAAGGGAGCTGGAAGAAGATTTAGAATCACCATGCCAGGAAAGGAATAAGATCCAGGCTTGAGAGCTACAGAAGAGAGGCATAGCCTCTTTTGTTTGTTTGTCTGTTTGTTTGCTTGTTTTGGGTTTCTTTTGTTTTTTTATTTTTTATTTTTTTGATACATTATATACATTTCCAATGTTTCCCCCTTTCTAGGTCTCCTCTTTGGAAACCCCCTATCCCCTCCCCATCTCCCACCTCTATGAGGGTATTCCACCTCCCACCCACCCGCCCACCCACTCCCATATTCCCACCTTGACATTCCTCTTTACTGGGGTCTCTCCTCCCCCTGATGGCCAACAAGGCCCTCCTCTGCCACATACGTGGTCCGAACCATGGGTCCCTCCATGTGTATTCTTTGGTTGGTGGTCCAGCCTCCAGGAGGACCGGGGGGCGGGGGGGGTCAGGCCAGTTGACACTGTCGCTCCCTCCACGGGGCTGCAGACTCCCTCAGCTCCTTCAGTCCCTTCTCCAATTCCTCCATCTGGGACCTCACTCTCAGTTCAGCGGTTACTATAAAGTGAAACTTGGGTATTCTGAACTTTTGGGCTAATATCCACTTGTAAGAGCCTTAGAAGAGTGGCCCCAGGGCCCCTGCCCCCATTAGGTCTAGGGTAGCAAGATGGAATATAGATGTTAGTAAGTAATAACTCAAGTATCAGAGAGCACTAAATGTTAGCAATGTGGAAGTTTGGGAGTGGCACAGCCATTGAGCTGTTAAAGGCATATTAAATATAAGGCTGCATGTTTTTGTGTCTTTCATTCGGGAATCCAGAACACCATCCTGCTGCCATGGAGATTAGAGCAGATTAATCAACTACTACAACAAACACTGATAGAATCAATTACAGACATGAGTGTTCAAACTTCCGTAGGTCTATTTCCCAGAGTTATACATTAAGGAGTTGAACTAGAATTCCAAGTACTGTTGTACAATGAGACCTTAGGAGATACGGAGAATTCTTATCCTGAAGCCACACTCTTTCTATCTGTGAGTACTCTAGTTACATTAAGTTTATCCTGTTAGCTCCCAGTGATTCATTTTAACACTTTAATTTTGAGTATACTTCTTTTCTTCCTTCACTGAGGACGCAGCAGGCATAATGGATCCACTTCCTGTGTGAGTCACTGCCTCATGAGGAGCCTCCATTCTCTCTTTGTGCTAAAACAGCAGTACATTACTGCCTATGCTTGGGAGTTGCTGAATCCCTCAATGTCACACTGTCAGCTCCAGCTCCTCAATACTGTCACAATGACTTCAACTGCCACCTCTCACTACCTCAGCCCACACCTAGTTTGTTGACTGGAATCCAACTCCAACTTCAAACCTGTGGTAAACACCCACTCTCTTTTTTTTTTTCTTTAACCTTTATTTACATTTATTTTAAAGATGTGTCAGCCAAGTGGAACTCAGAGTGGGAGCTGGGCCTGAGTTAAATTCAGTAGTTCTGTAGTTTCTTTTTTGTTGCCATTCAGACCTGTTATGTACTTAGTGTTCTCAGTGTTGTTCTGACTCAGGAAGTTGAGTGCGGGTGAGAGGAGATGAAATTGGCCTCGACTCATCTGAGACTGATTAAAAACATTCTTGTCGTGCAGGGTGTTCTACAAGTACATGATCCAGACATGTATGAAAATAATTTTCATTTTTCATGCTGATAGCTACTACCCTAAACATGGTAAGGTGAGAAATGCTGTATTCTGTCTGCCAGAAACTCAGATCAAGGGGCATAATTCTATCAGTTTCATCTTCTATAGCTTCAAGTGAATGACATAGCTTAGACTTCCTCTTCCTTTGTGTTATCCTTAGCAGATTCCCTACTGTTAGCAATCAGACATCTCCACCACTTGCCCCATCAATAGCAGGATTTGTCATCACTAGCTGCCAAGATTCAACAGATTCCTAATGTCACCACGAGTTACACATCCGCCCCCATGCATATGGGCGACATCTTATGAAAGGCCAGTCCCTCTTCTCCCTGCTCCCTCCACCCTCACCTAAAGGCAGTCTCTGTATATCCCTCCCCAATAAGCCTCCCATGTGAGATCTATCAGATGGTGTGACTTTACAGAGTCAGTTGTTTAGGTCACAACATCTACCTTTCTTGAATTTTAACAACATCTTGGTCAGTTAGCAAGGACAATCAGGTTATTCCTACACATTTTAACCTAACCCTAATCTTACAAAATTTAAAAAATTCTTGTAAAAACCTGTAAATTCTCTTTCTTAAGACAAGGATAAGATAGAAGATACAAATAATTTTTTCAGGTTTTCAAATCTTGGGAATGGTCCTTGTTGTATCAAGATTAATGGTGGCAATGCAGAAATGGAAGATGACTGACTTCTACAGCAGCAGAGTCATTATTTCACCAGAATACTCCAAGAGCATCCCTCTCTATAAAAATAGATATTCTGTACAGGGGAGCAGAGAACTTAGAAGGTTTATAAGGCAGATAAAGGAATTGAGAAGATACCAGAGTCTCTCTGTAGGCCATGACCTCTCCCCCTCCCCCAGTCTCAAAGTGGTAAATAAAAATGAAAGTTGGTATGTAGATCATTTTATCAACACTCTAACAGTGCATGAGTGTTATCAGTCATCAAGTTTCCTGTCTGGAATTTCTCTGCTTATTGAGGCTTTTAGGTCATTTAGGTCCTTCATCTTGATTTACACATACTCATTTCAGAGTAAATAATACCCCCAAAGTAAATTTTTTTTATTTGCCATATTGTGGGAAGTTAGGCACTCAAATGTTGAAAAAAAATAGAGTTAGAATGTTGGTGTCACAAGAAGAAATACATGGGCTAAGTGAAATAATCTAGCAGAGCAAAACTTTTTTTTTTCTCAAAGGGTATGCCAGAACTCAAACAAGATAATGAGCACAAATGGCCAAGGTGAGCTTTGTCTTTAACTATATCTAATCCCATTGATAGGAACTTGGCTTCATAATCTGGCTTGACCAGCCCACAATTACTGGGAAAATCAGTGGTGAGTTTGTAATCCTAGGCCACTCCTCTGACCTTTACTGGGATTGTCCTAATCCTCCCTCTGTTGGTAAACATTTGGGGCTACTTTATTGGGTTCCTATATTTACCACCTTTCCAAACTTTATTATACCCTAATCCCTTCCAATTGTTCAACACAAGATATGAGAGAAGGAAAGTTAGAGGGGAAAGATAGATAGATGGATGGATAGATAGATAGATAGATAGATAGATAGATAGATAGATAGATAGATAGGTAGATGGGTAGATAGGTAGATGGGTGGGTGGGTGGGTGGGTGGACGGACAGACGGATAGATAGATAGATAGATAGATAGATAGATAGATAGATAGATAGATAGATAGATAGATAGATAGATAGATAGATGATAGACAGATAGATCTCCATACTGATTAGGGAATTGAGTTCCTTGGGGCAAATCCAATCTTCATTGCAATGATCAATCCAGCAATAGCAAAAGCAGCAGCAGGGGCAGAAAGAGGGGCAGCAGCAGGGAAGCAGCCCCCACCCTTCATCAAGCAATTGATCTTTAACAGTACTTATTCCCTTTGTTCTATTTCATTGTTTAGTATTCATGGCTTCCTCTCTCTACCACTTTAACCATTGTAACTGCTGACTGGCCTCAGCTATTACCAAACCTTTCCAGTCTTAAGGAATAACTAACTCAATTTTCTGTAGCCCAGTTACTTAATATTTGTTTGTCATAAGAGGAATGCATTCTGCAGGAAATGATAACCCCTTTAAAATGCCTCAGAGCTATCATTTCTATAGGGCATCATGCTATCTCATCATAATCAAGGTTAGCACCATTAGCAGACATTTGTTGCCCAATTACTGAGAAATCAATGGTGACTTTGTACTACTTTGCCACTCCTCTGGTGACACACTTGGCTCAAGATTAAGCCTTTCTTTCAAAATGGGATGTTTATTTATAACCCTGTTTCCCTACATAGGCTTCTTCTTCTGGCTTTCTGTCACACCCACAGATTTTACCTACCCCTTCTCACCTCACAGCCCTGGCATTCCCTACACTGGGGAATTGAGTCTTCAAAGGACCAAAAGCTTCTCCTCCTAAGATTTTTCCTAACAGTTTTGTACTTTTTTCTTGTTTGGTTAGTAATGCCTCGGTCCATCCTGAAAAGATATCTATAAACACAAAAAAGTATTTGTAGCTGAAGTTTCTTGGTTTTACCTTTGTGAAGTCGATTTCCCAATAGACTCCAGGTGAAGTACCACTTTCCCTTTTTGCATATATAGTCTTGGGATCCATCTGGTAATAATTTCCTGTAATTCCTTAGTCAGGCCAGGAATATAAAACTTCCTTTTGTTATTCCTAGGTGTGTATTGGTATGAAGTGATCTGACCAAGGTTCTGTGTAGTGCTCTTAGTAGTCTTCCATCCATTCATTATGTGCTGCCATTCATCCTGGTGTAGGTTCTGAGCAGGAGTTGACATGCCTGACCATCATCTTTGGAGTAGTCGGTTGCTCAGGTAGGACTCAGTCTGGGACGGTCACTGGTTTAGGAGGTTCAGTAGAAGTGCTTGACTGCCTCTAGAGCTCTATGATTACCGATAGCCTCTGAGGTCTATGCCTTTTGATGTCCAGGACAATGTATGATGGCCAATTTCTTTGGAAGCCAGAGGCAGCCATGTGGTCTAAGATTTCTTGTTTATTTTTTATTGTTCATCATTCAGTGATTCACAGTCCCCTTTCATGGTATATTGCGCCATGGACACCTGCAGTAGCAGATGTATATCGTCTACTAGTTTAGGTATTAGCCACTTGGTTCTTGCTCAACTTGAGTGCCTCAGTGAAGGCTATCAGTTCTGTCTTGTGAGCTGCCACTCAGGAGGAGATTTACCCATATACATAGGTAAACTTAACATTCAGGCTATAAATGTTAGTACATAGAAAGCATTTCCAGCCAAAATGAAAATAAAAACCTAATCCACCAAAGCCCATAATACTAAAAACGTCTCCAAATATACTTCTAGCCTTGCTATTTAACTCCTGTAGTTCTGCTCTGGGCTGACTGTACTTGTTGACTAAAATACACCAATACAAAACACGGGTTTTATGCTTAAAAGCTCTCCCTGAGAAAGGCTAAGCACAGATGGACTTAAGAATATTTATCAAACTTCCTTGTCCTTGCTAACTTTGTTAAGCTTTAGATATTTTGATAAACTGAGTCATATAAGAAACTGATATTCTGAAATGGTACACTATGAAAGGATCAGGCAAGTAAAGTTGCCAGTCTCCCTCTGGACTGGATTTATGATTTAATGCTTTATTTTGAAACTAAAAGAGCTTATAATTCAAAAACTGTAATTTTTTAGGGCTCAACATAATGGGTAAAACTGTAAAATCCTCATCTTATAAAAATTACTAACTCATGGTAAACTGTTAGAGATGAGTAAGTAGGACATTTAAATTATTGTTCGTCCCAGGTTCTGCCTTTCTGCCAAGGATGTCTAAGCACCCCTAATACACTGATAGGGCAAAACCCAGATACATTCTAGACATAAGAGCACTGATACACACCGATGAGAAAGGAGAAAGAGCCTGGGATGAATGTTGTGGTTCCAAGTTCTCCTCTCAGGGTACCCAGGAGTGCTACCACTGTACTGCTTGGAGAGGAAGTCAGGCAGAGGAGTCTGACTTTTTTATTTCGCTTCAGGGTGTTAGAGCACCACAGCACATCAGACATGAAGGGGGAATGGGGCCCAAGGTGAGCATGACACTGTCTAATTGGGAGTGAGTATTGAGGGACGGGGTAGAAGGCCTTCTCCCAGATTTGTAGTGTTGCTACTCTTTTAGGCAAAGGCCTTCCCTGAGGCAATCTCTAATGAAGCAGCTCTCTGAGATGATATTATCTTGTTCATATTTCTTTAATGGGGGCAGATTTGAATGCATATGCTTTCTTTGGGGAGAACCAGGGATTATATAATTTTGGAGACAGTCATGAGACTATCCAAGAAAGGAAAGTCATAGGCTGAATGTTAAAGCTATTGAGACACTAAACTGGCATGGGGATGTGTTCCAGGTGACGGGATGCCTATAGTCCTCTAAGTTGGGATCATTGATAAGTGACAACTCAAAACAACCTTAAAGTAAATTTGGTTTCTTTAATGTGAAATAATATTCAAAACCATGGATATTAAAAACTGCTTATAAGAAATTGAATGCTTGTGTATAATCAGTCAAATTTACAAGACATTTGCATACAGAATATCCTCATGCTCGAATCGTATCTCATCTCATCAAAGGAAAGTGAAGGATAACCTGACTGTAGGGTAAGTATGCATAGCGACATAAGACTGTCTGGAAAGTTGCTTTTCCTGTGTTCCTCCTCTGAGGCACTCAAACTATTGTCCACTATGGACTGTCCATTTTGACATGGACCAGGACCTTTAAACCGTTGAAAGCAATTTAGTTGACCTTGGAAACAGGGACTAATTGGTCATGGATCATCCAACTCATCTTTTTGTTTTAGGACTCAGAACTAAAACAGCTGGACTGAAGCTTTCTTTCCCTCTGTCCGTATCTCTCTCTCTCTCTCTCTCTCTCTCTCTCTCTCTCTCTCTCTCTCTCTCTCTCTCTCTCTCTCAAAAACAATCAGACCAGTTTAGCATCCTATTGGTTCGATGCTGCCGTATTATCAGCTTTATCTGACTACTACTCGAGATAGCATTTGGCCTTCCTCCTTGAAAGATGCACTGCTGTTCCCACAAATCCTAATTTGCTGGAGGTGGGGCCCAAAAGTATAGGCACCAGATCAATAATTCAAACTTAAGTCTCCTCTTGTGCATGTGCTTTAGGTTCCTTCCCACTCTGGCTCCTTGCTTTGATAAAGTCCTTTATCTTTCTTATCCCCATACTTACAGTTTTTGTCCTGCCCTTTAATGTCTTTTGTCCTGTGTTTTACTTACTGAACTTCTCCCTATATCCAAACCAAATATTCCACATAAAGTCTCCCAAAGAGTCTCTCCCCACAACTTAGGTCTTGATTTATCTACAACATGATGCTTTTAATGCTTTGGAGAAATTCTGGCTGTAAGTGACCTTCATCCTTTTCACCCCAGATACAATTCTTAACATTTGTCCTCTATGTTCTCCTGTTCCCTTCCTTCCAAGCTTCTGTTAGTTCACTTTGGTGCAGGACTCCTGGTAGTAGAATTAGCCACCGTCATTCTGAATTCACTCTGTACCTACTTACTCTCATCATAGTCTCATCATCTTAGTCTCTCTGGCCTCACCCTTCCACCTCACTCTACCTTTCTCAACAATCTCAATTTCACTCTGTAACCCAATAATCTCGTTACAGCTGACTAACTACTGTTTTTCAAAATTTCCTCAGGGATGCATAACAGCAATAGCATGATCCATCCCAGTCAGCATATCAGGAGAAATCTCACTTAATGCAAAATAATCAGAAAGCCCTGCTTTAACAGACTTGGAACTGCCCCTACTGACAATGACTTTCCTCACCTAGAAACAGTTAAAAAATAGTTGTCAATACCCCTGTCCCCCACTTTTTTTGATGCCTACATTTCCAACATTTTGGATGTTTTCTCGCCATCTCTGTCTAGCTTTTTAGGGCTTGGAATAATAGGACTTTCTCAGTGGTAAAAGATGATTTCTATAATATACAGATGACATTGTTCAACTATTGTCAGTCATCTCAGAAAGATAGTCTGCCTGACCTTAGCTACCAATTTCAAACAGGAAAGCCTGTCAGAAAGACACTAGTAGACCCTATGACTTCAACAATTTACTCATTCCAAGACCCTCATCCTATCCCATGAAGGGTCACGCGCAGCTTTTTCCAGTGCCATAAACTTCAATTACATGAAGGAGGGAGTCTGTCCCTCATTCTTTGAGTTCTTAACACTAGAACTTAGGAATAGGGATGGGTTAGGAGTGGGGCTGAGAAGAATCACAGGAGGAATAAAGATAGGGTGTTTCACAGAGATCTTCTCAATGGCCTGGAGGAGAGAGGATGGGGAGGTCACAGAAGAACTACTACAGAGGTCTACATGGATTGAGAGATTGGTTTTTGAGGAATGATTGGATAGGGGACCATCTGCAGTTAGCCTACCTCATTCTCTGGAAAAAATTCCCTGTTGCTTCCCAGAGAATGCCTGTTAGAGTTGAAATTTTAGGGTAAAGCATTGAGTAGGATACAGGAAAGGAAGAGCTACTTGATCTTCTGAAGCTTTGTGGGGCAGAGAGGAAGGAGAGGCTTTGGTTGGTGGTCTGCTGCAGAGATGGAGGAAGAGACTGTGGAATTGGTTTTGTAGTATCTGGGGAAGAGGTAAATATCTGCAGTGAGTTCACTTGCTTCTCTGACTGGAGTGGCCTGGACTTTCCCAGAGACTGACTATTGGAAGTGGAGTCTGGGATATAGTGCTAAGGCATGTCACAAGATGGAGGTAAAGGGTATATGAGTTCTTGTCGTCCTAATTACAATGTGTTAACTAGAAAACAAACAAACAAAAATTCTTTACGATCATTGCAAATTATGAACATTTGCACTATTTCCATACTTTTCATAGATGTCAGACACATGCTTTGTAAGCTATTTTCCCTGCTAGAAACTGAATATATATGTATGAATATATATGTATATGTATGTATATGAGATACACACACACACACACACACACACACACATATATATATATATATATATATATATATATATATATATATATATATTCTATAGGAGAATACTTGTGTACTTTAAAGTAACATGCACCTGTTCAGTGAGTAGAAGAAAAAAGAAAAATGTTTCAAAATTTCATAAAAAAGTTGTTTTCTATATTATCATAAATATAGCTATACTAATTGTTAATATATTCATAATAATTTTGATTAGAGTTTAAATTTATAAAATATAAAATATTATTGTTTATTGATAATTATAAGTATATGAAAGAAATTATCTCTTGATTAATGCTGTTGTTTTACATATCAATACTTTGGTATGTATTTCTAAATCAACAAGACCAATATCTTGGTGAAGTGTTATTATTACTTTGAGGGCCTTCTACTCTGCATAAATCATGCCTATCAGGAAACTTCAAGTGTCTTCACATACTCATCAGAAAATAGAATCTTAAATATTACTCCATAAAGGACATGAGCCAAAGAGGAGCCACAACTATTCTCTTCCTTTAATTACTTTTTATATTTCACATGCTGGGATGCTCAGGTTAACATCAGGGTTACAAAACTTGTACTTAAGGGATTTTTAAAAAATTAAATATTTATTTCAATTTTTAATTATGCATTTTAGTTTGTCTTTCTATTTAGGTTTGTAAATATGAAGGTGTCCATGGACGCCAAAAGAGTGTCAGGTGGCCTAGAACTGTGTGCCTCCTGATCTGTGAGCAGGGAAGTGAACATGAATGCTCTTCACATGTAGTATGTGCTCCTAACTACTGAGTATTTTCTACTAATTCTGTCTAAATCAAAAGCTGAAATGTTTCATAATTCTCATTTCAAGCATCTTTCTTCTGCATTGTAATTTACTTCACAGATTATAAATTTAACTTTCCATACTGCTTGCTAATTTCTATTCTGTACATTTTTTGCTATTTCAACCCATCAATTTGTTGTTTTTAAGTGTTCTTGAACATTTAAATCCCAATATCGTATTGTGGTCATATATTATATGAATAAATTTTAAAGTATTGTCTTAGTTAGGATTTTACTGCTGTGAACAGACACTGTGATCAAAGTAAGTCTTATTAAGGACAATATTTAATTGGGCTGAATTACAAGTTCACAGGTTCTGTCCATTACCATCAAGGTGGGAGCATGGCAGCATCCAGGCACGCATGGTGCAGGAGAAGCTGAGAGTTCTACATCTTCATCTGAAGGCTGCTAGCAGAATACTGACTTCTAGGCAGCTAGGAGTGTTAAAGCCCACTCCCACAGTGACACAACTACTCCAACAAGGCCACAACTCCAAAGAGTGCCACTCCCTGGGCCATCATATATAAACCATTACAAGTATTAAAGAAATATGTTGTGAGTAAATCATAAGGATTTTTTTCAAATACTATTCTATTTGTTAAAACAGGTTGATCATACAACACTAATACATGATAAATATAAGAATAAACATTATACACTTATTTAGAACCATATGCTACATTTTATAAAACTTTACCATTGCTTGAATTAAGAAGCTGTTTTAGATGTTATTAAGCACTTTAATATAAAGAGAAGATAAAACCAAGGCACTGTAGCCTTACCACCTGCCTAATTATCCCGTTAATTTCTACTTTGGGAAAAGATACTAAAATTTTCAATCCATCAGGTAGTAGTTTCTGAGCTGTTATGCTGTATATTGCTGTTCCAGGCATTCAAAACTATAGAGCAAGGGAAAAGAAAGACAAGTAATGAGGACTTCAATGAAAATATTTTTTGAGATGCTTAACAAATTGCTATGAGCCTAGTATTCTAAGAACTGTAAGAGGGTGATGGTAAAGGGGATAGAGGATCCCTTCTTTAATAAAAGGACTTTTAAAATGATTTAGATTTTATTAGAGTTTAAACCTACAAACCCATGGCATGAACACAGTATACCTGAGAAACCATTAAGAATAGAAAGAGTATTAGAGTAGAAAATGAAAGAAAACATACTATTTAAGCCTTAACGGAGTTCAGACACAGGGAAACCAAGATGTCACACAGCAAAAAGGGAGTTGTTCCTTCCAGTCTGCAGATCAGCCTGTGCTCTCATCTCTCTCAACACTGCACAGACTTTAGGGATCTCAGGAGATCTACAGCACCCAGGGCAACATTCTACAGGACTCCCAGGAGATTTGCTGTAGCGGGGGCAACAGTCTGCCAATCTCCCAGGAGATTGTCTGTAGCTATGACCACAGATCCCCGAGGAGATCTGCAGCAACCCAGGGACACAGGAAACAGGCTTCACTCACAGTCACACAGACCAGCTAACACCAGAAATAACCAGATGGCAAGAGACAAGCACAAGATCATAAGCAACAGAATCCAATATTCTTTGAGACCATCAGAACACAGCTCTTCCACCACAGAAAGCCATGAATACCCCAATACACCTGAAAAGCCTAATGTTGACCTAAAATCCCATCTCATGTAGATAATATAGACCTTTAAAGAGGATATTAATATATCATTTTAAAAACTACAGGAAAACACAATCAAACAGGTGAAGGACTTGAAAAAATGTGTCCAAGAACTTAAAATAGAAGTAAAAACAATAAAGAAATCACAAGTATAGGCAACCCTGGAAATGGAAAACCTAGGAAAGAGGTCAGAAGATTCAGAAGCAAGCAACACCAACAGAATACAAGAGATAGAAGAGGGAATCTCAGGAAAAGAAGATACCATAGAAGATATTGATACAGCAGTCAAAGAAAATACATAGCATAAAATCTCCTAACGAAAAACATCCAGGAAATCCAAGATAATATGAAAAGATCAAACCTAAGAATAATAGGAACAGAAAAGAGCAAAGATTCCTAGTTCAAAGGGCCAGAAAACATCTTCAATAGAATCATAGAAGAAAACTTCCCCAACTTAAAGACAGAAATGTCCATAAATATGCAAGAAGCCTACAGAACATCAAACATATTGAACCAGAAAAAATCCTCCTATCACACAATAAATAAAATACTAAATGCCAAGAATAAAAAAAGAGTTTTAAAAGCAGTAAGGGACAAAGGTCAAGTAACACATAAAGGCAGACCTATCAGAATTATACCCAACTTCTCAACAGAGACTCTAAAAGCCATAAGATCCAGACAGATGTCATGTAGACTCTAAGAGAAAACAAATACCAACCTAGGCAACTATACCCAGCAAAACTCTCAATCATCACAGATGGAGAAACCAAAATATTCCACAACAAAACCAAATTTAAACAATATATCTCTACTAATCCAGCCCTACAGTAGATTCTAGAAGAAAAATTCCAACACAAGGAGAGTATCTACACCAAAGAAAAAACAAGAAATTAATCATATTACAACAAACCTAAATGGAGAGAATCACATACACATAACTCTACCACAACAATGAACATAACAGGAAATAACAATCATATATCTTTAATATTTCTCAACATCAATGGACTCAATCCCCCCCCCCCAAGCCAAAGACTAACAGACTGGATACACAAGCTGGATGCAGCATTTTGTTGCATTGAAGAAACACAGCTCAACAACAAAGACAGTTACCACGTCAGATGAAATATCAATTCTTAACATGTATGCTCCAAATGCAAGGGCACCCACATTCATAAAAGAAGCGTGACTAAAGCTCAAAGCACATATGGAACCTCACACAATAGTAGTGGGAGATTTCAACACACTACTCTCAACAACAGACAGATCATGAAAACACAAACTAAACAGAGACACAGTGAAACTAACAGAAGTTATGGACCAAATGGATTTTATAGATTATATAATATATATATTTAGAGAGAGAGAGAGAGAGAGAGAAAGAGAGAGAGAGAGAGAGAGAACATTTCACCCCCAAAACAAAAGAAAATGCCTTCTTCTCAGCACCCCATTGTACTTTCCCCAAAAATGACCATATAATTGGTCACAAAACAAGCCTCATCAGATATAAGAAGTTTGAAATAATACAATACATTCTATCAGAACCCCAGAACTAAGGCTAGACTTCAATAATAACAAAAACACCAGAGAGCCCACATACCCATGGAAACTGAACAACTCTCTACTCAATGATAAATTGGTCAGGGAGGAAATAATAAATTAAAGACTCTAGAATTCAATGATAACAAAGACACAACATAGCCAAACTTATGGGACACAATGAAAGCAGTGCTCAGAGAAGGATTCATAGCAATAAGTACCTTCATAAAGAAAATGGAGAGATCCTACACTACTAATGACTTAAGAACACACCTGAAAGCCCTAGAACAAAAGGAAGCAAACACACTCTGGAGGAGTAGATGACAGGAAATAATCAAACTCAGAGCTGAAATCAACCAATGAGAGACAAAGAGAAAAATAAAAATAATCAACAAAACCAAAGGCTGGTTCTTTGAGAAAATCAACACGATAGATAAATCTTTAGCCAAACTAACTAAAGAGCAGAGTGACAGTATTTAAATTAACAAAATGAGAAATGAAAAGGGAGACATAACAATAACTGGGGAAATTAAAAAAATGATCAGATCTATTACAAAAGCCCTTACTCAGCCAAACTGGAAAATCTAGATGAAATGGATGATTTTCTAGACAAATACCATGTAACAAAGCTAAATCAAAAGCAGGTAAACCATTTAAACAGTTCCATATCCCCCTAAAAATATAGAAGCAGTCAATAAAAGTCACCCAACCAAAAAAAGTCCAAGGCAAGATGGCTGCAGAATTCTATCTGATCTTCAAAGAAGAACTAATATCAATACTCCTCAAACTATTCTATACAATAGAAACATAAGGACTATAACCTAACTCATCCTATGAAGCCACAGTTACTCCTAAACCACACAAAGACCCAACAAAGAAAGAGATCTTCAGATCAATTTTGCTAATGAATACCGATGGAAAAATACACAATAAAATTCTGGCAAACCAAATCCAAGCATATATCAAAATCATCATTCACCACGATCAAGTAGGCTGCATCCTAGGTGTGCTGTAAGCTTCAATATACAAAACTCACATAATCATCTTATTAGATGCCGAAAAAGCATTTGAGAAAATACTACCCCTTCATGTTAAAAATACTGGAGAGATCAGGAATCCAAGGCCCTAACCTAAACAGAATAAAAGTAATACAGAGCAAACCATCAGCCAATTTCAAATTAAATGGAGAGATATTTGAAGCAATTCCACTAAATCAGGGACAAGGCTGCCTTCTCTTACCACACCTATTCAATATAGTACTCAAAGTTCTAGCTAGAGAAATAAAACAACAAAAGTAGATCAAAGGGATACAAATTGGTAAAGAACAAGTCAAGGTATCACTATTTGAAGATGATATGGAAGTATACATAAGAGACCCCAAAAATCTACCAGAGAACATCTGCAGCTGATAAACAACTTTAGCAAAGTGGCTGCATATAAAATTAGCTCAAACAAATCAGTAGTCTTCATTTATACAAATGATAAACTGACTGACAAAGAAATTAGGGAAACAACACCATTCACAATAGCCACAAATAGTATAAAATATTGTAGTGTAGCTCTTACCAAGGAAATGAAAGATCTGTATGATAAGACCTTCAAATCCCCAAAGGAAAAAATGGAGGAAGACCTCAGAAAATGGAAAGATCTCCCATGTTCATAGATTACTAGGATTTACATAGTAAAGATGGCCATCCTACCAAAAGTAATCTACAGGTTCAGCACTGTCTTGACCAAGGTTCCAACACAGTTCTTCACAGACATGGAAAGAGCAGTTCTCAATTTCATGTAGAAAAAAAAATCCAGGATAGCGAAAACAATTCTTAACAATGAAAGAACTTCTGGGGGAAACACCACCCCTGAAGTCAAACTGTACTACAGAGCAATAGTGATAAAAACTGCGTGGTATTGGTACAGAGATAGACAGGTCAATCAATGGAATAGAATTGAAGGCCCAGAAATAAGCACACACAATTATGGACACTTGATCTTTGACAAAGAATCCAAAAACCTACAATGGAGAAGTGAAAGTATCTTCAATAAATATTGATAGTACAACTGATAGTCTGTACATAGAAAAATGAAAAATGAAAATTGCTTTGTATTTCTAACTCACTTTGCACCAGATTTTTACCCACCTATATCCGTAGCCCCAGCTTATATGCTCTAATGTCCTAGATTTCTTTGGTATATACTACACTTGAAGCAGAATAGACAGAAAACAGAATTATATAGATCTTTTGCTCATGAAACTTGAAACAGACATCAAAGACCTTTGTCACAACTGGCACAGCAGTTGCCTTAATGGTTGATTATTTGGGACACATTTCAGCTATGAAGTGGCAAAGACTACCTTGCAGAACTTTGGATGTTAAGAGCTATACATAAATTTCATCTGGAAGACATGATGGAGCAATGACATCGTAATCAATGGGAGAGTGCAAGGGGAAGCAAACCAGAAGGAAAGAAAGACTCTGGCTTTGTGTTCTGCTGAGTAACAAGAGGCTCTTGTTTTCCTTTCAGCACCAGCCAGTTTTTGTGCATATACATGAGAGTATGGCAACCTAAAATGAACACTTAGGATGCTAGATACTACTTTTCATAATATAAGAAATAGCAACCACACTGAATGGTTCAGTCTAAACATTCTGAATATTCTTCTCTCTCCTTTTAGAGTCTGAAGACAAAAAAATGCAATCTTTTATTAAGAAGCTAAAATTTCACCTTTTCTCATATCCAGTCTATTTTCAACCAGGCTGTACAAGGAGCTTTTGATAGAAAGAGACAAGATATAATGAAACAGTATTCTCAAATTCTTTCTTTTTAAAATATCATGCAATCAAAAAATTTATATATTTAGTATAAAACATAGTAACCTAAAGAAACAAATTAAATTATTTCATTAAATTCTCTTTAGTTTAATATTCTTAAAATATTAATGAATTAATTAAGTAATTACAATATAAAAAAACTTGATATAGTGACAAATAATTTTTGGAAGGATTGCTTTTTGAGAGAGATGAAAAGGAAATCAACACATTAGGAAAAACTAAATTGAATTTATTTCAAATTTTTGCACAAATACAAGAAGTATATGTCCATGAGATACCACATGATGGAATATGTATAGAGTTACTAATGTTTAAGTCAGGTTAAACATAGTAACTTTGATGATTATCTTTCAAACCAGTACAATATAATTTAGGAATTAAAGTCAGAAAAGATTTTAGAAAGACAAATCATCTTCAAGTCCTAGCACTTTCCATTCCTTATCTCCCTGCTCTGGGTGTTCTTGTTTGTTTGTTTGTTTGTTTGTTTGTTTGTTTTATTTAGTTTTTGAAACTCAAATAAATGTTTTCTTGATCTTCTCCTTGAACCTATTCATGGCCAGAACAGAAATTCCTCCCTTCACATTATAGTCAAAACACCAAATACACAAAATAAGGAAGGAATATTAAAAGCAGTAAGGGAAAAAGGTCAAGTAACATATAAAGTCAGGCCTGTCAGAATTAACCAGACTTCTCACCAGAGACTATGAAAGCTAGAAGATCCTGGGCAGATCTCATACAGACTCTAAGAGAACGCAAATGCCAGCCCAAGCTGCTATACCTAGCAAAACTCTCAATTATCATAAATGGTGAAACAAAAATATTCTATGACAAAACAGATTTGCACAATATGTTTCCACAAACCAAGCCCTACAAAGAAAAATAGATGGAACACACCAACTCAAGGAGGGAAACGACACCCTAGAAAAAGCAAGAAAGTAATCTTTCAACAAACTCAAAAGAAGATAGCTACACAAACATAAAAATAACATCAAAATAACAGGAAGCAACAATCATTATTCCTTAATATCTCTTAACATCAATGGACTCAATTCCCCAATAAAAAGACATAAACTGACAGACTGGATCCATAAACAAGACCCAACATTTTGCTGCATCCAGGAAACACACCTCCATGTTAAAAACAAACACTCTCAGAGTAAAGGGCTGGAAAGCAATATTCCAGACAAATGGTCCCAAGAAACAGGCTGGAGTAGCCATTCTAATATTGGCTAAAATCGACTTTCACCCAAAAGTCATCAAAAAAGATAAGGAAGGACACTTCATACTCATCAAAGGAAAAAACTACCAAGAAGAACTCTTAATTCTGAACATCTATGCTCCAAATGCAAGGGCATCCACATTCATAAAAGAAATTTTACTAAAGCTCAAAGCACACATTGCACCTCACACAATAATAGTAGGAAACTTCAACACCCCATTATCATCAATGGACAGATCTTGGAATCACAAACTAAACAGAGACACAGCGAAACTAACAGAGGTAATGAACCAAATGGATTTAACAGATATCTATAGAACATTTCATCCTAAATCAAAAGAATATACCTTCTTCTCAGCACCTCATGGGACCTTCTCCAAAATTGACCATATAATCGGTCACAAAACAAACCTCCACAGATACAAGATGATTGAAATAATCCCATGCCTCCTATCAGATCACTACGGTTTAAGGCTGGTTTTCAATGGCAACAACAACAGAAAGCCCACATACACATGGAAGCTGAACAATGCTATACTCAATGATAACTTGGTCAAGGAAGAAATAAAAAAAGTAATTAAAGACTTCATAGAATTTAATGAAAATGAAAGTACAACATACCCAAACTTATGAGACACAATGAAAGCAGTGTTAAGAGAAAAACTCATAGCTTTGAGTGCCACTATATAAACAAATTCAAAGAAAAAAAAACACATGGTCATCTCATTAGATGCTGAGAAAGCATTTGACACAATTCAAAATTCTTTTATGATAAAAGTCTTGGAAAGATCAGGAATTCAGGGACTATTCCTAAACATAGTAAAAGCACTATACAGCAAACCAGTGGCCAAAATATACTAAATGGAGAGAAACTTGAAGCAATCCCACTAAAATCAGGGACTAGAAAAGGCTGCCCTCTCTCTCTCCTATCTATTCAATATAGGAATTGATGTTCTAGCTAGAGCAATTAGACAATGAAAGGATGTCAAAGGGATACAAATTGGAAAGGAAGAAATCAAAATATCACTAGTTGCAGATTATATGATGGTATAATTAAGTGACCCAAGAAACTCCACCAGAGATCTGCTACAGCTGATAAACAATTTCAGCAAAGTGACTGGATACAAATTAACTCAAGCAAATCAGTAGCCTTCTTATACCCGAAGGATAAACAGGCTGAGAAAGAAATTAGGCAAATGACACCCTTCACAATTGTCACAAACAATATAAAGTATCTTGGTGTGACTCTAACCAAACAAGTGAAAGACCTGTATAACAAGAACTCTAAATCCCTGAAGAAAGAAATAGAAGAAAACATCAGAAGATGGAACAATCTCCCATGTTCATGGATTGGCAGGATTAATATAGTTAAAATGGATATCCTGCTGAAAGCAATCTACAGATTCAATGCAATCCTCATCAAAATTCTAACTCAATTCTTCATAGACTTAGAAAGAGCAATTCTCAAATTCATATGAAATAACAAAAACCCAGGATAGCAAAAACTATTCTCAACAATAAAAGGACTTCTGGAGGAATCAGCATCCCTGATCTCAAGCAGTAATGATAAAAATTTCATGGTACTAGTACAGCGACAGGCAGGTAGATCAATGGAATAGAATTGAAGACCCAGAAATGAACCCACACACCTATGATCACTTGATCTTTAACAAAGGAGCTAAAACCATCCAGTGGAAAAAATACATTTTTAATAAATGGTGCTGGTTCAACTGGTGGTCTACATGTAGAAGAATGCGAATTTATCCATTCCTATCTCCCTGTACAAAGTTCAAGTCCAAGTGGATCAAGGACCTCCACAAAAAACCAGATACACTGAATCTAATAGAAGAGAAATGGGGAAATGTCTCGAACACATGCCCACAGGGGAAAATTTACTGAACAGAACATCAATGGCTTATGCTCCAAGATCAAGAATAGACAAATGGGACTTCATGAAATTACAAAGCTTCTGTAAGGCAAAGAACACTGTAAATAGGACAAAATGGCAACCTACAGATTGGGAAAAGATCTTTACCAATCCTATGTCCCATAGAGGGCTAATATCCAATATATACAAAGAACACAAGAAGTTAGACTCCAGAGATCCAAATAACTCTATCAAAAAATGGGGAACAGAGCTAAACAGAGATTTCTCAACTGAGGAAACTCATAAGGCTGAGAAGCACCTAAAAAAATGTTCAACATCCTTAGTCATCAGGGAAATGCAAATCAAAACAACCTGAGATTCCACCTCACACCAGTCAGAATGGCTAAGACCAAAAACTCAGATGACAGCAGATGCTGGCGAGGATGTGGAGAAAGAGGAATACTTTTCCCTTGCTGGTGGGATTTCAAGCTGATACAACCTCTCTGGAAATCAGTTTGGCGGACCCTCAGAAAAATGAATATAATACTATCTGAGGACCCAGCTATTCCACTCCTGGGCATATACCCAGAAGATGCTCCAATATGTAGTAAAGACACATGTTCTACTATGCTCATAGCAGTCATATTTATAATAGCCAGAAGCTGGAACCAACCAGATGTCCCTCAACAGAGGAATGGATACAGAAAATGTGGTACATTGCACAATTGAATACAACAGAGCTATTAAAAACAATGACTTCATGAAATTTGCAGGCAAAGGTGGAAATTGAAAATATCATCCTGAGCAAGGAAACTCAGTCACAAAAGAATGAATACAGTATGTACTCACTGATAAGTGGTTATTAGCCCAACAGTTCAAAATACCCAAGATTCACTTCACAGCAACCATTGGGCTGAGTGTGAGGTCCCAGATGGAGGAGTTGGAGAAGGGACTGAAGGAGCTGAGGGAGTTTGCAGGCCCATGGAGGGAGCAACAGTGTCAACTGGCCTGATCCCCTGATGCTCCCAGAGACTGGATCACCAACCAAAGAATACATATGGAGGGACCCATGCTGCTGGCCACATATGTGGCAGAGGAGGGCCTTGTTAGCCATCAGGGGGAGGAGAGGCCCTTGGGCTTGAGGGTGTTAGAGACCCCAGTATAGGGGAATGCCAAGGAGGGAGGATGAGAATGGGTGAGTGGGTGGGTGGGGGAATACCCTCAAAGAGGCAGGGGGAGGGTGAAGAAGATAGGGGAGTTCCAAGCTCCAAGAATCACAAACATGGTACCTTATAGTCTTTAACACAAAATTTCTATTGAAAATGTTTTTATATTTCCTATGTGGTTTGGTATCTGATTTTATTTTAACTTACACTTTAATGTGCATATTTTTCCTTTTTCATGCAACCAAATGTTTATTACTTAACTTTGGAAAAACTTCTTTCAAAGATATGACAGAAGGTTCCCTAGTCTGTCCTCCTAAATAAGACAAGGTAATCAGAACACCCTATTCTCTCTCACAAGAATGCAATGCTAATAAATTAAATTCATAAAAAAATAAATAATTACCTTAAGATTTCCCTTACAAACATCCACATTGCACATCTTCTTGTAGTTCATGCAAGACGGCAATCTCTTAGAATAGTTGCTTGCACCACAATATAATCTTTATTCTTGAAGAAGAATCCACTATAACTGCAATAGAAGTTGGACTTCAATTGCCAACACTAAGAAGGACATTTGTTTCATGGCCTTATCTATTTTATATCTCTGTGAGTAACAGGGAATCTCAGAAAGTTTTGCCAGAACTCATTTCCATATTTGCATCATCTCTCACAAGCTAGATAATCAGAAAGGAAAGGAGAGGTAAATGCAAAATAACAAGATGAGAATATAAAAGGAGTGATTCACAAAAGACACTTAAGAACATAATGTATTTCCTTAGGTAAAATCTATATAGCTAAAGAATATTGAGAAAAATTATAATGCTTAAGAAATGCTTTTCAGTATGACAATATCTATTATGTATTACTTGATTTTCTTTCATCTGTTATTATTCAATATTTTTCAAATAAAATATCATACATATAAAAAATTTTAGCTTACATATTTGTGCTGTATTTACATTATTTCCCCTCCATATTCTGCCTCCGGTCTGTCTAATACTCCCCATCCCTCCAATTCATAGTTATTCTTTTCTTTAATTATTATTCACTATTTCTCTACAAATACACACACACACACCTTAACGAGTTCACAAAACTTGAAATAACTGTGTGTACCCTATATAATCATAGTCCAATAAATTTTAAAAGTCAAACGATCTTCCAGTAAGTATGCAAGCTCACAGAGATTATACAATATATTACTGAATGATGTTTTGATCAAAGAAGAAATCCAGAAAGGGAGATACCAGAGGTCTCCAAGAAAAAAAAGCTATTGATACTGCCTTTGACTACCCAGTGCCTTAGTCAGGGTTACTATACCTGCACAAACATCATGACCAAGAAGCAAGATGGGGAGGAAAGGGTTTATTCAGCTTACACTTCCATGCTGCTGTTCATCACGAAAGGAAGTCAGGACTGGAACTCAAGCAGCTCAGGAAGCAGGAGCTGATGCAGAGGCCATGGAGGAATGTTATTTACTGCCTTGCTTTCCCTGGCTTGCTCAGCTTGCTCTCTTATAGAGTCCAAGACGACCCGCCCAGGGATGGCACCACCCACAATGGACCCTCCCCCTTGATCAATAATTGAGAAAATGCCTTAGTGATGGATCTCATGGAGGCATTTCCTCACCTGAAGCTCCCTTTTCTGTGATAACTCCAGCTTGTGTTAAGTTGACACTCAGTACCAACCAGTACACCCATCATAGCTCCATGGTGAGTTCCTGTTGTCAAAGACACAGTAGCATCAACACATGAACTCAAAATGCCCAGGACACTTCTTCCCTGCTGCCTTCATAGTACCAGAAAGTACTAGGTAGGTTACTGGAGAAGAATATATAAATATATATCAGTTGTTGAATATATATATATATATATGTATATATATATATATATATATATATATATATATATATATATATATATATATATATATATATATATATCAGTTGTCTTATTCTAAGCTGAATCCTGCATGCTATAGTAATGACCTGCCAAGCAAGGTCTGTCTATGGGAGCAATAATATAGTCACAAGGTAACTAGTAGTTTTCTTAGTGGGCTTGAGACCTGCTCAACAGGAGGAAATTTCATGCCTGGTGCTATAAACTTTGTTAATAGTCCATGGGCATGGAAGTTATAAAATCCAAAGTAAAACTGGCTATTATTATTTCACTAAGATGTCATGATGTCAAAATTGCTTTCTAAATATTTATGTATATGCTTACATATGTGGGCTGTTCTCAAGTTTTGTCAAAGAAGCTTCTGTTAGCAGTGAGCATCAACCAATGAGAAGATGCATAACTAGTCAAAATACCAAAGATAAAAGACTGATTGTTCAGCCTTGCTGGAGATAGTATATTAACCCTGCCATTACCAAAACTCAGAGAACACAATGAAAGAGGCTACAGAGAGAATGTAAAATTGTAGGATCTGAAGGGGATTGTAGGATCTGAAGGGGGGCTGTAACAGGCTGTATTTTGAACATGATATTGGTGTTCTATTGATAAATCACAGCAGTCATTTTTCCTGGGAGAATACCTACATAAAACTGAGCCAGCCAAAATCCAAATGTAAATGGGGAAGATGATTTCCAGGTCCCAATGCTTTCAGAGGAGCTACTGAAAGTAGATAGCTTATGGGCAAGAGTGAATGATTTTTATTCAGGATATGACAAAAACTGGTATCTATTCCATAGTCAATTAGATGGTCCCACATCCATGCATATATGGGCAGCATTAACTGGACTTTATGAGTTATCAGACAGATGATAGATAGATAGATAGATAGATAGATAGATAGATAGATAGATAGATAGATAGATAGATAGATGATAGATAGATAGATAGATAGATAGATAGATAGATAGATAGATAGTTAAAACAGATAGATTAGATATATAGGAGATTAAAAATTTGCAAGATAATATAGGATATAGGGGAAGTTGAGGTGAATGACAGATAAATCTAATCTCTGTGCATATTTAGACACATATGGTGCCAATTTAGAGGAGATTGGTCACTAGGTGTATGTTCTTTTCCTGATTTCCACCTGCAATTTTTATTTTCTGCCTCCTGGTTGACATAATGTGAAGTGCCTGCTATTATAGACATAGCCCATTAAAAGTATGAGCAAATAAATAGTTCTTCTGTAGATCATTCTGTCAAGTCACACATAGGTAAAATAACTAATAAAGATTTGTTGGTTCTGATTAATCATTTGTAGTCTTTGAAAATGAGATTATTGTGAAATAATACATATTTGCAATAAGACACATGTGACGTTTAATTATGTTTGAAACATAATTCTCTGGATGTTTCACCTAAATACATTTCCATAATGATCCTAAACTAAGCATGATATTAAAAACTTGTCTGACACTTATCTATCAAGTATGTGTTTCGATAGCTTCCAATTAAAGTGTTAGAAGACAAATGCAACATTTTATTTCTTGAAGAATCATTCTGAACTGACTAGATCCCAGTCAGGGAGATAGCTCAGTGAGGCAAGTACTTGCATTACAAGTGCAAGGATCTGAGTTCCATAAGTATAAAAAGTGGTAGATCATGTATGAAGGAGCACAGTTGGGGAAACCCCTGGCACTCTTAGTGCAGCCAGCCTTGCCAAAGAGAGGGCGTTCCCAGTAAGCGTCTGAGAAAAATCAAAAGAAGTATCACTTGAATTTGACCTCTTGTTTGAGTGTGCATACTCATAGACAGAAATATATATTTTTAATAAAATAAAAACAATACTTAAAAGAATATTTGAACCAGAATTTTTGTTTCAAAAATAATAAAAACCAAAGGAATATTAGCATACTTTTCACAACAAAGGAACATAGGCATTTTCTTTCAAACTTCAGGTTACAAAACCTAGAAAGATCCCTCTGGGAAGTTCAAATTGGTTAAACTGTCTCAAATTCTGAGTTTACAACAGTAACTGTTCAGCTGTTATTCAACTTCTCTAGTGTAAGAAACAAAGGGCAACAAAATGATTGTTCCATTCAACCTGAAAAAGAAAAAGCAAAGACTTAAAAGAAAACATCAAGGCAAAGAGCAGAGCACAGTTTCAATCCTAGATGGCTGAGGTCACGGGAAGGCAAAATAGATTGTGTGATGTTTTGCAACATTCACTGGGAAACATTAAAAGCACACTAGCTTTGCAATTTCAGGGCCTGCCTTTTGTTCTTGTGAAATGCTACAAAGAAGTGTAGCTCCATAAATGCTTTTAAAGAAACAAGAGGTTATGTACTGCTTGAAAATATCAACTATTTTAAGAGAAAAATTAAAACAGGAAAAAACTGCAAGGTGAAAATAGAAAAGAATATTATAGTCAAATTAAATATTTTGTTGTTAATTTTATTATATGGTAGTTTTTCTATTCAGAGAAGATAAAAGACATAGTCTATTATCTATTAAGTCCAAATCATGTTCACGCACTGCAAATAAAATCTCTGTTATAAGACAGCATTGAGGCTGAGAAGACAACCCAGCAGTCTTGACATCCAGTCTTAGAGCCTTAAAACTCAAGGTCAGGGAGAAAACCAACTCCAAGAGCTGTCCTTTGACCCCCAGATTTGCACTGTAGCATGTATTCCCAAATAATGTCTCTCTTCTCTCCTTCTTTATACACACACACACACACACACACACACACACACACACACACACACACTTTTCAAAAGACAGCATGAGGATGAAGTGCTTCAACACCCTATCCTGAGAGAGACACTTTGTTATTCTCACAGAAGTTCTTCCTGGCATTCTTTGCCTCTCAGCATGAAATTAAAGAGCTCCCAGGAAGGCAGCTAGACACATGTAAATTCCTGGCTCTCTACCAAACTAATCATCAGAAATTCTTGACTCTGGGTCTGTCATTTAGGAAATCTGAGGCTTCAAATCTGAAGTCCTACTCCTGGAAGGACCAGCTCCAACCAACCTCCTCCAGGGTGCTCCCCAACCCCTGCCCAGGACTCACTGTGCCTTCCCTAGAACCATTTAAAAGAAAGCATTCTCATGTATACCTTTGCTATCATATTCTAGCTCCCACGTGTTGGCTACAATATACTGATAAAACACTCAGATTTGCTGTTTAGCCTGTTGGGAAAAGCTTCACAGATGGCGAGGGACCATGCCTGGACACCCCTGACATTCTAAGTTGCTATGTGAGAAAGATTATTGGATCTCGATAAAATAAGTCCTATCTGTGTGGTAACATAGAAGTACACATGACAACGTTCATAAAGTAATTTTAATATCAAGTCTCTGTGGAACGTAGCAATTGACCTATCATCTCTAATAAACAAACCATATAAAATGAATATCATTGATGGGGAAGGCATTTTGGAAATTTAAAAAAAATATATATGTATGGTAAAACTAAACCTGTTGAAATTAGTGAAAGTAAGATGAGTGCCTCTGTATTCTGTTATGTTGGGAATTTGTGCCTGGTTCCTCTGTAATACTATTAAAAAGGCTTTGAACAATGCATACCTCTTTAAAACGATATAACATCTATTATTTTAAAATTTGTTTAGCTTCCAATATTTTGTCCTCTGAGCTTCCTATGTTATGAGATCCCTGTGGGGATTTACTGGAGAGTTGCTGCCAGCATTCCCCTCTGAGGCATTTCCATCCTATTTATCATGGTCTCCTTTTTGTCAGTAAGATCAGGTTCACTAAATCCTTGTGGGTGCAGACCTGTCTTTTCAAATGGGAACAATGTCAACATTTCCATATTAGCTTCTTCCTGCAGTAATTTGTTACTAATTTAACTTTCAGAGTTCTAATTGTTGTTTTCTTTGTTTTGGTCTTTAGTTAAAAAAAAAAAATCCTTTGATTCTCTATTTATTTTATTTTATTTTTCTATGCCTGTCTGTCAGCAAGAGGCAAGAAGTTATCACAACTGCAAGTTTCACCAAGTGAATGAACTGAATGACTGATGAGCAAAAATCACTCACTGCCCCATGTAGAAAGCTGTGTTGTACTTAGTTACTAGTCACGAAGTGCTTCTTCTATGTGTAATGAGTGGAGTGAAGAGCTCACAACATAGGTGCAGTTCCTCACAGCTAGTTACTGTGATTTTAAAAATGAGATAATGGTATTTCAGTACTACTGTTATTTAATTAAGTCATGTAAATTGAAATCCATGACTGGCAGGCACCCATTGTCTCAAGTACTAACAAAAACATTGTATCACCTGGATTCAATTGCCTCTGTAAAATAAATTGGATTAGAGGTGAATACATATTTCAGAAGAGCGAAGTTCCTCCTGTAGGGATATCTATGTTTGAAAAGCTTGGGATGAAGAAAACTAGCAAACAGCATTCTAGTCTGAAGTTTTTTGGCTCAGTTGGTCCACTATGGAAAGTTTCTTCTGCTGTCTTTTTATTTTTGAAATGGTTACTTAGAAACTCTGTGCAGAAAATTATAAAATATATCAAACTATCAAATTTCATTATATAATACCTATGTACTATTACTGATTCATTAAAACTGTACATATCTCCAAAAGTATAGATCTTGGTTAATGATGTACAAGTATTATTTTTTATTATAGCACTGATTTTGTTTGTATCTAGTTTATGCCTCATCATGGGAATACATTAACGTCCCCACAGACATGAATGTAAATGCTACATTCATATTATAAAATCTGCTGGCCTCTAGAAATCTCTGCCCTATAGTGAGCAGAGCTGAAAAGACATGCAGACAATGCATTTCCAAGCATTTGTACTCATTACATAGTAGAATGGACCTATTTGGGGCCTTCAACCTATAATCCATTAGTTATTTTAGCTTCAATAAAACATTAATTTATAATGATATTGCCATTAAAAATATAAATTTAATTACTGTTCCAAGAACCTGCTTTTCCTTGTATGTTTTATTGAATTAAGGATTTTTTTGAGGGCTGGCCAAGTTGAGAAGAAGAGAAAACATTATAAAAATAAATATCAATTGTCTAGGACTAGAATGGCATTTTAGCTAAAACAAAAATTCCATTTTTAGCAACAATGTTTCCAAAGGAGCACATGAGGAATCCTAAAGGAGTAATCTTAGCAACAAGCTGAAAGTGACACCAGAGTCAGAGTTAAGGTTTTATAGCAGGGACTCTAGTTTTAAGATATGGACCTGTGACTATATCCATGAAGGCACGGTGTAAGTCTGGATCCATCTTCCTACTGTTGGCATGGAAACCTCATCAACACGGAGACTGCACTTAGGTTTGTTTTCAGTACAGGAGCTCCTCAGGCCCACAAGCAGAGTGCAGCATGGTTGATGCTGAGCACAAAACTATTGCTGCTGAGAGAAAGAATAACAAGCACAGATGAGCACTCTGATATCATTTGGGAAAGAGTAGAAATCAATAAGATAAAAATGGACCATCGATTTTTTTTCACATTACTGTTTGCTTGTAGGTGTCTTCATTTGTTCTTTTATTTATTTTGTTGGTTCTTTTTTTTTTCTTTGCAATTTCTATTAGTTCCTTGAGAATTTTGTGCAATGCATTTTTTATTCTATTCTCCCCTTTCTCAATTCTTCACAGATATGCCTGCCTTTCCTATTTATCCAACTTTGTATCCTCTATTTATTTATTTGTTTATTTATTTATTTAAAAAATTCAATTTCAGTTTCTCTTGCCCAAATACTATTGAATATGTAGAATGACAGGGACCACATTGAAACAAAAAGAAGATAAAAAGAAAAAAACTACAAAAACAAACAAAAAAACTGAATCTTCCTCTCCCAGCAGTTATCAATTACCAAAATCTGTTCAGTTAGTAGTGGGAACTCATCTCCTGGGGAGTACCTGGATAGATGCTGAGATACTGTCAGAACTGATGTTACATGGTTCCCTTTCATGCCATCACAATCTTTGTGAGACCTTATGTACCACTGCTCTGCTTTCCTGAACACCCTGCCTCCTTACCGTAATCCCCTGGCTCTAGCTCTTACTGTCCTTCTCCCTCCTCTTATGTAATAATTCCTGAGCAGGACAAAGTGTGATAAAGCTATCCCACCTATGGTTCAGTATTCCAGTGTCTTCCTTGACCAAGCTCTGGGTTTCTTTGTTAAATGACAATGAAAGAAACAAGCTTCCCTGGAACTGAGTGATGCATTAATCTATGTTTATAAATGATAGTTCATTATGAATCGGTACAACACTATGGCCGTTGAGCGGAATCCTCTTGCCAATATTCTTGGTTACTCTTTGGATTTTGATGATGAAGGGCCTTAGTGCTGAAGACATCACACAGATGGAGCATAGAACACGAGGAACTCAATACTTACCTGGAAGTGTCATCCCTGCTGGCTAGCTTTCACAGAGCATGAAGGTGCTGTACATATTGCAGGGGGAGGCAATCATCTGTCTTACTAAGCTGTAAACTCAGAGCTCTGGTCACCTTCAGCCTGTCAAGAGATGCCCACTGAAGCAATAGTGGCCGAGCATCATGAAAGTAATGGACCACTTTCAGCTTGAATTTAAGCCCTGCTGTATAAGATGAAACCCATACTTTGCACTGTTTTCAAGAGGAGAATCTGTGGCTAGACAAGATAGTTTTCAGCGTAGATCCTACTACTGCCATAATGTGCTATATTGCTAGTTCTTTAGTCATTTTTTTCTAACATATAAGAGATCTCTAGAAATCTGTCTTAGCATTTTCATTTTGCCTTTAGAAATTGTTTTGTACGAAGTAAGCTTTTTGACAGTCATTCATAAAGGCATCACACACAATTAGGACTTTCAGGTAAAATCCAACACCAACCAAACAAAATACAAAACAAAAGCTTCGGGAAAATGATCATTCAGATAAACAATAATTTTATCATATTTTACGTAACATTGAAACATATAAACATTTTCTTTAAAAAAATCACTTGTGATTTTGAGATTCAATTTTAAGTGGGTACCTTATACTATGCCTGCAGGCTATTACAATGAATCGATACTTGATTCTTGATACTTCTTAGTATCAAAAGTTTAGAAATGTTTACAGAGATAAGTGACTGTTTCCCAACAATGAACACGGTATTACAAGGGTAGATAAGAGGACAAAAATCCAGAGTGTGGTTTCCAGCTCTTCTTTTCACAAAGCATGGGAACTTTGGATGTTATCAAAGAATGGAGAGAATCTTGGGTGGAAATAGTGAGAGTCATTTAATCAAATATAGCACATAACAGTCAGAAACATCTCCATTTATATACCTGACCATAATAAATATTTATGAGACAAACTGACTAATTCATAGGACCTTATAAGTTCTCCTTCTGTAGTTGATTCCAACTAATAGATTAACTTTTTGTCTGTAAGCATAATTTTAATGGCAACATATGGAATATAATTAAGCACACGCTCTCTGAAAGTTATTTTAAACCTCTCACTCTAAACATTTATACTATTTGTTTATAATTTAGTTTTGATTTGTTATAAACTCGACATATTTACTTCAGATAGTCAAGTAATGTTAATAAGAGTTGTAAATAAGAAAACACCATATCTTTTAAAAATTTCTCTGAATATGTATAAATACTGTGTGTGTGTGTGTGCGTGCGTGTGGGTGTTTGTCTAAATCCTCTCTGAAGAAACTTAATACAATTTCAGAAGTTCAAATATAGTTAGGAATTTTCTCAGGTTTTGACTGAATGAAAATATCTTTATTTAGCCTATATTTTAAAATGATATTTTTAAGAATATATAAAATTCTATGCTGATAATTTTTATTGTTTCAGTACAAAAAAAAAAAAAAAAAAAAAAAAACCCACATCACATATCATTATCTTGCAGCTAGGAAAATTTCTGTATGACTCCATTACATTTCTGATCTTTGTTTCTTTTTAATTATGATCTTTTTCATCTTTTTCTTATATTTAAATATGTGGGTTTTTCCTTCGATTTTTCACACTGTGAGTTTAACCTGTCAAAGTATAGTTGGTTGGGGATTCAAACTCCTTGTTTTGGTCTTAGAACAAGAAGAGTCTTTTTTTGAATCAGTACTTTTATGTCTTCTATTATTTTGTAAAACACCCCATAGTCCCTATTCCAATATTCCTTCTGCCATTTTTGTTCTTTCTTCTTAAGCTCCAATGAAATATTAGTTACAGTATAGAAATACTGCCGCTGTTTTCATGTTCTATTTATGTTACTTGTGCTGATGTTTGGAGGTTCTTTTGGGTGGATTTTTTTCTATCTATTTCTATTTTTTGTCCCATCTATAAATCTATCAGTTCTTTTCACAACTGTGTTAAGACATGTGATGAGCTGATGGGAAGGATTGTTCATGCTGCATTATAATCTTATGTTTCTTTAGTTTTCAGTTTTCGCTTCACTCTGTCTTACAGTCTCATTTGCTTGAATGAAATTCCTAAGATGTTCGCATCTAATATTTATTTTCCAGTCACTTCAGAAGCATGTAATAATAGCTCAAATTTCTCTTTGATATTTCCATGAACAGGATACTTAAGTGTGCTTTAAATGGTTTCTTTGGCATCTCGTTTAGAGGAAAATTGTTTATTGTTACAGTTTTAGGAAGAATAGTCTTTACAAGTTACAATCTTTTTTGTCTAGCTCAATTTTGACCTAAGCAAACTAGGTGGATCATTTGGTATTTGTTGACCTAGTAAAACTTTGAGCGAGGGTTTTCAGGTTAATATTATTACCTTGAGAGCACTACAGACTTTAAATCCTATCGGTTGCCTAGTGTCACCCCGTATTTAGAATGGTATTTATGATAAATCCTACTTAGAAGAGGGAACAAAATAATCATGGGAGGTAGACAGAGGGAAGGAACTGAGAAGGAAATAGGAGGGGCAGGATCAGGTACATAGAAAGAGACAGGAGAGAAGTATAGAGGGTCAGGAAAATGAATAGAAATACGTAGCAGTGTGGAGTGGGTAACTTGTGGTAGCCACTAGAAAGTCCCCAATGGAAGTAAGAGGTTCGCAAGACCCAGCTGGGATATTATAAATATCCAACAAAGGGGAGATAGGACCTATAGAGACTATCTCCAGTAGATAGGCATGGCTGCCAGTTGAGGAATGGGGCCACCCACACATTTCAAAAATTCTAACCCAGAATAGTTCCTGTCTGAAAGAAATGCAGGGACAAAAAGGCAGAAGAGACTGAAGGAAAGGTCATCCAGAGATTGACCCCCTGGGGATCCATCCCATCTGCCGACACCAAACCCAAAAACTATTGCTGATGCCAAGAAGCACTTGCTGACAGAAGCCTGATGTCACTGTACCCTGAGAGGCTCTGCCAGCACCCGACTAATACAGACGCAGATACTCACAGCTCTCCATAGGACTGAACCCCGGGGACCCCAATAGAAAAGATAAGGAAGGACAGAAGGAACTGAAGGGGACCCTATAGGAAGAACAACAATATCAACTTACTGGATCACCCAGAGCTCCCAGAGACTAAACAACCAACCAAAGAGTACGCATGGAGGAATCCATGGCTCCAGCTACACATGTAGCAGATGATGGCCTTATCTGGCATCAATGGGAGGGGGGCTTGGCATGCTTGAGAGGTGAGGGAGGAGGAGTGGGTGGAGAAACACCTTCATAGAGACAAATGGGAGGGGAATAGGATGAGGAGTTTGCAGAGGGGAAACTGGGAAGAGGGAAAACATTTGAAATGTAAGTAAATAAAATAACCAACAAGACAACAAAACAAGACAAGACAAAACAAAACACAGATGTCTTCTATTTTCATTACTATTTTCCAGGATTCATGGAATGACCTTTTCTTCAACAATCTTTCTTTCTTTTTGGTATAACTTTTTATCCCAGCCTCCTCAGTGATAGATATGTGGAACAAGGAAGGTTCTGTTTCCTTTTAAATGTCTTGAAGTTTTCCTGCTCATAACACTTAAAGCTTTATCCATTCCCATGGCTGAAGCAATGACTACCTATCGGGAGGAGTTGGCTGCTTGTACAGAAGACCCTGGTTTAGGTCTCAGGACCTACATGGCAACTCTGGATGAAGAGATCCAGCATAGTTCTTTGGTTTCCACATACACCAAGAACTTGGGCAGTGTGCTTCCATACCTAAGGGCAAAACCACTCATAAACATAAAACAAATAAATCTTTAAACCTATTGCACCCATTCTCTAATTTTTCTTTCCTCTAAGTATCAGTTTTCTCTGTTTCATCTATTGCCATGAAATATAATCTATAACATTTTATTTTGCTATAAATTTTCTCTTTTCTCTTTTCTCACATTATTATTTATGAATATAGTTTTTGTCAGTAAATTCTCAGAGTGAATATAGTTATTGTTATTGAATCTAATACAGTATTGTGGGAATTTTAAATACCATACCTGTCTTGATAGTAATGATATTTAATTTTTATTCCTGATAATATCTATATCGACTGAAAAAAGCATAGACAAAAAGCAGTCCCATTTTTATTATTTTAAGAAGTGCTTGATTTTTGTCAGCACTGTGTGATTATCCTAAAAGGAAAAAGTCTAGCAATTAAGACAACTTTATTCCTCTTTTTATTATTGAAGATAGATTCTTCTGTCATACAATACTTCCTCGATTCTTTGCAGCTCCCCAATCTACTTCCTCTTCTATGCCCTCTTCAAAAAAGAGCTGGCCGCCAAGATAGGACAGCCAAACAGAACAAAAAATAGATATAGATGTAGATGTAGATGTAGATGTAGATGTAGATGTAGATGTAGATGTAGATATATCTCCAAGGGAAAAGCCCTCAAATAGATTGGCACTACCCAATGGGAGGAATACTGTCCCAAGAGCCATTAAGAGTCAGAGATACATGGGCTTGCGATGTTAGGAGTTTCACAAAAACACCAAGCAACTAACCCTTCCATGGAACCAAGAATAACTGCATGCTTACCACTTGGGTCTCTGTGAGCCCATATGAACCCTGCTTACTTGATTCAGTGGACTATGTTTTCCTGGTGTCCTCCAATGACTCTGACTCCTATAATCTTTCATCTTCCTCTGCCACAGGGTTCCTTTATTGAGAATTCTGTTTAGATTTGTACACCATTTTTAATTAGATTCTTTGTTTTAGATATCAAATTTTTTGAGTTCTTAATATATTTTAGATATTAGATTTTTCAGATGTGGGGTTGGTAAAGTTTTCCAGTTCTGTATACTGTCTTTCTGTTTGATTGATGGTACCTGTACTGGATGCTTTTGTGTGGCAACTTAACACTGGCTGGAGTCATCACAGAGAAAGGAGCTTCAGTTGGGGAAGTGCCTCCATGAGATGCAGCTGTGGGGCATTTTCTCAGTTGGAGATCAAGGGGGTAGGGCCCGTTGTGGGTAATGCCATCCCTTGGCTGGTAGTCCTGGGTTCTATAAAAATGCAAGCTGAGCAAGCCAGGGTAAGCAAGCCAATAAGTAACACCCCTCCATGGCCTCTGCATTAGCTCCTGCTTCCTGGCCTGCTTAATTCTGTGGGCCTGCGTGTTGGGAGCTTTCCACAGGGATCTCTGGCCTGGCTAAGTGTGAAGGTTCAGGTAAAGGGGAGAGTGCAGGCAGGGACAGGAGTCACCTCCACCTTGGTCTCTGCAGTTGCAGCCTCCATTGCTCTAAGACGCTGCACTCGCTGCCCTGCACTGAGTTAGGCCTGGGCTGAGCCAACTAGCCTGGGAGAGTGTGGGAGGCTTCTGGAGGCATTTCAGGAGAGCAGACCTCTTCCCAAGCAGCAGTGTTACAGCTCTTATGATAGAAGCTCTCAGAATACAGAGCAGTTCTCACACCTTTATTCCTTCTGGATAGGATCCCCCCCTATACAGTTTGGGATGGTCTAATATACAGTTTGGGATGAGTCAGGAGTCTGACAACAGGTACTTCTCATTGACTTGGTCTAAGAGTTTAAGGATACCTTATTTGCATGTGGGAGGGTTTGGTATGCTGCTCCTACCAGACAGACCTCACATGGCAGACCTCTCTACAGAGGGCTGTGAGGGTTGTAGCTACTTGTCAGGAACCAAAGGCCTCCCTAGAGCATTGGCAAAAATGCTTTCTGGTCCCTTGCAGGGCAAACCCTACTGCATCGCCCGCCCGGGGTTAAGTCTGTGCTCAACCAGGGGCCAGATTGCCTGTCACAGTCCACCGCCCCACATAGTTCCAATCCTGACTTCCTTTGGTGATGAACAGCAATGTGGAAGTGTAAGCTGACTAAACCCAACTTGATTCTTGTTCATGATGTTTGTGCAGGAATAGAAACTCTGACTAAGACAGTATCATTTGCCTTATAGAAGTGTTTCAGTTCCATGAGGTCTCGTGTGTTTGGTTTCAGTCTTTGTGCCTACCCTATTGGTATTGTGTTCAGAAACTTGTTTCTTGTGCCAGTGTGTTCAAAGCTGTTCCACACTTTGTCTTCTATCAGATTCAGTGTTTTCCATTTTCCATTGAAGTCTTTGATCCCCTTGGACAAGAGTTTTATGCAAGATTATAAATATTTATCTATTTGCATTTTTTCTATACGGAGACATCTACTTTGACCAGCACCATTTGTTGAAGATGCTTTCTTTTTATCAGTCTGTATTTCTGGCTTCTTTATCAAACATCAGGTATCCATATGTATGTGAATTTATGACTGAGTTCTCTGAGGTGCTATACAGAAGATATGTTATTTTGTGTTTAGGTGGCATTTTCTGTAAGTATCTGTTAGGTTCATTTGGTATATAAGTATAGTGAGCTCCAATATTTCTCTGTTTTGTGTTTGTCTAGAGTATCTGTCCATTGATGAAAGTGGGGTATGGAAGTCACCACTGTCAGTATGTGAGGATCAATATACGAAACAAGCTCTGGGAGTGTTTGTTTCACACACTAAAATAATGTGTTGTCTTGTGTTTGGAACATAGATGTCAATAATTCAAATATTATCTTGGTGGATTTTTTTCTTTGATGAATATCCTATATCATTTGATTGTGTTTGTAAGATATTAAAATGGCTACAGTAGCTTCCTTCTTAGGTCTATTTGCTTGGAATGTCTTTTTGCAACCATATACCCTGAGGTAACATCTATGCTTTTTCTGAATGTTCAACATTTTGATTATTATATGACGAGGTGGCTTCTTTTCTGCCCCAATCTATTTGGTCTTCTATACATATCTTAGACCTTTATTAGTGTGTCTTTCTTTAGTATAGAAAAATTTTCTTCTAGGATTTTTTGAAAATACTTTCTGGGCCTTTGATCTGCTATTTCCTTTCTCTAATACTCCATATTGTACCAGATTTCTTGGGTATTTTGTGTCCAAATATTTAGATTGAACATTTTCTTTGACCTAGGTATCTGCTTCCATTGTATCCCCATGTCTGAGATTGTCATTTCATCTCTTATATTCTACCAGTGAAATTTGTCTCTGTAAAATTACATTTCTAAATTTTTAATTTACAGAGTTCCTTCAGTCTGTGTTTTCTTTATTGCTTCTATTTCCATTTTCAGGTTTCAAACAGTTTTACTTATTTCCTTCAACTGTTTGGATTTTCCTGGCTTTCTCTGAGGGATTTATTCATTTCTTCCAATTGCTTTTTTTTTTTTTTTTTTGGTGGTGGTGGGGGCGGGGTTCATATATTTCTTTTAGGCACTTATTCATTTCTTCACTAAGGGTCTCTATTATCTTCATATATTTGGTTCTAAGGTCTTATTATTCAGATATTATTTTGGAATGTTTAAAGGCTGCTATGGTAGGATAGCTGGGTTCTGGTGAAGGCATGTTGCCCTGGCTATTATTGACTGTGCTCTTACACTGGCAACCATGCCTCTGTGGGGGCGGGTAATTATAGTTCAAGGTGGTGATTTTATCAGTATGTTTTTGTTGGATGGGTGTTTTGTTCTATGGCTTCTGTTTCCTATGTGGATTTTCAAAAAGTGTGTTATCTGTGTGTTGCCCGTTTTATTGGCTTTCTTGGTTGGTGTATGCACAGGGAATGCTCAGTGCTGTTGGAGGCTGAGGGAAGGGGAGGCCACAGGGAGGTGGTCTTCTGCAGTGCTAGAAGTGATCATGAAAATTAGGTCTTAGGGAACAGAGAAAGGGAAGAAGATCCTTGGGCCACCTATCTGTTCTTCAGGAAGGCATGCTTTATGGTTGAGCGATGGGTGTTTGCTTTATTTGGGGGCTGGGATATAGCAACAAATCAGAGAGGGATGGCTAGGGAGGGTGATCTGTGGGATTCACAAGTCTGGGCAGGAAGGGGAGAAAGCTGCAGCTGTTATTCTGTTGCAGAGCTGAGGATGACCCTGAAAATTAAGTCTGGAGTAACAAAGAGTGGAGAAGGTCTACAGGCAGATGAACTGATTTTCTGCCCAGGTATCTTATTAATGAATGTGTCCTTTGAGAAAAATCTTTGTTAGGGAAGGGTTTTGATAAATTTTTTGATATATTTTACTTTTTAATAGTCTAAGTACCCTATAACTTTAATTTTTTCAAAAACTATTTTTAATGATGGTTCTTAAACACTTTAACCTCCCCTGTAGCCCACCATCCATCAGAGGGAATGGAAAAGAAAGGATTACCCGTGGGGAGAGGAGTTAACATGTTTAGAAAGGTTCTTTAAAAGAACTCCTGTCTTTGTTGTCTGGAAATGGGCAGTTCCGTTCACAGGTCAACAGGAGCAGTTTAATACACTCACAGACATTTTACAGATACACCAGCAGTCCAGTTTGGTTGAGTCCGGATAGCGAACAGGAATCAGCAGCAGTTGCACTACCTAGAGATAGGCAGGCCTCATCCTTGGCTGGAGCAGGAGAGACCAGCAAGAACACCAGGAAAAGTTCTTGGCTGTTTCTTTCTCAGTGTAGGGGAGATCAGTGACAACCCGAAACCCAAAAGCGTTGCACAACTAGCTGCAGTAAGACAAGCTCCATCTCCATTACTCAGTGGAGCCCTACAAACGTGTCCTCCAAAGGCCTTGTCTTAGCTCGTGTCCCCCTCAGCATGAGTCTTGCCTTAGCACAGTTCTTGCCTCATCATGAGCACCCAATCAGCCTGAGTCTGCGGAAGCAGCAGGAAATTGCCGTATATCACCAGAAGATTTTTGGTGTATTTTTCTCTTTGAAGTCTTGATAAATGCAGTTCAGCTACACCATGTAAGGTGGGCCAATACATGTGTGTTGTTAGCAAAGAATACATTATCACGTGTCCTTTCAAGTGCTTGCTTTGGCAGAACATCCTCTCTCCTGCGTCTGCTTCAACGAAACGTTCCTTCAAGGATCCGCTTTAGCCTTTCACACCTGTGACCATTTTAATGAAGCGTTCCTTCACGTGTTTGCCTGAGCAAAACACCATCCAGCTGATTTTCCAAAGAACCCTTAAGTTTTCACTTCAATACCTACTGAAACCAGTAGGGAGAGTTATACCCCATGATTCTGGAGTAACAACTGGTTGTGAGGCACTTGAGGTGGGTGCTAGGAACTTAGCTTGGTTTCTGTGTAAGAGTAGTATGCTTCCTTAACCACTGAGAATTCTAAGTCATTGTGGAATGGTGATATAATAATCATAAATCACTGTTTTAAATAAATATATTATATAATATATATGTGTGTGTAATATATATCATAAACATATATTAATTCATAAAATAAAAGGGCTTTGTTTTATTTTTGTTTCTGAGACAGGGTCTTGCTATATACTCAAGCTGATCTTAAATTCAAAATTTAGTACCTTGGCTTCTACAATAATGGGATGACAGTCATGTATCACATTGGTATAATAATCATTTTTAAAAGTAAATTTTACTTCCTTTCTCAGGATGTAGTTACAAAGTATATGGAAGTGAAAGGCAAATATTAAAGGCTTCTAGATATGGTATAAAGGAGAAAATTCAGGCAAAGGCTGAAATACTACCCACCCAACTGCACATGCCTCTCCGGGAACAATGCTGAGTTCGTATAAGGTATATGTGAGGGACATGCCTGCTAGAAGTGGTGGGATGAGGGATGAACTTGATGGAATGACCTGGAAAAGGACCTGTGTTATAATTGATGGAATCATGGTCTTGAGGAAAACATTGAGGAAAATGTTCAGAAGTAGAAAGTATTTTGAAGCGTGTCAAGATCTGAAAATGGCTTTATATGTAAATCTCTCTAGATACCAAATGTCAAGGGACTCTATAGCTGATATGCTGGTTTTGGCATAAAAAAAGTGGGGGCAAAAAGAGCTGATAAGTGGCAGGTATATCACATCAAATCGAGGAGAAAAAAAACCAATATCACAATCGAGATATGGTTTATAAATTACAAATCCCAGCACTATTTTCAATTCCCTTCCTTTGATATATTGGCTAGCCTCAAATTCACTCTATAGCTCACGTTAACCTGAAGCTATGACAATCCTCTTTTTTTCAGTCATCTGTGTACTTGAATTATAGGTATGAAACCCTATTATCTATCAACAGTCCTTCCTAATGTCCTGAGATTCAATCTTCAGCTGTTGGGAAAGCCACTAAATAATCTGGGCTTTACAAATTAGCAAATGAAATGTCCAGTCTGCTCACTAGAATCCCATTCTCAAAATATGACAGCCTTAATTATAAGGTATTTTGAGTAAAATCCAGTCAATTCTTAAAGTGCTGCTTCTGGTTAAATCTAATATATGTTAATCCCATAAGGATAATCTTATTAGTATATTTCATATTAAGAATATATATTTCATTTTGTATTTAATTTCAAAGATAGGTTTCAAGTATCATAAATAAAAAGGTGGATAAGGTGAAGTTATAGCATAAAATACTATTTAATGTATATGTACCTGGTTTTCTCTCTTTAGAGGGTGTTACATTTATATACAGCTTAGTAATCAGAAATTCATTGCTTTTTGCTATTTCACAGTGAATTTCTAGTTATGATTTCTTTCTCTTATGGTTTTCAGAAAAATATTAACTTCTTGCAGACTGTTACTCAGTAATTTCAGAAAGCCAAATCACCCTCAGTTAAATTTCCAGTGGAGGTAATCCTTACCCGTTTGTCTATCAATTTGGAAAGTAAAAAAAAAAAAAAAAAAAAAAAAAAAAAAATATATATATATATATATATATATATATAAAATAATCTAAAATCATGAAGATTAAGAGTAATGAAAATTTGTCATACAATGCAGAAAATGACAAATGTTGGTTTTCAAATGTTTGGTTCTCATTTGCTTCAATATAAATTACTTGAGACAAATGGCAACCCTTGACATGTTTACCACTGTCATTTGGGTACTTCCATGTTTCCTTATTCGGATATATTTTGTGTACTTTAGAGAGAATAAAAGAGGCTTTGTTTCCAATGTGAAAAGCTATGTTTCCAGTGCTGGAGAGAGTTTAGTAGTTAAGCGCATTTACTGTTCTTGCAGAGCATCTGAGTTGCCTTTGAAGCAGCCATGTGGAGAGCCTCTTAATCACATACAATTCCAGCCACAAGGGAAGTGATGTCTTTTTTCCACAGTAGGCACAGACATTGCATACAGTGAAACATATACATAATTAAAAATAGAAAATGAATCTTTAGGAACTTAGTTTTTATTGTCCTTTTAATACTTAAACATTTTATATCTGCATCTGCAGGTTGGAAGGAAAGTATTAAAATCTCATGTTTTCAAAAATCTAAGAGTTTGCCCTGCCCAAAACATAGGCAGACTGTTATATCAGGCCCCAAGCACATGAGAGCTAGAAAGCTGGCCTGCCCCTTACAAGCTGTAGCACTCCACAGAGCAAGACATCACTCCTTGCCTAGGCAGCACAGTAAGAAGGCCCTACTCGCATAGGTTCAGCGAAATTGGTCCCACATCTTCCCTGGTGCAGAAGAGCTGGCCCTGCCCCATGCTGGCTGCAGCCTATAGGAGAGGGGGTTTACATCTTGCCTGTGCAGCGAGGTTGAGCTGGACCTGATCCAGTGGGCATAGGAGAGTGAGTCAAGTTACTTGTTGGCTGCTGCAGGCAGGCATGCTAGCCCCTCCACTTCCCTAGACAAAGCAGGAGAGCTAGCTCTGGTGGCACTGGCGCAGGAGAGTTGGTAGGTTCACCAGTCCAACTATCACCCAGGCCAAGATCCAGGGCTTTGAGTTGGCATACTCCAACATCAACACCATCTATGAATGGCTGTAATATGAAGAGTCTGGCCCTGCAGATCCAAAGCTACAGGATCTCCATGACACAGCATAATGATAGGATACCAAGCAGAGTCCCAACAATGATCCAGAATTGGTGTAGCAGAAGCTAGAACCAGATGAATGACTTACTGCAAGGAATATTTGCAAACAAGGCAGTGTGGGCAAAAGGGTATACTGTGAAGCACACTGTGATATACCGCAGCTTCCATGGTAAAATGATGAGGGTGATGATTATTACTATTATTGTTAGTTTTATTTCTTATTATTTTCATTATTTATTACTTTAATATATAAATATGTTATTTAATAATAATTATATACCTTTTTGTTTTCTATGGGGGATTACAAAGGCATAGAATGGATATGGAGAGGTAGGGAGATGAATAGAATTGTGGTACATGGTATGAAATTCACAAATAATCAGGAAAAAGCTTTTTAATCATTCTATCATTTAATCTTATTTAATAGGAGCAAATAAATCTTCAAAACTTAGCTAATAGCCAATTATGTCATATCATCTGCTATAAAGTCTGAACTGCATTCTTACTATTTTCATAAACAACAATATTTTCATGTACAGGAAAGTATTCTTATTTTCATTAATCAATTATCAGAAGATATACAAATAAACATGACTATATATTGTAATTGATTTGTGCTTTAAACAAAACCAAGCATATTTATAAGTAATCATATAGGCAGGCTTTTAAGTAGATGCTTTTATTTATTGACATATACTGACCAGATACTTTTGTAATACAAATTCCAGAACAAAATATAGTAGGTTCTTTAGAAGCTGCATGAACACATGCACTGAAAGTGAAGAAAAAAGATATTTCATGAAGACAAAACAAAAGGCAAACAAAAGTATATATTCTTCCTTAAAATAAAGTAGGTTTAAAAACTACAACATTAAAACAGTCAAAAGAATCACTCTATGATAATAGAGACATCTGTCAAATCATTCTCTGATTTGTCACTTTGTCACTCAATAAGACATCATTTTCAAACATGGGTGCCTCCTTCTACAAACTGTACCTTCACTGTTTGGGATTAAAGGTGTGAACAAAGTGCAGGTCTGTATTCCAGGCAGAGGGATTAAGCTAAGTATGCTAAGGATGAGCCACACCCCAAATAGAAACTGATTTTTTTCAGTAAATACCATGATCTTGAAGTTCATAGTGTGATCAAATATCCTGCAACAAAGAAATTTTGTTATTGATTCAATCCAACTACCTACCAATGGTCAGTTTAGATTGATTTGAGGTCAATGGTAAACTAGAACATAATGGGAGGAGGAATATATGAAAAAGGATGATGTATATTTCACAGCATACTGAAAGCAAAGACTAAGGAACGGCCTGGAGTACTAAAACAACAGCCCTCCTCCAGTGACCAACTTCCTCCAACTAAATAACATCACCTCATGTTTTCAGGACTCCCAGAAAGACACCTCAAACTGAGGACAAATGTTCAACATAATAGCATATAATGAATATTTAATATTCAATTCTTATATTACTTCACTTCATAAAGACTTATCACGATCTCATAATAAAAATGAATTTAGTGAATAACCAATATCCACTAAGTCTTAATAGTTTCAATGTTCAAAAGCCAGAATTTAGTCTTCCCATGAACCAAGTCAAACTAGGAATGTGAATACTTAAAAAATAAAAGGGACGATTATAACCTTTCAATACTCAGTGATTAACATTTCCAATCAGAAATAGAAGACTTAAAGAATAAGTGACAATAAGACCAAAATCTAGCACATGAACTATTATGTCCTACAGCTCTACATTCTGCATCCAGGGAATCTGATGCTCTGAGGCTTGCCCTCATGTCCACTGCTTTTGTTTCCTTGCTGTTTCTTGGATAAATTAGCTTTACCAAAAACAAGGGGAAATGGGTTTGATTGTTTTATAATTCCATATTACAGCCCATCATTACATGAATGTTAAGAGAGAAACTTGAAGCATCACATACACATTCAAAAGCAAAGAGTGAACATATTCATGAATTATTGCTTACTTTTTTCTCCTCTTATATATTTCTTATATGATCATGTTAGAGGCATAGTCAAAACCAAAAACAAATGGACTTATGCTACTTTCCTATGTCAGTATTAGAGTCTGTACATAGGGAATGACATTGCCCACAATAAGTGGGTGTTCCTACATCAGTTAGCAATTAAAATAATCCTCAACATTAGATAATCGTCATTAGGACTCTTCCAGAAGATTCTAGTATGTTGAGTTGACAGTTAAAACCAATCAACAAGACTAATTTCATCCATCCTTCCTCCATGGTCTTTCCTGATAGTTCTCACATGGCCTCTCTCTTTGTTCGGCTGCAGCTTTCTTTGTATTGCATTCTGGTTTTTTTGTCCATACATATCATCCTGTCACTAAAGGAGCGGTAAGTTTTACCACATGTCATAGAAATGTAGTAAACAAAAAAATACAATGACAACTAGGCATGTGATGAAGACAATGAAGCGGTTAAGATTTTCTAGTCTAATGTGTGGGGGAGGGTTCAATACCTGCACTTAGGACTTTATCCAACATTTTCTATGCAGCTCCCCATTTTCACATATTTCTGGTAAGTAGTAGAATGCATAAGAGGTGAAAAATTAACAAAAGATAGAACGTAATGGTGTAGCTTTCATGAAAAGATCATCTATTATAGGGTAAATATTTGTAATAATGTAGTATTTTAAGATCATGTTTACTGGTGAAAGTAGTCACTCATTCATGATCTTAACAAGTAAGCTTAATAAACATGAAAGTACACATGGTGAGGTCTTAGTTTTCTTTGTCAGCAGTGACCTTCTGGAATAAATATTAACATATGTTTGCTAGTGTTTCCCAAGGAACAGTAATACAAAAAAATTGGCATCCAACATGGAGTATAACAAAATAAATGATGGGTTCAGAAGGACAAATTGCATGACCATCATATGAAACTGAGGCAGAAAAATGCAATGGAAGAGTGTCAAAGGTGGCCATCATTCCCTATGTGGTATGTGATATGCTTTTATGTGTTTTTCTATGGGCCTTGCTGGGGGTAAAAAATATGAAATTATGAATGATATTTCTAGAGGAGGAATACCTGAGAGTGGCAGGATGCCGCAGGGACATCTTATTCTATGTGATCTGAAATGGTACATACAGTTGATGAAGAGGATTCATTGTATGAGTATAGGGATGTCATAAATTGGTTGAAGAATAAGAAAATGCACTTAAATCTCTTGAAGAATCAGGTATACGATTAATGTTCTTGTTAGTTTGTTCATAAGACATGGCAAAGACTAAGGTGGCTTCCCAATGGGAACTGGTTCAGGTAGCGCAAGGAAACTACAATGGGAAAAATCAGGTGAGTAGGAGCTTTCATGTTTGCATCTATTAATCTGGAGGTACTTCTTGGCATGTTGTATGGTTCATGGCCAAAAGATTAAAAAAGTACAAATTCAGTTTGTGTTAAAAAAAAAAAAACTTCTTCTAGAATCCAAAAGTTCTTCAAAACAAAATCCAAAATCATAAGAGGAACCTTACAGTGAGAATGGAGAGAAGATGATAAAGGTAACATAGGCTATCTCTCCTGTCTCACCATTATTGCAGAAGAAAAGAGAACTGTGATTCAGCACGTATCTAGGGCCTTAATATTGATCTTGTGCAGGAAGCCTTGATAGTCAGGGAATATTCTACCCTGGACTGCTTGAACTCAGAAGGACTTTTAAATTAGAAATAAGAGTCTCTCATAACCTGACTCCTGGATCTATGGCTACTGGTGGGGATCAATCAGTCTGAAGGTCTTGGACACAGCAATCTGAGTAACACATCTACTCACCTCTTCCAGAGAAGACGCTACATAATGAGAGACAATTTGAGGAAAAGCCATTCCTGATGGATGGGCTATTTAGTTTCATGAACCCACATGAAAGCTTACAACTCTTTGTTACTCCAGTTTCTGGAAATTTGACATCCTTTTTTGGCCTCCATGAGAACAAAGCATTCACAGAGTTCACGGGTATATATGGAATCCAAACATCAATACATAAAATAATAATAAATAAATCTTTAATAAATGAAGTAAATAAACTGCCACTACCACCAAGAGCAAAAATAAAGAAACAACAGCAACAACAACAACAAAACACTTGTTCATTGTGCACTGATATCTCCATAACCTTTGTGGATTAATAAACAATATATAGAAAAAAACATCACTGAAGAAATCGGGTGTCAATTTTAACAACAACAAACGTGGCTTTTATTTCAAAAGAAGTCAGAGATATTAGTCTACAACAAATCATGTAATAGACTCTCAGATGCTCTGATAATATTCATACAGATTTTTGTTGGTGGAAGTTAATAATATATGTATACATTCAAAAATATTTGTCAGGGTAGTTTTAACTGGAACACAAAAATGAATGAAGAATAGCAATTATGCTGCCTAAAGACAGCCTAAGACACTTTGGGTCCAGAACTTCAGCACCCAGCTCTCTCTCTGTTTTTTTTTTTTTTTTTTTTTACCCACTTTGGGAAATTATTTTTACATTTGGAACCATTTAATCAAATTACATTTTACTACAGTTGAAGACAAAAGATTTTCCCAACTTATTTTGAGTAGAAACCTCCTTAATAAAACAGAATTTTTAAGAGTCATTTCTCCATGCTTTGCACTTTTTATGTGTGTCCATGAACTATGGATTTAAACCAGAGATATTTTGAAATGAAACTAAAATTTCTCAAACATGAATACTATTTCAAACATATACTTCTACTTTGCTCAATAAAATTACCTTGGTGTGATATGAAAAAAAAAACATAGACAATGAATCTCTTGTTTTGCTATTCTCTTTGGCCTGAACCAAATTATCTGTCATTTAAGGCCACCATTTCAATTAAAAATTGAGTACCATTTCAATCATTGATATTAAAATATTTTAAGACATTTCTTTTTTTGTTTCTGTTTTTTGTTATTTTTTTATTTTTTGATATTTTATTTAAATTTCCAATGTTTCCCCCTTTCTAGGTCTCCTCCTTGGAAACCCCCTATGCCCTCCACCTCCCCACCTCTATGAAGGTATTCCAACTCCCACCCACCTGCCCACTCACTCCCATGTTCCCACCTTGACATTCCACTTTACTGGGGCCTCTAACACCCTCAGGCCCAAGGGCCTCTCCTCTGCTGGATGGCCAACAAGGCCCTCCTCTGCCACATATGAGGTCCAAACCATGGGTACCTCGATGTGTATTCTTTGGTTGGTGGTCCAGCCTCCAGGAGGACCGAAGGGTCAGGCCAGTTGACACTGTTGCTCCCTCCATGGGGCTGCAAACTCCCTCAATTCCTTCAGTCCCTTCTCCCACTCCTCCATCTGGGACCTTACTCTCAGTTCAGTGGTTAAGGTAAAGTGAAACGTGGGTATTTCGAACTTTTGGGCTAATATCCACTTATCAGTTAGTACATACCATGTTCGTTCTCTTGTGACTGAGTTACCTCGCTCAGGATGATATTTTCAAGTTACATCCATCTGCCTGCAAATTTCATTAAGTCATTGTTTTTAATAGCTGAATAGTGCTCCATTGTGTAAATGTACCACATTTCCTGTATCCATTCCCCTGATGAGAGACATCTGGGTTGCTTCTAGCTTCTGGCTAGTATAAATATGACTGCTATGAACATAGTGGAGCATGTGTCTTTATTACATGTTGGAGCATCTTCTGGGTATATGCTCAAGAGTGGTATAACTGGGTGCACAGGTAGTTTTATGTCCATTTTTCTGAGGGTAGGCCAAACTGATTTCCAGAGTGGTTGTACCAGCTTGCAATCCCACCAACAATGAAACACTGTTCCTCTTTCTCCACATCCTTGCCAGCATCTGCTGTCACCTGAGTTTTTGATCTTAGCCATTCTGACTGGTGTGAGGTGGAATCTCAGACTTGTTTTGATTTGCATTTCCCTGATGACTAAGGATGTTGAACATTTCTTTAGGTGCTTCTCAGCCCTGCGAATTTCCTCAGTTGAGAATTCTCTGTTTACCTCTGTTCCCCATGTTTTGATAGGGTTATTTGGTTTTCTCAAGTCTAACTTCTTGAGTTGTTTGTATATATTGGATATTAGCCCTCTATGGGATGTAGGATTGGTTAAGATCTTTTCCCAATCTGTTGGTTGCCATTTTGTCCTATTTACAGTGTCCTTTGCCTTACAGAAGCTTTTCAATTTCATGAGGTCCCATTTGTCTATTCTTGATCTTAGAGCATAAGCCATTGGTGTTCTGTTCAGGAACATTCCCTCTATACCCAGGTGTTCTAGACTTTTCCCCCCTTTCTCTTCTATTAGATTCAGTGTATCTCGTTTATGTGGAGGTCCTTGATCCACTTGGACTTGAGATTTGTACAGGGAGATAGGAATGGATCAATTCTCATTCTTCTACATGTAGACCGCCAGTTGAACCAGCACCATTTGTTGAAAATGCTATCTTTTTTCCACTGGGTGGTTTTAGTTCCTTTGTCGAAAATCAAGTGACTGTAGGTGTGTGGGTTCATTTC
>CM052709.1:15492697-15572415 GCA_028551405.1 Uromys caudimaculatus
AAAGAACAAACATGGTATGTACTCACTGATAAGCGGATATTAGCCCACAAGTTCAGAATGTCCAATTCACTTAACAGTAACCGCTGGACTGAGAGTGAGGTACCAGATGGAGGGGTTGGAGAAAGGTCTGAAGGAATGGAGGGAATTGGCAGCCCCATGGAGGGAGCAAGAGCGTCAATGGGCCTGACCCTCCCCCTGGTCGTCCTGGAGTTCAGACCACTAACCAAAGAATACACATCTATTGACCCATGGTTTGGACTACATATGAGGCAGAGGAATCACCTCGATGGCCATCAGGGAGAAAGGAGAGGCCCTTGGGCCTGAGGGTGTTAGAGGCCCCAGTAAAGGGGAATATCAAAATGGGAATATGGGAATGGGTGGGCGGGTAGGTGGGAGGAGGAACTCCCTCACAGAGGCGGGGAGGGGGAGGGGATAGGGGGTTTCCAAAGAGGAGACCCAGAAAAGGGGAAACATCGGAAATGTAAATAAAGTATCAAAAATTAAAAAAAAAAAAAAAAGAAAAAGAAGACGCTACAAGGTAACAATGGGAAGCCAGACTATCTACTTTGTTATTTATATTTGTCTTCAGGCTTCTTAACAACTGAAATAAATACTAAAGTCCCAGGCCAAATGATAACTTGAACTCTAGGAATGTTATGTTTTCTGTACAGCTAACAAACTACTACCATAGAGAAGCACTGGGCCAAAGAAAGAAGATTCTAGAAGAACAAGTTAAATAAGAACCACCTGCAGCAGGATTCTAAAAACAGGAATCCACGAAGAGGAAAATCATTGCTAAGGATGATTCAGCCATTTCTGAAGCGTGGATACAGTTTCTGATCCAAAGATGGCTGCTCCTACAGACTGATGATTCCTAAGGTTACATAACAAAGGTCTCATTCAGGTAGCTACAAAATGGCAACTGATGTGACTTAATGTGACACTTGAAAAATTTCATTTTCATTTCAAGATGGGAGTTAGGGTCAATAACTAAGGACCCCTTATTCAATAAATGAACTTTATCTTGTAACATATTTAATGAAATTCTGAAAAGCCCAAGGAACTATTGATAACCTTGAGAATACCCATATATGGCCTAACAATAAGGCAAACCAGAGTCCTTACCTAAAAGTCAGGATATATTCTTATATCAAAGCTTACTCCTGCAGCTGAAGATTATAATGTAAATACACGCACACACACACACGCACACACAGAGAGAGAGAGAGAGAGAGAGAGAGAGAGAGAGAGAGAGAGAGAAAGAGAGATGTTTCTTTGAAACTATAAAAGCTAAAATAATACCAATATATTCGTTTTTTTACTGATATAAATTATTTCTGATGTTTGTTGCTATTTTTTCAGGTTCAATAAATACCTACCCAAGCTAATTTTAAAGTAATCAAGTTATTCGCTGAAATATAATTTTCTGAGACTCCACAGAAACACTTAAAGACAAGACCACTTACTTATACATATTTCTAAAAATCGAAAAACATACAAAAAACAAAAAATAAAACAAATACAACAACTAAGAACCCACCAAAACCTCACCTTTTAAAACAAAAAATGTATGTCTTAACTTCCTATGTGTGAGTACAAACTGTAGGTATATATCTTTCAGCAGTCATAAGATAACTTTATGTTTTTGTTTGTTTAATTATTGTTCTTTTGGCTTCTGTGTTTCATTATCTTCCTAATCTTTCCACCCTGAGGGTTCCCTCTATAAGTATTTCTTTTATGTTTGGTCACATTCTTAACAGTCATCACCATGTGTTCTTAGCAATCCAAGGACTCTGAACCCAGGAACAAGCCTCACAAGTATCACCTCCTACTTCTTCCCTTTTCTGAGAACACTGATTCTCATAACCATGCTTCTCTGCTTACACTACTTAACCTTCCAAAATTTGTCTATGACAGCTTCATTCTAAATTCAGTATGGTATTGGGATGGGAACCAACTCCCCCTAGAAGAGATACAAAGCCTCTTTTCCAATATGGGATAAAATAAAGATTTTGTTTCATGATATTTCTCAGACAATTGCTAACATCCCTCTGAGCACAGAAGAAATTATAGAAGACAGATTATCACCTTTCAGCTCTTCAGAAAGATTTCTGGCACTGTAACTTACTAAGGGGCTTGTTGTAACATGATCATGGAGAAAGAGGCATCAGATTAATATATGAAAGAATTCGTTTGACAGAAAGATTAAAAAGTCCTCTACATGTGCTTACATGAGTGACATGTAAGTGACAAAGTAGCAAAAATAAGTAAGTAAATAAATAAATAAAAATAAATAAACAAATAAATAAAAGGAAAAAAAAAACACACAAAAAAACCCCAAGTGATTTACAGTTGTGGTACCACTTATATTCTATGTGTCTGAGTCTAGTATACCAGAAACTTTTGTCTTTGCTCTTTCTCCAGGGTCTTTACTCTGCTTTCAAACTCAGAAGTGGTTCTTAAATAAAGTGCTTCTGTGTGTCTCTGGCAATTTGCTGTAAGATAAAGGAATAACAAAATCTAATTGAATGACTTCTAGACAATGATCCATACCTGGGATCTCAATATCTAAATGAGTGCGTTCAGAAATCAGATCCATGCCTATAAAACACACACACACACACACACACACACAACATGCTGAGGATTATTGAATAAAGAGTATACTGAGATATATAGCCTTAACTCTTAAAAATATTTTAGTTATATGTCAACAACTGTTTATGAAATTCATTAATAATAAATGTTAGTTAAGTCACAAAAATTGAAGACTATACCATATTATTTCAGTTTAAAAATTTAATTATAATAAAGCTGAGAGAAATGCTTCAATGTTGTCTATTTAAATATGTAAAATATGAAGTTTTTATGTAGATGAATTCACATGTTTTTACTGCAATTAAATACATGTTGGAACATGGTGTATTTGGGCACAGGAGAATATAAAAGCCAATCTGTAAGACATCTCTTGGAAGGACAGTCTAAAGCTCTTTGGATTTTATCCATTCCTTCAATAATATACATTTATTTAATTGTAATCTGAGTTGGAGGGAGAGAGACTATATTTTGAGAGAATAAAAGGTTAAACCTGAGCTCTTGTTTAGAAAATTTTAGTAACATTTTTATCCATATTAATTTAAAATGTCAGTGATTTCAACATTAAGGTGGTTTACTATCTACTATAATGTCTTATTTCCTCTTTTGATATCTTCTTTTGAATACCATTATTATATATCCATTCTTATCAGCACAAAAGAAAAACATTTTCACTTTCAATTGATATTTATATTATCCTGACATAATGAAGTGAAATATTGCACATTAGAATCAAATATTTATATCCCAGGATATCATTCTCAACTGAATTTTTGTGTTTCCAGTACAGCATTACTACTTTAATGCCTCTGAAGCATCTTATAGTACACAAATACAATGGGCACAATTAATCCACTCTAATGCAATCTTATTTTTTAATTGATAATGGATTCTTCCCTCATGCAACACGTTTCTTCCACAGTTTCCCCTCTCTACTCCTTACAGCCCCCCTACATCCCTTCTACCCCATAGCCTTTCCATGTCCATCCCTCTTCAGAAAGTAGCACCCCTCCAAGAGATGACAACCAAACACAACAAAGCAAGATACAATAAGACATGGCAAAAGCACGCTGACCCTATTAAACGTGATAAAACATCCATATTATACAGTGTTGTTAAGTTTCTTCTCCAAATCTCTTCTGACATGCATACAGATGGGAGGATTAGATATAGACAAACTATTATCTGTAGGACATTAATTCTCAAAATAGAATCTACTTGACAATGAAAACATCATTTAGAATTTGATAAATAAAAGCAGCTGTGAAACCTCACTATGGAATCCTCCCAGAACCTGAGTGTAATGATCACCTCTCCTATTTCAGTGCGACTTTGGAACTTCCAGGGTTTTTTTGGGTTTGGTTTGTGTGTGGGGGGAAGGAGGTTGTTTTTCTTTTAATGTCTGTATAGTTCAAAGAAAGGCAGATCAGATTCAGATTATTTGTCTCATACCTCTACAACCATTAAGCTTTAAGGGCATTAATGTAATACAACTTCATTATATGTAAAGGGCTTAGATTGAATTGCCCAAAATTTATTAGTACTCAAATTTGGCTTGGATAAAGTGTATTTAGAGAGGTATGTACCAAGAGCAGACTGGGGCCTCTTTTTTTTTAAATTGGAAATATTTACATTTTAATCGGAAATCTTACATGATTCCTAGTGATAGCATCTATGGGAATTTAAACTGAGCTAAATCCATAGTATATCAAGGAAACATTTCATCCCCTTTCACAATAATAAGGTTAGCAGTGTTACAAAGATTTGTTAAGGAAATTTCTTCTACCCAGATATGGTTTATGGAATGCGGAATACAGAATGCAGAATATTCAAGTTGCATATGCTTGAGAAGTTTAACATTCAAAGGAAACGACGCACAAAGCTTAGCAGAGAGATGAATAAGCCTACGTTGATGAAATGAATTTCCTAATTTGAATTTCCTGCTTTGTTTTTAGCTTTAGCTTCTTATTCCTTCAAGTGGAAACTTTAAAATAGTGGCAAGGAGTTATGAATTTAACTCCAACAAGGAGGGCGTTTCCAGCGGAAAAGGAAGCAGTGCAGAAATGTTTGTGTGTGGGGGGGGAGGAAGTGTGTGCTGTGCAGAGGGAGAGTGAGCACAGCCTTCCTGTTTTCTGCATCTGAATTCTGTCCTTGAGCTGCACCTTCTAAGACGGAGTATAATTCCAGCAAACAGTTTGCTTTCCATAGTCACCATGTGGACATGGTTTTCACACATGCAAATTACCACAGTGGAGTCCATAATGTAGACTGGTCCCTCTTTATGACAAGCAATAGCCTCCTGCTTATTTCCAAAATGTCTTCAAGTGGCTCTACTCTAACAGAATCCCCACGTATTATATGTGGATGTTTGCAGTAGAATCTCCTTCCAATCTACTAAGGAATAGACTGAGATGATACATTCAGATTCCTAATGACATGAATGAGCAGGGTACTTTGCAGATAAGTACGTAAGATGTCTGTTTTGCCGTCAGACTGAGCCTGGAGACCCCAATTGGAAGAGCTAGGGAAAGGATTGAAGGAGCTGAAGGGAATTGCAACCCGATAGGAAGAACAACAATATCAACTAACTGGACCCCTCAGAGCTCACAGGGACTAAGTCACCAACCAAAGAGCATACATGGAGGGACCCATGGCTCTAGCTGCATCTGCATATGTAGCAGAGTATTGCCTATCTGGTATCAATGAGAGGTGAAAGAGGCTTGATGCCCCAGTGTAGGGTGATGATAGAGAAGAAAGGCAGGAATGAGTGAGTGGGTGGTGGAGCACCCTCATAGTAGCAAAGGGGAGGGGGTGAAGAGGGGAATGGGATGGGAGATTTGTGGAGGGGTAACCAGGAAAGAGGATATCATTTGAAATGTACATGATAATAAAATGATCAATAATAATAAAAAAGATGTCTGTGTTTCTTCTAAATAGTGTCATTACCGATATTCTCATGTATAGATTTGACAGAATAATTCATAAAGAATTGAGGAATATATAGGTTTTGAGGGCAAAGCTTGCCTAGTATATACAACAACCTGGTTTAGACTACCAGTACTATAAAACAAAACAAAATCCTCATGATTCAGATGTAAATAATAAAATATACATTTAAACCTAAGCAATAAATTCAGAATGTTATTTAAAATTTCACTTAACTTTCACTTAACGATGAGGTTCATAAGCATTTTGACAAACTAGTAAATGAAGACATATTTTATTTGTATAATAACTTCCATGTATTTTGTTCTAAAACTTAATTTGTTCTCCACTGAGTATTTATATTGCTTCCAATGTAAGCAGCATGTTGATAGCTGGTAACTGCATTTCAATTTTTTTTTTTTTTTGCATCTTTTGGCAACTCTTGTCTGTGAGTCATAAGAGACAGTTGTATATTTGCTTATTGAGATGCAAATTGGCACAAATATTTTGAATGACAATTTATAAATATGTATCAAAATATCGTAAAAATAAACTTTCCATATTTGATTCAATCATTCTTTTCAACAAACTTATTCCATAGAAAATAATAGAATATGTAAAAAGCATAAAAATATCAGAAACCAATTAAGTGGAAAGAAAGTAGACAAAATGAAAGAAAATATTTGGTGTGTTCAATAGATGCAGAACAAACATTTAAATAGAGAACTTAAAATTTCAAATACCAAACACCAAAATCTAATCCATCAATGAGCCAAGCAGATTGATCATAGAACAAGAAATATATAGAAATCAACATGTGACAAACTATTCAACATTTGTAGCACATCTTGGAAATGTAAATTAAAATGAAATCAAATTTCCATCTGAATTCTATTATAATGACAATCATAAAATACTACTACTACTACTACTACTGCTGCTGCTGCTGCTGCTGTTGCTGCTGCTGCTGCTGCTGATGATGATAAAGTTGTCCAGGAGGAAGGGGATATATTGGATAAGGTGCTAACCAAAATTATATTTCTAGAATATGTTTAAAGTTGGAAGGAAAGAATGAACTTCATAAAAATTGAGGTTTGTTCTCCATATGCATACTTTGGCATGCATTCCCCCCATACATATAACACACATACACGCATACACATACACACTGAAGTGAAAGAAAAATAAACAAATGTTGATGGATATTGAGGAATAAGAGTAATTTATCAATTATTTTTCAAGATTATATTGTTACCTCATTTCTCCCACATTCATCCCTCCAAAACCTTCCATAAACCCAATCTTTTTTGCTTTATTTTTTCATTAGTTGTTGACATACACACACACACACACACACATACATAGAAACACACACACATACACACATGCACACACACACACACACACACACAAACTGTTCAATCTATTTGCATGTATGTTTTACTGGATAGCCTTTGGTGTGTACTCTTTCCTGGAGAAAACTCTTTCCCCCTCTCTACTCTCAGCATTATGTAGTTGTCTGCTATTCTTCACGTAAGGTTATAGTTGTCTGCAGTTCTTCACATAAGGTTATAGTTGTCTGCAGTTCTTCATGTAAGGTTATAGCCTCTTTGGATTTCCCATGCCCATGCTTGCATGCCTATTGCTGTTGCTCTTTCAGCTCATGTTTAGGCAGTCACGTTTTATGCATATAGCTTGAGACATTTCTAGAAGACACAATCTCATAGCCAGCTCATTTGACTCTTACAAATTTTCCACCTCCTCCTCTTCAATAGTTTTTATCCTTATGTGAAAGACTGTTTTATAAATGTATCCATTAGGACTGGACTCCAAAACTCTGAATTTTGATTGATTGTTGTTCTCTGTAATGGTCTCAGTGTATTGAGAAAAAAAACTGTTCTCTTGGTGATGGGTGAAAACTGCTTACTTATGGTTACAAGAAAAAAAATCTGAAATGTAAAAGCAAACCTGAAACCATTAGAGGAAAACAAAGGCAAAACAAAGTGCCCTGTATGACAGCACTGGATGCAAGGGCTTCATGAATAGGACTTCATTTGCCCAAATTAAGGCCAAAGATACAGAAAATGGATCAACACTCCAGAATAGAAAACACAGAACTAGATGCTTCTAGAAATCTGTCCCCTGACAAAGGAATTCATGGTAAAACCGTGAGGAAGAAATAGTTTCCAAGGACTCTATATGAAAAAAGGATGAAAGGAAGGAGGAGAGAGGGAAAGAGGGAAGGAGGGAAAGAGGAAGAACTCTATCCTAAAATATTCCATGCCCCACACATAATCAACTCAAAATGGATTATAGACATAACCCTGAAGCATAACCCTGAAGCATTAAAAACCTAAAAGTTAATATCATGGAAAAACCTAGAGGAAGCTGGATATGAGAGCATGTCCTGCAATCCCTGCCTTCTAGACGCAGATGGCCAATAATACTGAGTTTAACATCTGCATGGGAAGAATAGGGAGGCCTGATCTCAAGCCAAGCCCAGAACAGAAACATTTACAATATTGTTGACAATATTTCAGAAGCCTTACAGGCTTCTCTTTATAATAGAGAGTTAATAATTGTTAAACTGGACTTAATTAGAAAAAGAAGGCAAGAATCTATACTTGAAAAAGATATCTTATGTAGGATTGAAAATATTTATGTCCTACATATTCCCAGAGATTATGTAGACATGCCCAATAAACACATGACAAAAATAGTTGACATTATGAGTGTCAAGGAATGGACTTGAAATAATGCCCAAGCAGAACAGACTTATAAGAACAGGCAACACTGGAAGAATAGTTTATTCTGACCATGGGATTTAGAAGACATGGTCTTTAGGAGATAGACAAAAGATCTGAAAATGCATGTTTCACTCTATTAGGAGATTCTTCTCATTTCTGTGACTAAATACTTGACAACAGCAACATTATTTTTACCACAAGGTTTAAGAGGAGATATAGTCAGTCTTGGGAAGAACCCATAGGGTATGTTTCATTTTGTGAGAAATTACCACTCTGTCTTCCAAAGTTGGTATAACATAATTTTTCCTATCAGAACACTGAGGATTACTGGATTATTATAGACAATACTTTATCATTGGGATATAACTTGTCTTATTGCATAGGCAACCAGGAAGCACAAAGAGATGTATTGTGGTGCTTATATTTCTCCTTCCTTCCCTTTTACTCAGTCAGTGGATCTGGGTAGGACCACTCATATTCAGGTGGTATTTCTTTCTCAACTAACTCTCTCAGAAAATCCCCCCCCCCACATAGATACAAACAAAAGTGTGTCTTTTAGGACATTCTAAATCCTATAAAATTGACAGTAAAGACTACTACATTATCTATATCTATATCTATCTATATACTTTATTTGTAATTATATAAATTCAATGCAAGTAAAGTGATATGTGGTAAATTCAGGCAAGGACATGTAGTTCATCTCTCAAACGATATAAGATATCAGGTCATGAAGAGTCACAGAGAAAGTTGAAGATTACGAATCAAAAGAATACAATTTGACTAAGACTGCAAATGTTACTATTTCAGGGAGCTGACATTATGAGACACTACTGAAGTTAATATGTCTGTTGAAGCTGGTAGTAAGATTCAGTGGGACAGTGAACATACTCTGCATGATACTCTAATGATGAATGCCTAATGGCATGTCTTTGTTTAAATCAATTGAATGTCCAATGACAGGGATGAATGACCATATTTATTTTAGGTTTGGTATGAATGAGAACAAAGATGCACATCTGTGTGTGTGTGTGTGTATGTGCGTGTGTGTGTGTGTGTGTGTGTGTGTTTGTGTGTGTGTGTATTACAACTTAAAAAGTTTTAAAAAGAAAGTATCTTATATCTAAAGTCAAAACCAAATTTAAATGTTGAGAAGTAACATAATATTAACATAATTTACATATCTGTATCTGCATTGATGTATGTAAGTTTGTGATTTCATTAAATATGAAAAAGATTTTATTTGACTGATAGCTACTGAATTTAAAACATATTTTAGAGTAGAAAATACTAAAAAATAAATATCAATGGTTTTACATTTTCAGTTCAGCATTATCTTTTTAAAGTTTTTTGTATTGGGGTTTTATATAGATGTGGGCAGTTAGGTGGGGTATGTTCATTTATCAGCATTTCTGGAAGTCAAAGAACAACTTTCAGGAGCATTCTTCTCTGTGGTCCAGGGAACCAGTCACGTAGTCTGCTTTACCCTCTGCGCCATCTTACTGGCCCTAAGTTCCCATTTTTTTAAATGTAATATTTTTAATTATAAAATAAAGTATTTATGTGTGTAGATGTTTTAATTAATATAGAGTACAGCAAGACTGCTATTAATAGAACAGAAAACATCAATTTTGTATTCCTTTCTAAAGCATGTGCTGGAATTCATTGCAAAGATAAATGCAATGAGTCAAGATTCTTCTCTATTTATAACATGTTTTAAGATCCATCTTACTTATAGATACTTATTTAAAGAACTGGGGCCTTGCATATGACATGAAAGCTCATTGGCACTGAGCTGCATCACCAGCTCAATTCATTTTTGTTAGTTCTGTTTGTTTGTTTTGAGGTAGCATCTCAGGAGGTTACAAGATGGCCTTGAACCACTCAGTTGAAGCAGGCTTTTGCCTTAACTCCAGAGTACTTGAGAATTCAGTCTCATTCCTGGTATATATTGTGATTTGAGTAATGTTATTTCAAAATTATTGGCAAGACTGATGCACATTTAACTAACTTAGGATATATCCAAGCTTCAAAAAAGTAAGAAGATTCTAATAATTAGGAGGAAGATAGAAAGGAGATGTGCTATTATTGACCCTCCGAGACAGTGACACACTTGGGAGTACTAATTACCACATGTGGCCCAGGAAACTAATGGTGGATTCTGAACAATTGCATAAAGCTTTGGGCATGCAGATTGCACCTTATAAAGAAAGACCAGAAACAACAATGCCAGCAGTAAGGGTAGATGGACCTTCCAAGTCTTTTCTGGATATCACACTGGTGAAATGCACTAACTTAGGTTTGGGATTAAAATTAGTGTAGCATACAATAATTGAAAACTCCTCCAGATAATTAATGGAAATTATGGAAAAGAAACACTCTAACAGTGTCTGTCTTTAACATTTGCTAAAGCAAATGAAAATTGGATTTCTTACATCTAAAGATTCCCTTTTCCTTTTCTTATGATAATAGTGTGTATAATTTTATATAAAAAAAGTAGATGGTTCAGTCATCTTTGGTTGATTAACTTCCTGTTTGATTATTATGAAATACAAAAATAAGATAAATAAATAACTAAGAAGAAGTAAACGTATTTCTCATTCTAAGTGCCTGTAAATATTGGACATAACAGTCATGGGGAGTTGGGGTAAAGGTGACTTAATTTCAAATTTGAGGTTAAAAGACATTGTCCTAAAGATTCCATTTATATTCAAATTTGATTGTTCCACATAAAACAAGGGGCATTTTATTTAAAAGTTAAAATTAATATCTGGAGAGATGGTTCAGCTATTCAGAGTAATCCCTGCAGAAGACCCATGTTCATTTTTCAGCATGAACAAGTGGTTCACAACCACCTCTAACTCCTTTTCAGGGAGATCTATTGCCCTCTTCTGGCCGCCCAGGCACAACATACAAGTAGTACACAAACCAAAAAGAAACAAACACAAAAACATACACACAAAAGAAAATAAAAAAGGTTTAAAATAATATATTCATGGTTAAAATATTTTGATGAGAAAAATTCCTGTTTTGGAACAAATGCAGCTATCATTTAACCCATTGATGTTTCTCATTTATTCCATCGTCTGAATGAGTTAATGAAAGCTGAGAAGTTTAGACATGAAATCAGTGCTGTGTTTCTATTCTATTCCTTTATTTGCTTTATATAAAGAACTATGGTTTGTTCTTACAAAATTCTAATTATCTGTACAAATGAGATTTTCTCTTGATATTCCTCAAAAATTATCTCTTTTTATTACCTTTTGATTTCAACTGTCAGCAACACGGTCTGCTCCAAACTAGCTTTCAGTAAGTTGCTATTGAAGCAGTATTATTTAGTTTACAAAATAGAAATTGAGAGCATCAAAGACAGAAGATTCAATGTCAGAGAGTGAAATCTCAGAAGACTCACTCAGTCACATATTACATATTACACAGGGCAACAAAGGTTAGAAGAACTCTCTTCTAGACACTGTTAACATTTAGGAAAAGACCTACAACATTTTGAAGTTGCATGAAAAACAACTGTGTTAAGGGAGCTTTTAATCTCCTTTGCATTATTTATAGCATATCACCTATTAGCATATTGGTAGAAGACAAAAAGAAATAAACCAGCAATAAATGTATTGCTACAATATTGATATATAATGTCAAAATAAATTATTTTCTTTCATATCATTATAGAGACCAAACCAAAATTCTTATTACTTGCGAAATCCAACTTAGAATTTTACCCATAATACTCAAATTGCAGATATATGATTGAATACCATGGTATATTCCATCTTCATCTATCATTTGGGGAAATTTCCATTAGCATTTTACATATGAGCTGTCTGCTTCTCCAGGGATAAAATTCTTCTCTAAATAAATCTTTGAAGGTGCAATATTTAGGAATAATATTAGTATGGCACTGCTTTTTCAGATACAAGGAAGGATGCTGACTTTACCTACTATATAATTAAACTCAATACATCAATGCTCACTATGTCAGAAATGTTTTCTATAATGTTGCCCTCAGCATGGGATCTACCACTGGTTTGCATGAGGTAGTAAGACCTTCTGCTTGGCTATTTGCATTGGAGGCTATTAATTCCAAGGTATTTATTAAACTAAGTGCATTCATTAGTAAGCAGTAGTAGTGATGCAAGGGCATCATGCTCTGAGGAGGTTCATCATCCACTTGGGAGTAATGGTCATCACACGATATGAGTCGTCATTTGTCTCTCAGGTTATAAATGAATCTAAAGCAATAGTTCTTTTGGATTATGTCTATTTTGGAATTATGGCAATCACTGATATATTAGTATATCAGTCACATAGAAATTGAAAAATGTATTGACTGACTGTGTAAGTATGACATTTGTATCCTTTCAGATGTATAGCTTTCTTTTCAACATATTTACTTTGATACACCTAAAATTACTTGTACAAAATTATATCAAATGAATATTAACATTCTACTTTTCTTCCATCAGCTGTGTATTGCATGCATACAGTCTACACTGATAACTATCTACATGCTTATGTATGTGCAATTATACAACTGTATCACATATTATAGACATTTTATAAATTGCTTATGAAAAGAATATTCTGAGTTAATCCAAAAAAGATATTGTCTTACGATTTTTTCAGACACACCATAATCATTTAAGCACAATTTATATATGTATATGTATATATATGTTTTAATTTAGTGGATTATTATGCCCATGAAGAATTAACAACATATAACTTAATTCTATAACTGTATTCATAATAAACTTATATTCATTTTTAAAACCATTTTTAACTGTGTGGCAAGACATTATACTTTTACACACACAGTGAACTGATAATGAAAGTTATCCACTAGGTCATATATCTTCTATCTGTCTGACTGTTTATCTGTCTGTCTACCTATCATGCAGAAAAATCTTTTAATATATGAGGACTAGTTCTACAAAACACTTTTTTTCTTTAATAATCCATTAAAGATGAATTTACATAAAAGTACTACAGTTGGAAAACTACAGATTGCTTATAATTATGTTATTTTTATAAAGAAAGAACAAGAGGTAGTCTATCCTTTTTTTTTTTAGAACCAATGGCCTTCTATTCAATTATATATAAATTCTGAGACAAAGTAGAGATTTTAAGACTAGGGGTCATAGTATACAGGATCAATGCTAGCTGTTTCTGTTTACCTCCATGATAATGTTTCACTAACATTCTAAATTTATAACTTCTATGATTCCTTGGTCTTTCACTGCCTCCCACATAGCCATGTTTATAAAACATAATTCTCTAAGATGTAGGCTTCTTAGAGACCTTGCCCTGTAAAATAACTTTTGAAAATAATATATTATTGCCAAATAAGTTTGCTAAGACTTGATGCAGCATCAATTAGTGTAGATTCAAAATATTGAATGCCATTTTCATAGCTCTGAGGAAAAGGGGATATTATGTATTTTCCTTTATTTTCTGAAGCTAAATTGGCATTTGTTTAGAAAGATAAGTTCATATGATTCAAAGCCAAGGCAGAGAGAGAGAAGAAAAAAGTGAATTAAGATAATTATAGAAACTCAAGAGGCAATAAAGGCTTCTTAAGAAAGGGCTGCAGAGGCTGTGTTTAAATAGGAATTTTCCAAAAGTATTTTCATCATAGGAAGTGCTCCCTAAAAATTTGCAAAATGGTCTCTTAAATTGTTGTAATCATTAATTAAGCTGAACTTGGTGCTTATATTTACAAGACTCAGATTAAAATAGCCAATGCTTCAAATCCTGTTACTGACCGAACAGTATTTATTACTTCTACCTTCAATTTCTACATATATAAAATGAAAAGAAGAATCTCTGTCAATGGTAATATGTATATATAGCAAATATATAGTATGTTGAGTACATAGTATATATGCATTTAAAGCCCTATATTTACTTTCGTGAATACTTAGTGATTATCAGATTATTATTTAACTTGTGTTTTAGGAAGAGCTCTTCCTTTGTAACATTAATAGCAGAATAGAGTCCAAAGGTCAAAGTTTTAGTGAGTAAATTCAATTGCCAATGTAAATTGATATATGAATAATCACAGAAGAGTTCTACATCGTCTACATTATTCACCTGGGAGGTCTTCTGTTAAAGCAATGTCTGAAGGAACAGTCACCCAACCAACATTAAATCCAAGCAGATCGCCTATTTCTTCATTCATTTGTGAAATTTTCAGTAGGTAATAATGACATGATTTCAATGAAGTCTCTTTGAATGGTAGAATTTTATGTAGTACATTCTAAACTGTAGAAATTGACCTAACTGTAATTATTAGTATTTGAATAAGATATCTGGTCTACTATAACTGCTTTAGGTAACAATTTAATGAGATGAATTTTATGTTTTTCTAATGCTACTTCATATTATTCATGTCCATAGGTTTCATGTTTACTTTAGTTGTATGATACTTCACTGGAGTTGGGCTCCATTGTCATTGTTCAAGAGTTGGCTTTGACTTTTACATCTTAGATCTGTAGGCCCATCTTTGTGTAAGATAATTGGACTAACCCATTAAAAACCATTTTCTAACCTATTTTTGCAAAAACAAATCCATGATCAAAAATATAAGCAAGAAAAATGCAACATCAATTTATAAAACAAGAAAAATGAAACTCTTTACTTTACACCAGTTTATGGACTAAAGATTCATACAAGGAAGAGAAGGAGAAGAAAAAATTTGGTTTTGTTAAACTGAGAAACAATGCATAAGTAGTTAAATGGGCATCTAAGAGAGGACATACAACATTAAGTATAAAAGCTCCACACAGCAAAACTTTGAAACTGAGTAAACTAAAGTGGTGAGGAATATGATTACCTGTGAAACACTAAGAGCTGGCTATGGACAACATTCATTGAAGCATCTTCTTCAGAAGCATATTTTAACATTCAATGTTCTTGTTGTGTTTGAAATGCCAACTACACAATTTACATTGAAGGCAGTAGAAAAGATGAGCTTCATACTTTAAAGAATTCATTTCCAGTATTCCCAAATAACATGTGATTTCCTCTGCTAGAATTTTATATGAAAGCTGTTTCACAGCTGATCCGCCACTCCCTGTAAGCCTTTTATTTTTAAATTTCCTATCTGGACTTGGGACTAGTCTTCGCAACAGTGGCTGCTTCAGTGGGGTTTTTAATGACTTGTTCCTTGCACTGAGGTTTCTCAGGCATCCTTGACTCTGCCTGTTCTACAATGTGTAGTTTCTGAATTCTAATCTAATATGTCTTTGCCCAATAATTTTTCTGGATATAAAACAGCAACAGTGCATTAGCTTCTTGTACAGATCCCATGTCAATCCTCATTTGCATAGAAAAAAGTATTTCTCTAAATAAATAAATCGAGAATTAGTTGGATAAGTCCTGCTTAGAGAATTGAACTCCTATATTTTATCTATACTTCCCTAGCCAAATTTGTACATTGCAAATTGTTTGGTTCATAAATATTTTACAGTTTTTTTAAAGTTAAATCCTAAGTTTGTGTTAGATTACATTTTAATGATGTACTTTAATGCAAAGCATCTGCTTCATAATATATTCTCTATCACCAAAAGTGTAAAGGAAATTGTTAAGTTTCTTTTATTCTGACTCATTACCTTGATGAGAGCAGTTATGTAGTGCTGGGAGAAATGCCTTATAAGAGAGATAGTACTCAACACAGTTGAAGTAATGAAACAACTGGTAAACAAGAGACGTGGTTGCACAATAGTACTTATGTGTATTATTCAGCACCTTCCTTCTTAGTTCAATGTCAAGAGGAGTTCAGAATTGGCTGTTTTTCTGTTATCTACTCTTTTTTTGTACCCTGAAGAATAATAAAGCATTTATCGCTTTTGGTATAATTATTCCTTAGGTAGCAGAGACAAGAGTAAAGTGCTCCTAGGTAATGATACTGTTCCTTAGCTCAAGCTTTAATGCATCTCTATGGGTACTTATTGGGTTTTTCCCAAGATACGTTGAACCAGTAGTATTTCATTGGGATATATTAGCTAACTTTACAAAGTATGGTTCATGAAGCTCCCAATACCTTAGTAACTGTTCACATCTCTATCTCGATCTTCCCTTGTTTCTCATTATTCTGTGGATGTTGTGATTTTAAAAAAAGTAGCTAATTATGGTTCTAAGAATATAATGTGTTATTACCTTCATGCTGTCTTTGAATTTTTACCTTTAACATACGGGTTGATTCATAACATCTGCAAATGAGTATCACCATCTATGCGGCTTCATAGAAATCTCAAGCATATTTCACAATGTCTCTGAAATACAGAGAATACATAAATTGAAAAACATACAAGTATACATAGTTATGGCCCCTGGTTTTCGTAGAGGAATTGAGAAAAATATTTCCTCCGTTTATCTATTTATTGTTTTAGGCCTAGGAATTAGAATCAGGGCTTTTCTGATGATGTATTGACCAATATATACAGCTTTTTTTTTTTATTGCTCCAATACAAGTTTTTACTTTAAATGTTGTCTTAGGGTATTAGTTCTGTGAAGAGGCACCATGACCAATGCAAGCCTTATAAAGGCAAACATTTAACTGTGGTTGGCTTACAGTTTCAGTTTAGTCCATTATCATCATGGCAGGAAGCATGGCAGATTGCAGGCAGACATGGTGCTAGGGAAGGAGCTGAGAGTTCTATTAGTTGATCCAAAGACAGGCAGGAGGAGTCTGTCTTCCAAGGGAAGCCAGGAGGAGGTTCTGATGCCACACTAGGCAGAGCTTGAGCATAGCAGATCTCAAAGCCTGGCAACAGAGTGATGTACTTTTTTCAACAAGGCCACACCTGTTCCAATAAGGCCATTCCCTAGGACCAAGCATTCAAATACATGTATCTATAGAGGTCTGTTCAAACGACCACAAATGTACATCTTAAAAGTACACAAAATGATTAATGAATAATAACTTGGTTTCAAATAAATTGTATTTAAATATGTTTGAAGATAAAGACGTATGACTTAGTAATTTTGTATATTCTTCCATACACTAATTCAACTTAACAGTATATTACGTGTGAATAAAAACAACGAGAAAATCCTTAACAACTAGGTAGCATTCATTAACATACAATCTGACTAGGCCTGTTGGCTTTTGTCAACTTGAAAAAAAAATCAAACCTTGACCTATCTAGGGAGAGGAACTAATAACAAATGGTCTCCATAAGATTGTCATGTAGGCATGTCTGTGGGACATTTTCTTGATTAATGATTGATGCAAGTGGGTCACACCCAAGAGTTGAGATATACACCCCATCCCGGGAAGATAATCCTGAGTTGTATAAGAATATAGGCTGAGCAAGTCAAGGGGAAAAAGTCAGTACACAGTTTTATTCTATGTCTTCTGCTTGAGTCTCTGCCTTGGTTTTCTTTAATAATGGACTGTGACTGGTACATGAGAATGAAATAAACCCTTTTCTCTCTGGGTATCTTTTTGTCACTGTATTTTATCACAGCAACATAAATAAGACACCTACCTACTTAGACCCAAGACTTTATATTCAGTGTCTCAAACAAACAACTTGAAATTGTCAATTGCTTTATCAAAGATGCATACTCTGAAATCATTTCCTCTCTCTCTTTAGAAATATTAATGTATTTCCCTCTGATGGATTTTTAAAAATAAATATGCTTCAGTAACATAAGTGACTTTATAAATTATATTTTGAGTACTCAGTAGATGCAAACTATTTCATAAATAGAATGTGTTTAGAAATCATTTAAGGAGATTTGTGATCATTCTTTATTTTTCCCATTTCTGTCAATATTGACAAAGTCAACAATATCACTTAGCAGGAAACATTATTTTATATTTTTATCAATATATTTACTCTTAACAATGTATTTTACCATGTTTTAATATAGAGACATAGATATTAATTGGTCTAATTTGCTTCTGAGTTTATCACACAGATCATGGATTTCAAGCAGGTATACCTATCTTCAGACCAAGTAAGTGATCTTTGCAAAGGAGTCCCAGTCCCACCTACCTCCATATGCTTTTCCTCTATTGAAGGAAATGATCCGAAAGAAAAATTGGCTCTTCTTGATTGATGTTTTTAAGCCATGGACCAATTAAGACTGAGCTTACTTGGCCAAACTTCAAACTTCATAGATATATCAATCTAAACCATTCAACTGAATCTCCAGAAATTACGTCAGTATCAATTTCCTTTCTGCATTCCCTTCCATTTCCTTCCTTAAAGTTCATTTTATTTCCCTGAGGAATACTGTCTAAATAAAATCCTCATGTAAAAAATTACTTACAGTCACCCAGCCTAAGGTATAAATTCTTATTTTCTTTCTTTGTGATTCCCACAGTTGTGGTTTCAGTGTGAACTGTCCTATATAGGACCATGCCCTTATCTGATGCCACTGTGAAAGATGTAGATACTTTAGGAGCTGGGCATTTCCCTGAAGGAAATGTATCTTTGAGGAGAAAGGCTTTGACAGTTAGTATTCTGTTCCTGTTGACTGCCACTTCTCTGTGTCCTAATAATTGACACAATGTAACCATTAGACTCCTGCTCCTGCTATCATAGCTTCCACAACAGCATGGGCTGTATCCTTTCTTAAATTGTGAGCCTAGGAAATTTCTCCTTCCTTAAGTCACTCTTCCTCAGGTATTTGATGACAGCAACGAACTAAAGAAAAAGAAAGGAAATAAAAGCAATATATGGTTTCTTATTCATATGACTCCTTCCTCTATCGAACAACCCTTGAATTGGCTTTCTTTTGTCAGCTACCACCTACCTCTGTGCTCATTTTAGGTATTGTCTTCTTTGTGTTTGGATGTTCTCAGTAAATAATCATGTTTCTTTGTTGACAGATTTCTTTCATGAACGACAAGGTTCATAGAAACAGAAAATTTATCACCGATTCTTGTTAGTTTATTTGTAAAACTTAGGTGTGCACAACATAAGATAAATGCTTGATAAATACTTCATTTTAAGTTTAAAATGAAGACTGTAGCCACAGAGCTACTAGCTACAGTTGTCCCCTTAACCTTTTTTTGGAAGTCTCCCATAATATTTCTGAAGATATACTCCTATGATTCACCCAGACTTCTCATCTTCTGCTTTCAAAACCATTTAAGAGAGCAAATGAATACAGTGCCACAGTGAAGAATTTGTGTAACTATCTTACATACTGTGCTTATTGTTTGACTCACGGATCACAGCTTTACATTTTTATACTATTACAATTAGAAAAGAATTACGACATATCTTCCACAGGCCACTCAGGTAGTACATTGTGTCTAAGTTCTGCACAGTCCTTTTTCCCCCTTTAATCCTGGAGGGGAGGTGAACACCTTGTAATGTTTTAATGTGGAAGCATGAAATCTTTACTGAAAATACTGACATATATTTTTGCATACTTTACTTGTTAGGACTTTTGGATATATAACCTGCATCACTGATAAAAATATATATATAAAAAGACACTGGCATGTGTACTCAATAATGCTAAGTTATTTTAAGAGGTTTAGTAGGTTACCTATAAACTCAAAAGCAGCAACAGTGTAATTTCTAGTTCCAAATAAGCAGTGTCATGACCCAAGAAGAATTGTTGTGTCCACATTGTACATCAACAGGAAAAGTCCAGTGTCTGAGCTCAGTCATACCAGAGAAATCCATGTATTCATTGAAGAGTCACCTTCAACTTGGAATGAGTGGAACGAGCTAAAAGAGAAATGCAGTTTTTAGGGCTGCTCACTCAAAAGCAATCTCAGAAAACCTTGAGCAGAATATTTGTCACAATTCATGGTCCAATCAAGTCACTGTATAAGCCTTATAAAGATAATTAAAATTTTATTTCCTCCATTTGTTTTTTAAGTTCATTTCTACTTTAGAGCTAGTATGAAGTATGAAGCCTGAGCATGGAGATGTTAGGTTAGACTGTTAGGTCAATCATATACACGCACATATGTAATTTACAAATGTGTGTTCTGCACATATTTATTTATATATGCCTACTTTATTCTCTGCATTCTCTTCCCACAGGTTACCTTGCAAATAAAGCAAAAAAAAAAAAATTAGGATACATTTAATGCCAAGCAAAACATCAAAATTTGATGTTGTTTAACTACATGACTACATGAAGATGTATATTTTTTCTTTTCTTTTTTTTTTAATTTTTAGATACTTTATTTACATTCCAAATGTTTCCCCTTTTCCAGGTCTCTCCTTTAATAACTCCCTATCCCCTCCCTCCTCCCCTGCCTCTGTGAGGGTATTCTCCCACCCACCTACCCACCCACCAACTCTGGTCTTCTCTCCCTGGCATTCCCCTATACTGGGGCCTCTAACACCCTCAGGCCCAAGGGGCTCTCCTCCCCCTGATGGCCAACAAGGCCCTCCTCTGCCACATATGTGGCCTAAACCATGGGTCCCTCCATGTGTATTCTTTGGTTGGTGGTCCAGTCTCCAGGAGGACCAGGGGGGTCAGGCCAGTTGACACTGTTGCTCCCTCCATGGGGCTGCAGACTCCCTCAATCCCTTCAGTCTCTTTTCCAACTCCTCTATCAGGAAACTCATGCTCAGTCCAATGGTTGCTGTGAATTGCATCTTGGGTATTCCAAAGTTTTGGGCTAATATCTGCTTATCAGTGAGTGCATACCATGCTCATTCTTATGTGACTGAGTTACCTCACTCAGGATATTTTCAAGTTCCATCCATTTGCCTGCAAATTTCATGAAGTCATTGATTTTAATAGCTGAGTAGTATTCCATTGTGTAAATGTACCACATTTTCTGTATCCATTCTTCTGTTGAGGGACATCTGAGTTGTTTTCAGCTTCTGAATATTATAAATATGGCTGCTATGAGCATAGAGGAACATGTGTCTTTGTTACAGGTTGGAACATCTTCTGGGTATATGCCCAGGAGTGGTATAGCTGGGTCCTCAGGTAGTATTATGTCCATTTTTCTGAGGGTCCGCCAAACTGATTTCCAAAGTGGTTGTACCAGCTTGCAATCCCACCAACAATGGAGGGTTGTTCTTCTTTCTCCACATCTTTGCCAGATTCTGCTGTCACCTGAGCTTTTGATCTTAGCCATTCTGACTGGTGTGAAGTTGAATCTCAGACTTGTTTTGATTTGCATATCCCTGATGACTAAGGATGTTGAAATTTCTTTAGGCGCATCTCAGCCCTATGAGGTTCCTCAGTTGAGAATTCTCTGTTTAGCTCTGTTCCCCATTTTTTGATAAGGTTATTTTGTTCTCTGGAGTCTAACTTCTTGAGTGCTTTGTATATGTATTATATTAGCCCTCTATCAGATGAAGGATTAGTAAAAATCTTTTCCCAATCTGTTGTTTGCCATTTTGTCCTATTGACAATGTCCTTTACCTTACAGAAGCTTTGCAATTTCATGAGGTCCCATTTGTTGATTCTTGATCTTAGAGCATAAAACATTGTTCTGTTCAGGAACTTTTCCCCTGTGCCCATGTGTTCGAGAAGTCTCGCCACTTTCTCTTTTATTAGATTCAGTGTATCTGGTTTTATATGGAGGTCCTTGATACACCTGGACTTGAACTTTGTACAGGGAGTTGGGAATGGATCTATTTGCATTCTTCTACATGTTGACCGCCAGTTGAGCCAGCACCATTTGTTGAAAATGCTGTCTTTTTTCCACTAGATGGTTTTAGTTCTTTTGTCGAAAATCAAGTGACCGTATGTATGTGGGTTCATTTCTGGGTCTTCAACTCTATTCCATTGATCTACCTGCCTGTCACAGTATGAATACCATGCAGTTTTTATCACTGCTGCTCTGTAGTACAGCTTGAGGCTAGTGATGCTGATTTCCCCAGAAGTTCTTTTGTTAAGAATATTTTTTGCTATCCTGGGTTATTTGTTATTCCAAATGAATTTGAGAATTGCTCTTTCTAAGTCTATGAAGAATTGAGTTGGAATTTTGGTGGGGATTGTGTTGAATCTGTAGATTGCTTTTGGCAGGATGGCCATTTTTACTATATTCATCCTGCCAATCCATGAGCATGGGAGATCTTTCCATCTTCTGAGGTCTTCTTCGATTTCTTTCTTCAGATACTTGACATTCTTGTCATACAGATCTTTCACTTCTTTGGTTAAAGTCACACCAATATACTTTATATTGTTTGTGACAATTGTGAAGGGTGTCATTTCCCTAATTTCTTTCTCAACCTGTTTATCCTTTGAGTATAGGAGGGCTACTGATTTGTTTGAGTTAATTTTGTATCCGACCACTTTGCTGAAGTTGTTTATCAACTGTAGCAACTCTCTGGTGGAGTTTTTCAGGTCACTTAAGTATACCATCATATCATCTGCAAATAGTGATATTTTGATTTCTTCTTTTCCAATTTGTATCCCTTTGACCTTCTATTGTTGTCTAATTGCTCTAGCTAGAACTTCAATTACTATATTGAATAGATAGTGAGATAGAGCTCAGCTTTGTCTAGTCCTGATTTTAGTGGGATTGCTTCGAGTTTCTCTCCATTTAGTTTGATGTTGGATACTGGTTTGCTGTATATTGCTTTTACTATGTTTAGGTATGGGCCTTGAATTCCTGATCTTTCCAAGACTTTTATCATGAAGGGATGCTGAACTTTGTTAAATGCTTTTTCAGCATCTAATGAAATGACCATGTGGGTTTTTTTCTCTGATTTTGTTTAGGTAGTGGTTTACATTGATGGATTTCCAGGTATTGAACCATCCCTGCATCCCTGGGATGAAAACTACTTGATCGTAGTGAATAATCATTTGGATGTATTCTTGGATTCTGTTTGCAAGAATTTTATTGAGTATTTTTGCATCGATATTTATAAGGGAAATTCATCTGAGGTTTTCTTTCTTTGTTGGGTCTTTGTGAGGTTTTGGTATCAGTGTAACTGTGGCCTCATAGAAAGAATTGGGTAGTGCTCCTTCTGTTTGTATTTTGTGCAACAGATTGAAGAGTATTGGCATTAGGTCTTCTTTGAAGGTGTGATAGAATTCTGCAGTGAACCCATATGGTTGTGGGGTTTTTTTTGGTTGGGAGACTTTTAATGACTGCTTCTATTTCTTTAGGTATTATGGAACTGTTTAGATGGCTTATCTGAACCTGACTTAACTTTGATATTTGGTATCTGTCTAGAAAATTGTCCATTTCATCCATATTTTTCCAATTTTGTTGAGTATAGGCTTTTGTAGTAGGATCTGATGATTTTTTGAATTTCCTAGAATCAGTTAAAGATGTATATATTTTAAGGTTCAAAATATATTTTCCTGTTATTATCATATCATAACTCATCATCCTTGTTGACTTTTCAGTCTTTTGCTTTTTTTCACTTTAACTTTCATTTATTAGTGTTATGTGTCTCACTTTTTGCCAATGAGGAAATAGTAACCTAAAGTTGTATAAGAACAAAAAAATGCAATATTTTTGACTTGCTTTAATCTTTCTTTTAATTTTCTTTCTGTGATATTGAACAGCACAAGTTATAGGACACTGTAAGTTCTTTTATGTGTTTTCGACATTCTTCATGTTATTTTATTGCACTGTATTCCAGAGATAAGACATTCTTATTCCAGCTTATTTCCTATCAAAAGAGAGCTATTTTGATTCCAGTGGGGTGAAATGCATTCCATCAATACACATCACATTATATAAAACATGTTTACATTCTAGATTCAAATATAATTTCAAATGAGAAAGATGGTATTAATCTGCCCACAGATTGGAAATATTATACTACAACAAACTAATTTTATATGTGTAATATTAGGTGTGCTATGAAGCTTTAATAGCTCACAAAGAGACTACATATATATATATGTGTGTGTATGTGTGTATGTGTGTGTGAGAAAACATGTTTGATCACCTCGTAATTATACTACTTCTTTTCCCTTTCTGATCAAAATTATTAAGTAGCACTCCTTCAAGCTGCTAATTGCTGTCAAACTCATACCTTACATAAGCTAATACACTTCTCTGCATTTTTGTGGGAATATTACTATTTCTACCTAATCAATAAATCTTCCAAAGTTACAAAGCTAAGAACAGGATGGAAATAAGGTTTGCTGAAATAATGCCACACTTTAATTTGACAAATTCTACTTTCCATGAAAAATGGCATTCTTTTTTCCCCTTCAAAAGCAGACATATTTTAAACTACAACTACCTATACTGATGAATGCATTGAGAAATGTGGATGATGATATCAATTTAGTGTTCTATATATTAATGAATTAATACCGTATGTTAAGCAGTATGGTGGAGTTATAATGAATTTTAAGCATTACTCTGCATAGAGCATGTCTTGATGGTAGATCATCAGTTTTACACCAATTGTCTGACAGTTATGAATTATTTCCAGACCACAGTAACTAAAATGACTCTAATCCACTTTAAAATTAATGAATTCTATTCTGTTGAGTAGATTTATGCTCAGTGTGGAACTAATATCGTTGAAAAGATTTTATTAATGCAAACCAAAGTAGCAGGAAAATAAAAAAAAAAGGCAGATAAAGTTATAGAATATTTGGCAAGTCTTAGTAAATTATACAATTCCAAAACAAATTGTTCAAAAAAGCTGAGAGTTATGCTCTTATTTGCCCAGTCAAGCTAACTATTGGTTCACATCCATCCGCATGTTTCCATTACATCTTTTGTTATAGAAATGAATCATTCCAAAGTCTGAACAGCCATTGTCTATGAAAGAAGGAATGTATATGCAATCACTAAATAACTACAGAATTATGGACTAGTTGCAAAACTTCTCTGGATCATATCAGCTAAACTCATATTTTATTTTAAAATTAATCTAAAGAGAATAATGAATTAAACTTACATTTTGGAAGATTTTAAAAATTCTGCTAATAGTGCAGGATATTCCAAAGATCTGTAAAGTGTAGGAAGTTTCCATCATTTGCACTCTCTTCTTTAGCTGGTCTATTAGTAGCATTTATCCAACCTTCCAACAAGGGAATTCTTATCCTGAACCTTAGTTGTAGTTTATATCAAATGCATAAAGTAGAAAGCATTTAGAACATACCCATTTGATTTGCACAGTAGATTCATAAAAAGCATTCATTCAGTTCTAAGCCAGAATGACATCATCACTGAATAAATTGTGGTATAACTATTCTTCAAGATACTTTTGTTATAATACTCAAGTTGTAAACATTATGTCAAAATATTGCCTCATGCAGTCGATGTCAAAAGGGAATAAGTGAAAATGAATAATTAATAATGTTTTTATTTGGGGTTATCTATTAACAACATGAATTATGACAAGTGAATTGTCTTAGTCACTATTCTATTACTGTGAAGACACACCATGACTAATGCAACCCTTGAAAAGGAAAGCAGTCAATTGGAAGCTTACTTACAGTTTCAGAGGCTTGGTCGCTTATCATCATGACAGAGAACATAGCAGCAGGTGTGCATGGTGTTAGAGAAGTAGCTAAGAAGTGCATTATTATTTGCAAGCTGGGGTATGGAGTGGCCTTAGCATAAAGCTCACCCGTAAGGATATACTTCTTCCAACAAGGACACACCTACTTCAACAAAACCATATCTCCCAAACCTCAAAAATTCCACTCCTTAAGCATTTAAATTATTCAAACCACCACACTAATAAACAGGTATTTTTGAGAGTGTCTATGAAGAAATATACAGTATGCTGTCAATGTACACAGTAAGAGAGAGAAAATAGATAACTACCCTTCTGTTGCTCCTGCTTCTTCAGAGATTTGCAGTATTTTTTGTCTGCTTAAACAAAGAGATCAACTTCATTTTAGACAAAATCTGAGTTCCACCTTGAACACAGATTTGCTGATTCATAGATTGCCTCCTAAGTTGCCACATTACTAACCTCAGCCTGTTATTTGCTGCTTGAAGTGTGACCTCACAGTGAGCCCAAAACAAAGCAAGCTGACTTCCAGTGTAAAGAGAAAAGAAAGTCAGAAAAGAGTCTTCACTAAAATTCCAGAGCAGTGGTTCTCAACCTGTGGGTTGCAACAACTTTTGGGGTCAAATAACCCTTTTACGGGGGTCATCTAAGCCCATGTAGTTGGATTACAATTCATAACAGTAGCAAAATTACAGTTATGAAGTAGCAAGAAGAATTTTATGGTTGGGGGGTCACCACAGCATAAGGCACTGCATTAAAGATCACAGCATTAGAAAGGCTGAGAACCACTGTTCTAGAGGAACTGATTCAAATAAATATATACAACCCCTATCCTAGTTTCGATGCAGAGCATGCTCATGTTTCCTCATTAGCCAGAAACAAAACAAATGAGCCAAATATTAAGTGTATCAGTACTTTCTGGATATTGGGTATTTGCAAATATATAAACTGCAACATTATTAAGAGGCGAAATAACTAATAACAAGTCTATTTCTTTTAGAATCTGTTAATTATGCTGTGTTTCATTTGCAGCTGGCACAGTTATGAAGTTTGTGTTTTAATTTTATGTGTATGGAGTTTTTTGGCTGCATGTAAATTTATGAAAATAATAGTGCTCATGGAGGCACAGAGAGGTAACTGGATTCTCTAGAAAGAACGGTACAGATAGCTGAAAGACACCATATGGGTACAGGTAACTGAACAAGCCCTCAGAAAGAACTGCAAAGAATCTTAACCTCTTAGCTCCAGTCCCACAAAAATTACATATTTTTGAAATAATAAATGACAGCACAACACTCAGCTAGTGTGAGACGGCTAATACCATTTGTGTTACCCTAGTAAATCAATGTATTGATGAATTTTTGTTTTTTTTTCAATCCAGCTATGCTTTAATTTTTTCTTATTATAACATGTTTATAAATCTCTTGAGAGTGTCATATAATAAATTTTGATCATCCTCATCTCCTACTCATTACTGAAGTGACTCCGCAACCACCTTTGCCTCACTACCTTCTTCCAACATTATGACGTCCATTTTTCTTCTTCTTTTAAGTAATCCACTGGGTTCAATTCCAATTTGTGCTCCCTATAAAGTCACAGGTTTGGGAAGAATCACTGGTGCAGAGTTGAACTACGAGGTTCCATGCCATTAGCTCTCCATACCTCCCCAGGTATGGCAGGGGCTCATGAGACTGATCACTTTCTATGATAGAAAGTTGACTGGCTGGATCTTGTGTAGGTCTTGAGCAGTAATCACAGCTGCTGTGAACTCATAGGTGCAGAGGTCCTCTCATGTCCAGAGGACATTTTCACTGTAGTCCTTCCAGAGCACTGACTATTGCAATCTTCCCAACCCACCTTCTGCATGGTGCTTGAGTTTTGGTGGCAGGGCAATATAGCTGCTCAATTTGTGTGTTAGTATTCCAATTTCTTTATAAATAGAAATGTATGAAAGCATAATTTTATCTTTTATATTCTTGAGTAAATTGTATGACCATATATAAAGGCAAATATGTATATATAACAATTTAAATTAACATGCACACACGTATACTAAAAACTGTGTATTTATATTTCTCCATATGAATACATACATAAACAATCTCATTTCTTTCTTTCAGGACATAAGCCCAAAGTGAGTGCAGAAAACCAGTGTGATGTTTAGGCCTTGAAAAATGCTATTAAAAATAAACGTGGAAATGAAAATCTTTATAGAATTTCATGCTTAATTTGAAGTAGTCTGATAATGCTATTTTAATCGGAAACCACTGAATAAACTAGATACATGTTTGTGTTGATGATTTTACTAAAATAGATAAAGGAGTCTAATAACCTCCCATTTCAAATAAAAATGTAATATGTGCCATTCATTCTGGATGGTCTCCCTATAAACATCATGAAAAAAGTCATGTTTGCATTGGACATTCACACAAGAAAGTCAACAACCACCAACATAAGATTTCAAAATGATCCAGTAGCTTGAATTGGTACATCCTACAAATAGCAAAGCAATTTCATTTCTGTATTATACTTCTGAATCATCTGTCATAACACAGGATGACTTATAAAAAAAGTTTTGATACCTCTTAAAGTACCTATTCTCAGTGAAGGTACGGGTTTGATTAAAATTTCCCCCATAGACTCAGGTCTTTCCACTTTTGATTCCCTTTCCTAGTAGTTAATGCTGATTGAGGAAGTTATGAAACCTTTTGGAGTTGTAGCCTTACTAGACAAAGTATGTCACTGAGGGCAGTGGGGACTTTATAGCCTCAACACAATTCCATTTCACTCTCTTTGATTCCCAAATGCTGGTAGAGGTGTGAGCGCTCAGATTTCTGCTCCTGCTAGCCTGCCTGCTGACTGCCATGCAGTTCCCTCATGATGAATTCTTATTCTTCCAGAAATAAGGCTCTTAAGTAAGCACTTCCTTTATTAACTTTCTTTTGCATATTGTATTTTATCATAATAATTAAAGTGACTGATAGAAAAGTTATATTAGAGGGTGGCATGTTGTTGTCAGGAAGCTGATCGTGTATGTTTTTTGTTGCTTGTTTGGTTTTTTATTGTTTGTTTGTTGACTTGCTTGAGTCCATCTAGCTAGAGTCTAGAAGGTAACAATATTGATAATACAGAACCCATAAAATTTTGGCTCATGAGGTTTCAAAGAAAAAAATCTGTTAGTAACAGAACTTGAGAGTATTGACCTAAATTAATGTTTTATCATGGAACCTGGCTGACATTTTTTTTTAATCCACGTCCTGAGAATTTCTGGAAGCCTAAAATGCAATGGAGTAATTTATTTAAAAAGCAAATTTCAAAGCTACAAAATATTGTGTCTGTGGAATGGTTTGCACTGATAAATCTTATGTAATTCTACTACGAAGAACATCAAGTGGTGAAGAAAAAAAATTAAAATGTAGTTTGGAGAGAAAAAATGGTTTCTAGAAAACTTAATGTTACAGTAATGACATGTAGTAAAAGAGTAGCTGTGTTTCTTAAGATTAGTGCCATTAAGGAAATGTTCTCTTCTTCATTAGAATAATAAAAGGGGTGCTGTCTCCAGTGCAAGGCTCAATCTAGCTAATTTTCCAACATATAAAAGAAAGCCTAAATAGGTTTCTGTTTTTAAAAAAAAGCCAAATAAATAAACAAACAAAACATCACAATAAAATCCACTGCTACTGTGGTTCAAAGGGGTAAGGGTCCAACCCACGCTGTCAGTCAATTTTGGGGGTGTTGTCCACACGGAACTGACTTTATGATCAGCAAAGATGTAATAGTCAGTGGGTAATAAATTCTTTATTATTTCAGAGAGCCACTGAGGCCAGAAAACATGTGACTGTACTGGAATAACAGCAAGAAGAAGATCCTGAGAAGACAGGAGACCCTGAGAAGCCATTGCATACTGCTGTGTTTCCCTGAGTTTCAATGGTGACCTCCAGAAGTTGGTGATGACAGATCCATGAGAAATTTGCCAAGGAGAGCTGCATACAGAGGGTGTGACCAGCATCATATTTATGATTTGATGCTTGTACTTGTGGGTTTTGATGCGGTTTTGATCTAATATTGTTTTTTCTATGACTAATGACTCCAATTTACAATAAAAATTGTATGTGTTGTTGTGTATTAGAAGTATAAAATTTGATATTATTATTGTACAGTGATCACAGCTACTTGAGTCTCACAAGAATTGTTGAACATTGGACTTTAGAATAGCATTGAGACTGTTAAAGACTGTGCAGACTATTTTAGGTTTCAGTAAATTCAGTTTGCATTATATGACAACCATTGGACTATTGAATTATGGGAGACAGAAAGTGAAGCATTATCTGAATAGCAATGTCCTTCCAGAGGCTCACACGTTTGAAGACATTATCTCCAGGTTGTGATGCTGTTTTAGGGGTTACATGATCTTTAAGAGCCTTACTGGGAGAAGTATGCCATAAAAGTTGATCATGTTTTTCATGATGTTAGTGTAAAGTAGCTGGTTATAAATGTAATATGTTATGAATTTGATTTAACATTTGTAATATGCTAATTGGCTTCCCAAAATTGCACAAGATTCCAGAGGTAAGACCCGAGGGTCCCTGACACCACCTGGTTCTGACTGGTAAATAAAGTTGCAAATGGAAAATGGTTGGGCAGGGAGACAGTTGTGGTACTTAATTATTTGCTGGCAAAAAGACCAAGAGAGAAGAAAGATTTAGAATTTCCAGGCCAGGAAAAGGAATAAGATGCAGGCTTGAGAGCTGCAGAAGACAGAGTACCAATCATATAAGAGTAAGAGAAGAGTGGCCTCCCACTATCCCCTATATTGGGTCTAGGGTAGCAAAGATGGAATATAGATTTTAGTAAGTAATAACTCAGGAGTATTAGAGGAAACTCTTTAGTAATGTGGAAGTTTTGAAGTAGCCCAGCCATTGACCTGACTAAGGCATATTAAATATAAAGCTATATGTAAGTGTCTTTCATTCAGAAATCCAGGACATCGGGGTAGGTGGCAAAGAATCATTAATCACCTACAGCAACAATACTATACTTGTGACATTGCCTCACAAATACCTATGACACCTTGGGCACTAGCTCCACACCCAGTCCCAAGACAACTAGAAGAAAACTCGATTCTCAGGTGTTCTAACCCACCCAGGATCATAGGTGAGGAGGCCACAACACCTGCCCCAATACCAGGATAACTGAGATCCCCAAGATCCAGGAACACAGGTTCCCCTGCCGAGCCAGTGGCACATGTTCCACCTGGTCTGAGCCTGTGCCCTGAGCACACCTTGGGCGCTAGCTCAGCACCCAGTCCCACAACACCCAGAGGGAGCTCGACTCCCAGGTACTTTAACATGCCCAGGATCACAGGTGCTCAAACATATCCAGGATCACAGGGTCTCAGGAGCTTGGTCACATCAGGATTTCAGAATACCAGAGGCAGCTTGACTCCCAGGAGCCCTGACACATCCAGGATCTCAGGATCACTGGATCCCAGAATCACAAGATCACAGAGACAGCTGGACTCTGAGGAGTTCTGACACAAACAGGATCACAGGAGGAACATCTCCAGTCAGAGACAGCAAGGGCAAGTATTACTAGTGATAACCAAATGGCAAGATGCAAGCTTAAGAACATAAGCAACAGAAACCAAAGTTACTTGACATCATCAGAACCCAGTTCTCCCACCATAGCAAGTCCTGGATAACCCATCACACCAGAAAAGCAAGATTCATATTTAAAATAACTTCTCATGATGATGATAGAGGACTTTAAGAAGGACATAAATAACTACGTTAGAGAAATATAGGAGAATACAGCTAAGCAGTAGAAGCCGTTAAATAGGAAACACAAAATCCCTTAAAGAATTGCAGGAAAACACAGCCAAACAGGTGAAAGAATTGAATAAACCCATCCAGGATCTAAAAATGGAAATAGAAACAATAAAGAAATTACAAAGTGAGAAAACCTTGGAGATAGAAAACCTAGGAAAGAGATCAGGAGTCATAGATGCAAGCATCGGAAACAGAATACAAGAGATAGAAGAGATAATCTCAGGTGCAGAAAGTACCTTAGAAAATGGACACAACAGTCAAAGAAAATGCAAAATGCAAAAAGCTTCTAACCCAAAACATCCAGGAAATCAAGGACACAATGAGAAGATCAAACCTAAGGACAATAGGTATAAAAGAGTGAAGATTCTAAAATTAAAGGGCCAGTAAATATCTTCAACAAAATTATAGAAAACTTCCCTAAACTAAAGAAAGAGATGCCTATGAACATACAAGGCTACAGAACTCCAAATAGACTGGACCAGAAAAGAAATTCCTCCTGTCACATAACAACCAAAACATCAAATGCACTAAACAAAGACAGAATATAAAAACCAGTAAGGTAAAAAGGTCAAGCAACATATAAAAGCAGAACTAACAGAATTACCCCAGACTTCTCATCAGAGACTATGAGAACTAAAGATCCTGGGCAGATGTCATACAGACCGTAAGAGAACACAACTGCCAGCCCAAGCTACTATACCCAGCAAAATTCTCAGTTACCATAGATGGAGAAACCAAGATATTCCATGACAAAGCCAAATTTACACAATATCTTTCCACAAATCCAGCCCTATAAAAGATACTAGATGGAAAGCACCAATAGAAGGAGGGAAACTATACCCTAGAAAAGGCAAGAAAGTAATCTTTCAACAAATCCAAAAGAAGATAGCCACGCAAACATAATTCCACCTCTAACAACAAAAATAACAGGAAGCACCAATTACTTTTTCTTAATATCTTTTAACATCAAGGGACTCATTTCCCCAATAAAAAGTCATAAACTAAAGACTAGATACATAAACAGGACCCAGCATTTTGCTGTATACAGTTAACACATCTCAGTGACAAAGACAGATACTACCTCAGAGTAAAAGGATAGAAAAAAATTTTCCAAGCAAATGGTCCCAAGAAACAAGCTGGAATAGCCATTTTAATATCGAACAAAATTGATTTTCAACCAAAAGTTATGAAAAAATAAAGGACCTTTCAAAATCATCAAAGGAAAAATCTACCACGATGAACTCTCAATTCTGAACATCTATTCTCCAAATGCAAGGGCACCCACACTCATATAAAAAAAAAAACTTTACTAAAGCTCAAAGCACACATTGCACCTCACACAATCATAGTTGGAGACCTCAACACCCCATTCTCAGCAATGGACAGATCATGGAAACACAAACTAAACAGAGACACAGTGAAACTAACACATGTTATGAACCAAATGGATTTAACAGATATCTATAGAACATTTCATCCTAAAACAGAAGAATATACCTTCTTCTCAGCACCTCATGGCACCTTCTCCAAAATTGATCATATAATCTGTCATAAAACAAACCTCAACAGATATAAGAAAATTGAAATAATCCCATGCCTCCAATCAGATCACTATAGATTAAGGCTGGTCTTCAATGGCAACAATAACAACAGAAAGCCCACATACACATGGAAGCTGAACAATGCTCTACTCAATGGCAACTGTGTCAAGGAAGAAATAAATAAATTTAAGAGTTTTTTTAATACAATGAAAATGAAGACACATCATACTAATAATTATGAAACACAATGAAAGCAGTGGTAACAGGAAAACTCATAGCTCTAAGTGCCTCCAAAAAGTAACTGGAGATAGCATACACTAGCAGCTTGACAGCACACCTGAAAGAATGAAAAGAAACAAATGCACCCAAGAGGAGTAGACTGCAGGAAATAATCAAACTCATGTCTGCAATCAACCAAATAGAAACAAAAAGAACTATACAAAGAATCAAAAAATCTAGGAGCTAGTTCTTTGAGAAAATCAGCAAGATAGATTAACCCTTAGCCAGACTAACCAGAGGGCACAGAGACAGTATCAAATTAATAAAATCAGAAATGAAAATGGAGACATAACAACAAAAACCATGGAAATTCAAAAAAATCATCAGATCCTATTACAAAAGCTTATACTCAACAAAATTGGAAATCTGGATCAAATGGACAATTTTCTAGACAGATATCATGTGCCAAAGTTAAAACAGGATCAGATAAACCATCTAAACAGTCCCATAACCCCTAAAGAAATAGAAGCAGTCATTAATAGGCTCTCAACCAAAAAAAGCCCAGGACTAGATGGTTCTAGTGGAGAATTCTATCAAACCTTCAAAGAAGATCTATTACGAATACTCTTCAAACTATTCCACAAAATCGAAACAGAAGGAACACTACCCAATTCGTTCTACGAAGTCACAATTACACGTATACCTAAAGAACACAAAGACCAAATGAAGAAAGAGAACTTCAAAACAATTTCCCTTCTGAACACTGATGCAAAAATACTCAATAAAATTATTGCCAACTGAATCCAAGAATACATCAAAATTATAATTTTCCATTAACAAGTAGGTTTCATCCCTGGGATGCAGGGTGAATTCAATATACGGAAATAATCCATGTAATCCACTACATAAACAAACTCAAAGGAAAAAAAACCAAATGATCATTTCATTTAGATGCTGAAAAAGCATTTGACAAAATTCAGCACCCTTCATGGTAAAAGTATTGGAAAGATCAGGAATTCAAGGCACATAGCTAAGCATAGTAAAAGCAATATACAGCAAACCAGTAGCCAACAACAAATTAAATCGAGAGAAACTTGAAGCAATCCCATTAATATCAGGGACTAGACAAGGCTACTCACTTTCTCTCTATGTATTCAGTATAGTACTGGAAGTCCTAGCCAGAGTAATTAGCCAAGAAAAGGAGGTCAAATGGATACAAATTAGAAAGGAAGAAGTCAAAATATCACTATTTGCAGATTATATGTTAGTATAGTTAAGTGACCTCAAAAATTACACCACAGAAATCCTAATCGTGATAAAAAAAAAATTCAGCAAAGTGACTAGATAAAAACTTAACTCAAACAAATATGTAGCCTTCTTATACTCAAATGATAAACAGGCTGAGAATAAAATTCAGGAAACGACACCGTTCACAATAGTCACAAGTAATATAAAATACCTTGGTGTGGTTCTAACCAAGCAAGTGAAAGATCTGAATGACAAGAACTTCAAGTCTCTGAAGAAAGAAATCAAAGATCTCAGAAGATGGAAAGATCTCCCATGCTCATGGATTGGCAGGATTAATGGAATAAAAATGGCCATCTTGTTGAAAGTAATCTACAGATTTAACGTGATCCCCATAAAGAATCCAATCCAATTCTTCATGAAGTTACAAAGAGCAATTTGCAAATCCATTTGGTATAGCAAGAACTGAGGAGAGCAAAATCTTTTATCAACAAAAAAAGAACTTCTGGGGGAATGACCATCCCTGACCTCAAGCTGTATTACAGAGCAATCATGACAAAACAGTGTATGTTATTTGTACAGAGACAGGCAGAAAGATCAATGGAATAGAATTGAAGACCCAAAAATCAACCCACACACCTATGTGGTTGTGGGCTAAAAGCACACATGAGCTAAAAGCATCTGGTGGAAAAAAGCATTTTCAACAATTGATGCTGGTTCAATTGGCAGTCAGCATGTAGAAGAATACAAATTGTTCAATTTTTATCTCCTTGTACAAAGCTTAAGTTCAAGTCGATCAAGATCCACATAAAACCAGATACACTGCAACTAATAGAAAAGAAAGTGGGGAAAGGTCTTCAACACATGGGCACAGTGGAAATTTTCCTGAACAGATCATCAATGGCATATGCTCTGAGATCAACAATAGACAAATTGGACCTCATAAAATTGCAAATCTTCTGTAAGGCAAAGGACACTGTCAATAATACAAAATGGCAACCAACAGATTTTAAAAAGATCTTTACCAATCTTACATCTGATAGAGGGCTCATATTCAATATATACAAAGAACTCAAGAAGTTAGACTCCAGAGAATCAAATAGCCCTATCAAAAATGGGGTACAGAGCTAAACAAAGAATTGTCAACTGAGGAATAGCAAATAGCCAAGAAGCACCTATAGAAATGGTCAACATCCTTAGTCATCAGGTAAATGTAAATCAAAATGACCATGAGATTCTACCTCACACTAGTCAGAATGGCTAAGATCAAAATCTCAAGGGGAAACAGTTGCTGGCGAGGTTGTGGAGAAAGAAGAACACTCCTCCATTGTTGGTGACATTGCAAGCTGGTCCAACCACTGTGGAAATCAGTCTGGTGGTTCCTCAGAAAACTGAACATAGTATTACCTGAGAACCATGCTATACCAGTCCTGGGAATATATCCAAAAGATGCCCCAAAATATAACAAGGACACATGTTCCACTATGTTCATAGCAGCCTTATTTATAATATCCAGAAGTTGGAAAGAACCCAGATGTCCTTCATGAGAAGAATGGATACAGAAAATGTGGTACATTTACACAATAGAGTACTACTCAGATATTAAAAACAACAAATTCATAAAATACTTAGGCAAATGGATGGAACCAGAAAATATCATCCTGAGTGAGGTAACCCAATCACAAACGAATACACATGGTATGTACTCACCGATAAGTGGATATTGGCCCAAAAGCTCCGAATACCCAAGATATAATTTACAGACCATGTGAAGCTCAAGAAGAAGTGTGAGTGCTTTGGTCCTTCTTAGAAAGGGGGACAAAAAATACAGTGACAATGTTGGAGCAGAGACTGAAGGAAAGGCCATCCAGAGACTGCCCCACCTGGGAATCCATCCCGTATACAGTCATCAAACCCAGACACTATTGTGAATGCCAAGAAGTGCACGCTGACAGGAGCCTGATACAGCTGTCTCCTGAGAGACTCTGCCAGAGCCTGACAAATACAGAGGAGAATGCTCGCAGCCAACCACTGGACTGAGCACGGGGTCTAGAGTGGAGGAGTTATAGAAAGACTAAAGGAGCTGAAGGGGTTTCTACATCCATAGGAAGAACAACAATATCAACCAACCAGAACCCCCAGAGATCCCAGGGACTAAACCATCAACCAAGGAGTACACATGGAGGGACCCAAGGCTCCAGTTGCATATGTAGCAGACGATGGCCTTGTATAGCATCAATGGGAGAAGAAGCCTTTGGTCCTGTGAAGGCTTGATGCCCCAGTGTAGGGGAATGCGAGGGTGGGGAGGCAGGAGTGGGTGAATGGGTGGGGAACACCCTCATAGAGTCAGGGGGAGGTGCGTGGCATAGAGGGTTCTGGGGGGGAAACCAGGAATGGAGATATCATTTGAAATGTAAATAAAAAAATTACCCAATAAAAAAAATTAACTATCACTCTGGCCTCCATTTATCCCTTAGCTCCTTTAGCTCCAACCAGTTTGATATCATTCCTTTCTACGTTGCCATGACATATCACATTTAATAATAACGTGCTTGGTATACAGTATTTGAGAGTTCGTTATTCACTAGCTAATTTTAAATAATGTTTGAAAATTCAAATATGTGTAACTAGTATTTAATACACTATTGTTGATACAATCGTTAATACAGCCAACCAGCTGATCTTACATAAATGAATTTTAGAAATGTATCCATCTATAGGATGATGGTGCAGATCACCTGGCAATATAATGTTTATGTGTATAGATGATTGTGTAAAACACATGCATATATAGATAATTATATACTGTTTCTGTGTATTATATTTTTTGATCTAAAGTTATACGTATTATTCATTTACATTATTTTCCTTGAAATAAGACTTACTTAACAACTGCTCCTCTGTTTCCAGATGGCCCTGCTCGTGACAGATTTGATGTGCCATGTCACATAAAAAGCTCATGAAACTGAAGTGGCACTGGCCCTGTTTACAAGCTTTTACTCAGTATTATACACAGCACATGGCACAGAGTATCTCTCACAACAAATTACCGCTGAACATTCCCACTGGCAAAGTACACTTCAACAATTTGCTTCTGAAATCCATGACATATAGCTTTGTCTGACTTCATGAAGTTCACGTGAGTGTGTTTTGCAAATAGGAAAAGGGATCCTACTTATGTATACAAAATAAAAGCAAAATGCAATAGAGAAAAAGCAAGTAATCAAACAAAAAAGGAGACTACACAGTATCGATGTACAGATGTACATTTTATATAGATTTGAAATAACATCGCAGATAAAATTAATGTGTGCCCTGAAAGAAACTAATTAGGAAAGAATAAGTGCAATTTTAAGGGATATGAAATGTAGCTAACTTACTTTGGCTGCTTATTTGAAAAGCTTTAGTAGTGTTTGTAAGATAGCCACATTTTAGTAACCCATATCTTTTGTGAGATTAAATCTTTCTGAGGGGAATATTCTTGCCCAGATAGAATAAAGAGCATGGTAAACTTTGGTGAGGAACAGGCTATCTTTATTAAAGTATTTATCATTGTTACAGCTGGAATTGGTATTAATATTTCAACAAACAATCCCAGTAAGCCTTATCTTCTTTTTGTTGACTTTAGTTAAGCACTGTCAGCAGTAGGCTATTTAGAACAGCTTGGCCTGCTCAAGCAGAATAATTCATCTTAGAGCTTAAAAAAAAATAAGCTCACTTTTAATATTCAGCAAGAGCATTCCAAAGTAGAAATACAAACTTAGTCAAGAGAATGTACAACTTCAGAAATATTATTGATGGCCCTTCTTTTCCTGTTTTGAAGAGACATTCAACAATGCACACTGGGTAAAAATTCTTTTGAACAATTTCAATACACACAAGGATTTAGAGCTCATAGACATTTTTCTTGGTAATTATAGGCTATTAAACACAAATATATCAGCACTGATCTGATAAAAATCTTTCTGAAGGTTTTAAAAAGAAAACATTAAGAAAAAAGAAATAGAGAAAACCATGTTTTGAGTTTAATAAATTATTTTGATTTTGTGAAATTTTTAAACTCTAACCATCATTTGAAGCTCTGAAGAAATTCAGTGGCCAAATGCTCTTTTTCACAAATGTCCTAGTTCACAAATGTACTAGTTAAGAAATTAGTATGATTATGAGATAAAATTGATTTAAATGACTACTTTCTTGAATATAATATATTCTATATCTGAGCATTTGATTATTGGTATGCACTTATGTGACTGAAATCGTAAATCAATCATTCTGCTCAAGATCTTATTAAATAAAAGATATATTTAAAAATGAATGACTGAAAAGACTTTATGGGTCACTTATTTTATGAAATTGTATTATACTCTATGGATTTTCATTTGTATTTAACTGCTTTCTTTATGCAAACACAGTGATTTGAGGCTATCTCTTGAGCTTCCTGGGTACCACTAATTCTTGAGAGTTTCAGCTTCAAGAGAACATCTGTGACAGCAGATTGTACTTCTCCCATATACTGACTTTATGAAGTTAAAAGTCACCAGTAACTTAGGGGCATGAAGGTGTTTCATAACTTATTTTGCTAGTGGTTGTTATACTACGTACTTGACAGTTCGATAGGAGTTTTAATACTGCCTTATCAGTATCTCTTAGAAACCTAATAGGAATGTATCATTTCACTTTATCCATAGGACGATTCAGGCTCAATTACTCTTTTTATGAAGTGCATTCCACTAATATCTATACATTCATATAAGAAATTAATCCTAAGGCATGATACCATGATATTAGGAAACAATTATTATCTAAGGTTGAGACACAATCATGAATCCTGTTTGATATCTGAACATTGAAAATTTGAGTCTCTCTCGCTCTCTCTCTCTCTCTCCTTTCCTCCCTCCATCCCTCCCCGTCTCTCCTCTATTTTTAACAAAAGGGGGAACTTTACAAACCCAAAAGACTCATAACTTTGCAATACACTGAATTTGAATCATCCGTCTTTAATAATTGAGACATAAATTTTTCTTGTTTGAGTCACCAGTTGGTGGGATTCTTTCTCACTACCCTTGCTAATTAACAGTGTCTTCAAACATGAAAGTCATGGTAACCTCACAATGTATGCGTGAGTTAACTTCATAGATATAATATTTCTCTGCAATACTTGGTGTCTTAAGTGATAAGATTTGGTACATATTATACTTGCTATATACCATTGTAAAAAAGTTGATGTTTTAATTTCATTTTCCAATATGTGGTTAATGTGGAAATAAAATTGCTGTATATGCATTGATCTCCTTTCTAGAATAGTTGCTGATTTATCTGATTGCTAAAGAGCTGTGTTTGAAATGATTTAAAAATCGAAACATAGATAATTGTTTTATCTGGACCCAATGGCACTTTATTCTACATAATTCCCTTGTTTATTTGCATAATATGGTCCCGAAACTCAAAAATCAGGAAAATAACTGTATTTTCTTTGACATTGGCAATAGTGTATTCTATTTTGGACAATTGAGTATGAAATGACAGTTGATGTCTATAAAATCTACTTTAATGTCATGTCTTCTTTTCCAACATTCATTAACTGAGGCAGTTTTTTATTTTTGTTCTTGTTGTTTTATCGTGTTTTCTAGTGGTTGTTGATGCTCTATTATTATTTTTTGTTTGCTTGTTTGTTAGTTTTTGTCATGAACAGATGTTTCAAACAAAACAAAAGTTAAAAAGAAAAACCCAAAAAATAAAATTGAGTTTTGGTTTTTGTTCTGCTTTATTTTAAGATTTGTTTTTTCAAATTTTTTTTGTAAATATAACTCATTGACCTAAATCATTCAATACTAATGAATTATAATTTTAGAGGTCACACTCGGCTTAAAATGTTAACATTTTACTGTTTTTCTTAATTGGAAACTTTTGTTTGCCTTCATAGCATATAAATTCCTTAGCTTTTAATAATATTTTGCATGTGCTTTTGTTGAAATGCTTGTGTCCTGTTAATATCAGTAATACCATGATGGTAGCAATGTCAGTTAAATCATTCCTGAATGGAGAAAAGGCAGAGTGACTTAAAGTCCTGGATTGGACGCCTAAGATCACATGTGAAAGTAGCCTGGTAGCATGACTGTAATACTAGTTTTGCAGCACCCAAATGCACACACAACCACATCACACACACACATACCTTTCCCTGAGAATCTGCACATGGACACAAACATCTTCTCCTCTTCCTCCTCCTCCTCCTCTTCTTTGATTATTCCTTTGTAATGTGTTAGCATTTTCTTCAGTGTCTCGCTAATTTGATATTAAGATAGTCCATGTATGCGATGTTCTTTTGTTTTGTAGACTTAATTACAGGGGCAGTTCCCAGAACAGGCAGCTCTAGAGCCTTCCCATCTCCTCCTAAGTTAATATTTAGATCTGTCTTTTATTATTATCATTATTATTACTATTACTATTATTAATTTTATAGACAGACATTGTATTCTTGAACTTTTATCTCAGAACTGCTTTCATTGTGTCTCCTATGCTTGGTCATACTGTGATTTCATTTCCATTTTATTCATGTATTTTTGGGGTTTTTTGGTTTTTTGTTTGTTTTTGATTGTTTTTGTTTTTTTTTTAATTTTTCGAGACAGGGTTTCTCTGTGTAGCCCTGGCTGTCCTGGAACTCACTCTGTAGACCAGGCTGGTCTCGAACTCAGAAATCCGCCTGCCTTTTCTATTCATGTTTTTAATTTCCTTCTTCGTATCTGTCTTTATCCATTTTTCCTTATGAAGTGAGTTACACATTTTCTATGAGTTTGAATAATTTCTGGTGTTTCCTGTTATTGATAGTCAGATTTAATCCACATTGGTCAGATATTGTTGCATGATTTAACCTGTCCAATTACATTAGGGCAGCAGGAGGCCTGTGATTGGAGAGGGAAAAGGAAGGCAGAGCTAAGAGTTGCAGAGACAGGGAGAGTCTAAGGGGAAAGGGACAAAAGGAAGATGGTGGCGGACATGGATCAGTATGGTGTTAACCAGCCACAGGAGTTATGATATCATAAGGTTAGAATAATTGGGATAAAGCTTTGATCACTATCAACTGGCTTTGAAGTTATTGTATTGGCGACTTATAAATTGAGAATTTAACCATACATAAATCTGATTGATTAATTATAAGCTTTAAGAGTTTTGATTTACTTGGTTACTGGAATATGGGACCGCTGATGGCAGAGAGAGAACTAGCTGTTCGGCCAGATGCTGCAGGAGCTAGCTGGAGTGAGTAGCCAGGATCACTAAGCACTGGAACAAGGTCCGGTCCCCCGGGCAGTTGATGGGTTGAGAGAAGCAGGAGCTAGGAGAGTTGATGGGTTCTTTTTAAATATTTCCAGCAACAAGATAGGATGAAGGATGTTACTAGAATTTTCTTATTTCTGTTGAGATTTGATATGTATCCAAGTATGTTGTCCATGTTGGAGAAAGTTCCATGAGCTGCTTAGCAGATATTATATTTTTTACTCTCTGAGAGAAATCTTCTCTAGATGTCTGTCATTTCCATTTGGTATGTGACATTGTTTAACTCTTGCATTTTTCTGTTCAGATTTGTCTAGATAATATCTCTATTGGTGATAATTGGTAATTGACATTACTATCACTGTTTGAGAATCAACTTTTTTTTTAGATGTAATGATTATTTTAAATAAACTTTGGTGTCTTGTGTATGGTGCATAAATGTTTAAAATTGTACTATAGTCTTGGTGTATCCCCCTTTAATGAGTATGTGGTATCTTTTCCTACACTTTTTTGATTACTTTTGATCTAAAGTCTATTTATTTATATTTAAATATTAAAATGGCTATGCCTGCATGCTTTTTGGTTCCATTTGCTTGAAATATCTTTTCCATCCTTTTACACAAAGGTGATGTCTATCCTTGATGGCGAGATACAGTTATTGAATGCAATAGAAAGATTAAATCGGTTTTCTAATCAGTCTTGGTTATTTCTTTTGATTTAGTGTTTGAGACTATTAATTTTGAGAATTATCAATGAGCAATGCTTGTTCATTAATGCTATTTGTATTTACAGTGTTGGTTTCTACCCCTTCTGATTTGATGATATGAGATTATTTATTCCTTGTGTCGTCTTGGGTATGGTTAACATTTTCAGATGGAAGTTTTCCTTTTAGTGCTTTCTATATAGCTGGAATGGTACATAGAAATTGCTCAAATATTGTTTTATTGTGTAATGATTTTCTTTGTTTGCTATGATTGATAGTTTTGTTGGGTACTGTACTCTGGGCTAGCATCTTTAGTCTCTTAAAGTGGGAAGGACATCTTCCAGAGCCTTTTGGATTTCAAAATCTCCACTGAGAAGTCAGCTAATGGGACTGCCTTTACATGTCTCTTGCAGGTTTTAATGTTCTTCATTACTTTCATGTATATTAGTGTTTTGACTACTATGTATTGTGAGGGGTTTTCATTTCTGAGTATGTCTATATCATGTTCTGTATGCTTCTTGTAAATTCATAGCAACATCTTTTTAATATTAAAAAGATTTTATTTTATAAATTTGTTAAAAATATTTTTTTGCCTTTGATCTTACTTTCCTTTCTGTTATTTACCCCTATTATTTGCAGGTTTAGATTTTCCTAATGCTCCATTTTACCTGGATATTTGTGTCTATATTTCCTTATAAGATTTCACATTTTCTTTGATTAACTTATTAATTTCTTCTAACATTTTGTCCACATTGGATATTCTTGCTTCTGTATCTTGTAATTAGTTAATATGAATTACCTCTGAAGATTTGGTTTGCCATCCTCAGATTTTGATGTCCACTTTTGTTTCAATTTGTATTTTCCTCAGTGGTTCTATGTCTACATTTATGTCTTGAATTGTTTTTATTATTCCATTCAATTAGCTGTTATTATTATTATTATTATTTAATTTTTACACTCCAGATTTTATTTCCCCTAAGTCCACCCTCCTATTGTTCCACATCCCATACCTCCTCCCCACCCCCTGTCTCCAGGAGGATGTCCCCAACCCGAACCCCCATGCCCCTAACCTCTAAACTCCCTAGGGCCTCCAGTCTCTTGAGGGTTAGGTGCATCATCTCTGATTGAACACAGACCCTGCAGTCCTCTGCTGTATTTATGTTGGGGGCCTCATATCAGCAAGTTTGTGCTGCCTGATTGGTGGTCCAGTGTTTGAGATTTCAGGGGTACAGATTAATTGAGACTGCTGGTCCTTTTATAGGGTAGCCCTCATCCTCAGTTTCTTTCAGTCTTTCCCTAATTCAACCACTGAGATCAGCAGCCTCTGTCCATTGGTTTGGTGCAAATATCTGCATCTGACTCTTTCAGCTATTTTTATTTGGGGGGGGGTTCCAGTGTGTGGTCATGATAGCTCCTTTTTTGTGAGTGCTCCATAGCCTCAGTAATAGTGTAAGGCTTTGGAACCTCACCTTGAGCTGGATCCCACTTTGGGCCTGTTGCTGGACCTTCTTTTCCTCAGGCTCCTCTCCATTTCCATCCGTATAATTCTTTCAGACAGGAACAAATATGGGACAGAGTTTTGACTGTGGGATGACAACCTCCTCCCTTACTTGATGCCCTGTCTTCCTGCTGGAGGTGGTCTCTATAAGTTCCCTCTCCATGCTGTAAGGAATTTCATCTAAGGTCCCTCCCTTTGAGTCCTTAAAGTCTCTCACCTGCCAGGTCTCTGATGCATTCTGGAGGGTCCTGCAATCTTCCTACCTCCCAAGGTTTCCTGTTTCTTTTTTTTTTTTCTGCTGGCCCTAAGAGCTTCAGTCCTTTTTCCCTCACCCAATACCAGATCAGGTTCCCCTACCTCCATGTCCCATTTATTAATATCTTCATAATTGCTATTTTGAAGTCCTTGTCCTGTGCTTAAATTGCATTTCTTCGAGACTACTACAATTACAGGCTTATTGTGGAAGCATATTTTCTTGGCAATTTTTTATTGAAGTTTTACACTGGGATTGAGGAACATCATGTTGTGAAATATGAAGAATTTTTTTCATTTGTCCATCTTCTTTTGTCTGTGTTGAGTGGATTTTTTGTTTGCTTGTTTCATTAGTTGCTGTGGCTTATGTAGATCCTAGGCATGTTTAGTGGCTATAAGGTCTCTAGTAGTTAGTAGATGACAAACTAAGGAATGGGACACATGAAGAAGAGTGAAAACTATTTGTTCCTAGATTGCATGCCTGTTTGCCTGTAATGACATCAACCAGACCCTGAAAGAGAAAAATGCTAAATTCAAGTTCAGACTTCATAATGAGATTCCCATTTCAAAAAGGGGCCAGGGGCAAGGCACCATAGAAATTCCCAGACAACCCAGGCAATTGTCAAGATTACTGGCCCTCCACAAACTCATAGGAAGGCCTTATTGCTGCTGAAGACACCTACACAACACATTGGGCATGGCCAACTCAAGTTGGTGCCTATCTAAGGCCTTCATACCTATGGAATAGAGTTAATGATCGTCTAAGGAATTTTAATATCAAAGGAGAAAGATAGCTACCAACTCAGCTGCAATCTCATCCAGCTCCAATGGCGACCTGTCTGCAGCATGCACTAAGTGCAATAGGATCACAATGCTTGTGGGACTAACCAACTAATATCTGATCAAATTTCAGACCCAGTCCAGATGGAACCCATCCCATATGCCCTTCAGTTGGTTAAGGTCCTGACTGTGGCTAGGCCAGACATGTAGGACAAAGTCACGTACTTTTATTATCCTCTGCTTTGTTGTTCTGATTTGTGACTCTAAAGGAATATAGCAATGAAGTGACTCCTAATGTCATTCTGCTATACTCATACATTAGTGCTTTGTTCAACCATCATCAGAAAATCTTCCTCCTGGATTAGTTTTGAAAGAATACAGAGACTCAAATTGGACAATATGCAGAGAAAGAGATGATTGAGCAGCTAAGAATTCTATAAGACATAACGGGGATGGAAGACATCAAGGAAACAAGGTCCTCTCATCACAACAAAGCTGATACACATATAACTCACAGAGGCTGTAGTAGCATGCATAGGGCCTGCATGCCATAGATCTTTGTCAAACGATGTCCTAGAGCTGAACGGAAAGTGTGTAAATACCTCATCCTTAATGCAGAAACTATCTCCTGATAAGCACTTATGAATGAAATAAACATTTCTCACTGAATATATAAACTACTCTTAAGGATAGATTCCAGGAACAGCTTACATGGCCAAGAGGAAAGGAACTAATTGACATCTTTTAGAGTTTCTTTGTCTCTGTCTTGTGTTTTGCCATGGCATTTCTTTCCTTCCTTCTTCTTTTTTACATTTGCTTTTGCTGTTGTTATTTTTTGTTTGTTTAATCTTACAAATCCTTTGCAAATATATTGTGGCTTCTGGTTTTGTGGTTTTTATCAGACTCCTTTGTGTACGAACCTGTGGCCTCTGCATCTGTATATGTCTCTCAGGCTTTTTTCGTACTTTTCTTTACCTCTTTTTTGTTTGATTGTTGCATCCTATTATTGTTTGTTTGGTTTTGTTTTATGTTATTTTATTACTATTTTTCTACCTTGTTTTATTTTTCTAAGAAGAGATAGAGAGGGTGCAGATTCCAACGGGAAAAGAGAAAAGGAGAATATTGAAGAGTTGAGGGATTGGGAAATCATAATCAGAACATATTGTATGAAATAAAATCTATTGTCAGGAAAAGAAAATAAGAAAAATTAGGTGAAATAATAATCTAAATTTTATCAGCATTATTTTGTATTTGTTTCTTTTCATTTACATGAATCTTAAAATTATAGGAATGACTTATTTTTAATTTTGGATGATATACAAATTGTATGGCAACCAAACTGTTGATTTTAAAAATTCAGTGGCATAAATTCCTAAATTTGTGAAATCCAGTAGCATTTGAAATATATAGTTTCATACCCTTATACTGATTCAATTTTTTTTTCGAGACAGGGTTTCTCTGTATAACCCTGGATGTCCTGGAACTAACTCTGTAGACCAGGCTGGCCTCGAACTCAGAAATCTGCCTGCCTCTGCTTCCCAAGTGCTGGGATTAAAGACGTGTGCCACCACAGCCCCGGCTTGATTCAAATATTTAAATGGATATTCTGGTACAGAATACCTCAACTTTCCATTTCAGATTTGATTTTCTTTGTATAAGTATCTGCATATGAGGATTATGTGCACATGAGTACACTGCTTGTGGATGGTAGAAGAGAGCATCTAATCACCTGGAACTGTAGTTACAGGAAGATAGGAACCACTCTATGTGGATGTTGGGAACTGAACTTAGGTGCTCTGCGAGCTCAGTTAGTCTTCTCAAAACTGGTCCTCCTCTCCAGACTCTCAGCATTTTTTATTTACAAAGAGTTATGTGTCTACCACTCATTGCACAAAGATAAATATTAAAAGTAAATGTAGCTCATTGTTAAGGGAAAACTAGAATCATCACTTACATATCTCCAAGGAGAGGAAATAGTGTATATTATTCTGGCCTTAATAAGACTAAACACACCGGCAGAGTGTGTCTAGATCATCTGTGAACATGCTATTAATGAGTTAACTTGGAGTTGGAGAAGGGACAGAAGGAGCTGAGGGAGTCTGCAGCCCCATGGAGGGAGCAACAATGTCAACTGGCCTGACCGACCCCCCCCCCCCGGTCTTTCTGGAGGCTGGACCACCAACCAAAGGATACACATGGAGGGACCCATGGTTCGGACCACATATGTGGCAGAGGAGGGCTTTGTTGGCCATCAGGGGGAGGAGAGGCCCCAGTAAAGGGGAATGTCAAGGTGGGAATATGGGAGTGGGTGGGCGGGTGGGTGGGAGGTGGAATTCCCTCATAGAGGCGGGGAGGGGGAGGGGATAGGGGGTTTCCAAAGAGGAGACCTAGAAAGGGGGAAACATTGAAAATGTAAATAAAGTATCAAAAAATAAAAAAATAAAAAAAATAAAAATAAAAATAATAAGAAACTGAAACAAAACAAAAACAAAAACAACAACCACAATAAAAAAAATGTGCTCTGTAATGGCTCTGCTTTTCACTGGCTGACATTCAGAAATAAGTAGCTGGTACTGATTGTTTGAATGGAAAAGAAATTTTCCTGAGAAAAATATTAGAGGATCAGTTCCATGAGGAGGAATTCTGGCTACTGATATTTGTCACCCCAGCTACAAAGGAAAAGTTTTCTCCTTGTGCTACATCATCCATTATAATTTTCCCTTTCACATTTTCATTTTCAATTAAGAAAATCCAAGAAATATTACAAAAAATGGCTAGGGAGGTAGCTCCATGTATAAAGTTGTGGCTGCGCAAGCATGAGGTCCTAAATGTGTACTTATGGACCCATGTAAAACTTCACGTGTGGTTGTGTACTCTGAAGTCCCAATGATGTGATGGGAAAGGGCGGAGCAGCAGGTATGTTGGCTTTACTGACCAATCAGTTTAGATTAATTGATAGCTCCAGGTTCAGTAAGAGCCATTATCTCAACAAATAAGTTGGAATAGTATTAAGGGACTCAGCATGTAAATCAATGTCATCATACATGCCACCCTCCCCCCACACACACATCAGAACAATATCATCTAGAATTGCTAAACTCTATTAAGCATGATGTCTACACTCCACTTGAGAAACAGCAACAGGAAGATTGGAAGTTCAAAGTCATCCTTGACTACATAGAAAATTTGCAACAAATAGAGATATGTACCTCAAGAAATCAAAACATCCTCTGCCTTCCTCTCCAATTTTTTTAAACAAATAAGAAGAAAGTAAATAATTTACCAATTTTTACTCTGGCTGCTAATCCTCCCTTAGCTGAGGTTTCTATAAATGACAATGATTATGTTTGGGACTCCTTTATAATTACTGCATCCCTTTTTTATCTTTTAAAATGTTGAATGCTGTAATATGACACCAATGAAAATTTCAGAAATATCTATTTGGAGAAACTGAACAACTGTGAGACAAATGTTATTTAAATTGAAACAAGAAGAATCTACAAAGCTCTTGAACCATGACCAAGATATGGGAGACGTGAGTGTCAGGAGGCCTGAATAAATGATTATTATATTCAACACAGAACCTTCTGATCTATATCACAGCACTTGAGTGTCAGTAACTTTGTATCTAATACTTAGGGATGCAGAGTTTTAAGAAGAGTAATTTGACCCAAATTCTTTACATTCTTCATTAAGTCCAAACTCTCTGCATCTTTATCTAGGGAAAGATTAACACATTTTTCTATGACAACAGGAATTTAATGATTATAAATGGAGAAATGGTCATGGTATTGCCTTTATAGAATAACCATGATTTAAAGAAATATGTCAGGTGAAAAGTTAAAGTAAGATTCCCAGCAGTTTATTTTGTGTTACATTGTTTCAACTATGGTACCCAGCTATATGAGTCAATACTACATGATTTGGGGAAGGTATTTTGTTAAATATGATTAGCATCTCTAATGAGAGGCTGAGTAATATAAATAAATTATACTTCATTCAATCAATTGAATGTTTTAGTAGAAAACCATTGACATTGATAAAGAAGAAGCTGTGCATTTAAATACCCAACTCTCAGGTCATAAACCTCCTCTCTCACCCCTCACGTTTGGATTTGCCTTTCTCTTATTCAGAGCCTGGAACTCTTCTCTAACTCTGTCATCAAGGTTCCTAGGTTCATAATCCTTGTCCTGGTATAGATCACTTCCAGGCAGTAATCAGGGCAATGATGGTAGACTATCTAATGGCAAAGAAGCATCTTCTAATTTGCTTTCTTTTGATGGGATAAAATGCTGAGCAAACTATCTTGGGGGGAAAGGGATTTTTGATTCACTAATTATGCTTCATCATTATGGAACATCAAGGGAAGAACTCAAAGGCAGGAATCTGGAGCAGAGACACTGCAGAAACACTTGTTCATATTCTGTTCTCTCTGGGTTTTTCAGTTCTATTTCATCAATGGCCCATAATCATATTAATGGTACCACCCACAGTGGACAGATCTGTTCCAAATCAATTACCCATAAAGAAAATCCCTCTACAGACATGTACACAGACCAGTGTAATGGAGACCATTCCTCAATTGATGAACTCTCTTGCAAGGTGCATCTGGTGTGAGCCAAGTTGACAAACTGTAGCTAGCAGAAAACCATGTTATATAAATCTGCAACATGTAAAATAATGTCACTTCGATTTTCTTTCTCTTCCAAAAATGTGTACTTAAAGAGAAATAGAATGCAATTAAAAAACATATACACATGCGCATACACATGCATTAATTATGTAAGTCCTGGGTATTCAGTAGCATAGAGTTATTTCTGAGGCAGAAGTAGGTGGGGAGAGGGGGAGCATGCTCTTAGAAGCAAAGAGGAAGGGGAATGGGGTAGGGGCTTGTAGAGGGGAGACTGGGAAGGGGGACGACGTTTGAAATGCAAGTAAATAAAATAACCAATTAATAAATAAATAAAGAGAGCAGACTGTAAAATCTACTGAGGTGTCTGTGTCTCTTTCTACCTGTAAGAACCTTTTTATTGTGTTTTGAGGAGGAAGAAATATCAGCTACTCTGTCTTCTTTCTTTCTTATAGTCCCTGAGGTGTCTTTGACAAACTGATGGTATCAAGTGCACTGATGAAAAGTGACTAAGGACAGTGAAGATTAATCAAATGTATGTCACAAACAAGGTGGCATTCTATCCTCCTCAGTGTATAAACACAGCACTGGGGGAGGGAAGGCGGCAAGGTTTACACAGGAGAAGAAAGAATACAAGGGAACAAAATATATTTGTGGAATTTATTATTTATGGTATACATTAGATGCTAACTACCTCATATCTGTCATTTCAATGAACTCTTAAGATGGACAAATAACATCACCACCTTAACTTTATAATAAAGATGTTCAAAATTACAGAAATAATTTGCTCAATATCATTTAAAAAGTTTTGTATTAACCTAGGTTTAGCATTGATATATGCATGTGGTCATAGGACTTAAATGTTCAGAAATCTCTGTGATCATTTTGATCTACATTTCTATACACTTGAAAAATCTGGCAGTAATCAGGAGGGTTTGCTAGCACATTGTTTAAAAGTTCACTATATTCAACTGAACTGGAGGTAAGAAAATCTATATACTTAGTAAATGTCATTTTAAAAGCATGCTTTACAAAGCTGGTCAACAAAATACAGGTAGAACACAGATTCCTTTGTGGCTGATCTTTCTGATGTCTTTATTTTTATAGACAATGTTATAATTCTGTTATGCTAGATACAATGTAAGTTTTCTCTATCTTTAATTGGAAAGTTGAATACATTTCAAACTGGAACTCATTTCTACACGTTTCACTAATCAAATTCGAAGATCCAAGGAGATGATGCTATGGTAGATTGTTTCGCTAGCGTGTTCAAGGCCCTAAGTTCTATCTCAGCACAATAACCTAGAGCAGAATATGAAGAGATAAGTACCATATTTTAAAGAAACAAAACAGTAAAGTTGTGTATGCCTGATTTGGACTATGTGAACTCACCTTAGCCAGGAAGATAAAAAACAAAGTGCTTGACCTGACCTGGCTTTCACACTCATTACTCTTACGAGACATTTTGTTTTCAAAGGCCACATTTCAAGCCTTACACAAATCAGTTCAAAACAAGAAAAATAAGTTTTGCTTTAAGAAAAGTATGGATAGGTAAGAATACACAATCACTAAGATAACAAATATAGCAAGATTGTAGACTATAGCTTTCCCTGTAGGTCCTATATTAGGCTCATAAATATAAGCAATGCAGTCTAATCTATTTCAGCACTTATTCAACACCATTTGGGCATTGGGGCAATGATTTTTTTTTTGTAGTTTTACCTCTGGCTATGCCTATTTTGAGTTGTGAATCATGAAGAATTCTGTTGTGCACAATGACAGAATTTCTAAGAGTTATGTGTTTGTATAGTTTTACACAACTGAAAAAGCCACACCAGGTACTACGCCCATTCTAAAGGTACTTGGACACATCTATGTTTATTTGGGAACAAAGAAGTTGTTATAGTATATTGGTCAGTAGATAATGGCACTTACAGACAAACCTTATTGCCTGAGTTTCATCCCTGAACCAAGGGAAACAAACCAAATTCCACAAGTTGTTCTCTCATCTCCACAAGTATGGTTTGATGTTTGTGTGTGTGTGTGTGTGTGTGTGTGTGTGTGTGTGTGTGTGTGTGTGTGTATACATGCACATATGCATTTGTGAATGAATACAACACAGCAAAAAAATTCAAAAATAAATAAATTTATTAGAGTGTTTGTTTGGGCTATAGTTCTTGGTGGTTTTACTTTACCAGACAAAGGTACTTATCTCTTCTTTATCTTACCTGCTTACTCACTTGTGACAAGAGAATACATATATATTTCATAAAAGACAAAGGTGAACTTAATTTTAGAAGATTGTCAGGAACAGATTACCATCTGAATAACATTTTACAAATAGTAGAACTGCTTGGCAGGACAGCATTGGGTCCCACTACTGTCTCGTGGGTGTCTTCCCCTTGCTGTCAAACAAAGAAAAAGCAGAATGCTTAATGTTATTCTAAGGAACAATTTTAGAAAGACTTTTAACATGCTGAGCTTGGTATTTCCCAGCTGGGGATCTTAGGATAGAAAGTTCCTATTAATCGAAGATCACAATGGCTTTCACCTCAAGGGAAGTAATCTGTTATCCAACTTGGATATAAACCTAGCACAAGAATAGGACATGTTGAGTATCCCAGGCACTCGGGATCCTCATATTGTGTGTGCTCTCAGTTCACAATGTGATGTAGATCAAATTCACCAAAAATAAACAGTAAAAAACAGAGCACCACTTCCTTCCTAAAATGTTAGGTCAGACAAGAAATCACTTTTTGTAGTAGGAGTAAAGTGATCGCCCACAATATTTTTAGTTTAAACATTTATAGAGTATAATATAGTAGTGATAACTTCAACATCATTGGAAATATTTTCACCAAATAAATAAGACTTTCACTCTAAAACCAGCAACTCTGGAGAGGTGTCATATGGAAAACAAAACAAAACAAAACAAAACAAAACCAGAATAACTTTTGCCTGGAAATACATAAACAACATAGAATCTCTATTTCTGACATAGTTTAGTAGTTAATTTTACTTTATATTTTTTCATATATACCTTCAATTGAAAAGTTGAAAATGGCAATGTATTGTAATAAAGTACCCTTTCTTTGCCTTATAATCTCCAAGTTCCTGTTTGATGCTATAGGTTCTATGGCACTTAAGCAAGTGAACCACTGACAAATGGCTTCCATCATCTGACGCCATACTTACCACCATAATTTCGCTGAAATGTTTTTAACATCTGCTCAGAGATTTTATATACTATAACCTTTCCCATTTCATGTATTGAATGCTCAATATGACCGCATACTCTTAAAGCTTTCCCATGGGAGAAGAAGGGTTCAGGAATGGAGAGCCTGTTCCCAATCATAAACACGAACAAAGGGGCTGATTTGATGGCTCTGTGGTTAAAGGAGTTTTCCATCAAAGCTGAAGATGTGAGATAGATTTCTGGAACACACATGCTAGAAAATTTTACTCTGGTGCGTTGTCCTCTGACCTCTACAATTATCCTACCATAACCACTTCAAACACAAACACAGAGAGTAGGTTCGAAAGGACTGTCTTGAAGATGATGCTGTGTGAAAAATGTATCTGGGAGATTAAGTCATAAAGAGTTTATGAACCTTTGACAAATCCAGATACATAAAAGAAAGACAACTTAGAAGAAAAGCATAATCATAAACTCTAAAATTCACACATTATTAAAGGTTCTTTCATGCTTTCACATATGTGTGTGCCTCATTTGTGTGCCTGGGGCTTATGGAGACTAGAAGAAGGTATTGCATATCCTGGATCTGGAGTTACAGGTGGTTGTAAGCCACTTGAGAAGAACAGTAAGCACTCTTAATCTTTAACCATCTCTCTAATCCAGTTTACATAGGATTTAAAGTAAATTCAAATTCACTTTGCCCCATGCCTTGGGAAAAAAATCAAATGGTAAAATTCTTAATATCATATAGCCACAGAAAAATTTATATATGTGTGTGCATGTTTTCATGTGTGTATGTATGTGGGCACTAGAGGTCAACGTTGGAAGTCCTTTCTTTAAGATCCATCCTCTCTGTCTGTCTCTGTCTCTCTGTCTCTGTCTCTCTGTATCTCTCTGTCTCTCTGTCTCTCTCTCTCTGTCTCTCTCTCTCTCTGTCTCTGTATGTGTTTGTATGTGTGTATGTGTGTGTATGTGTGTATGAGAGAGAGAGAGAGAGAGAGAGAGAGAGAGAGAGAGAAAGAGAGAAAGTTTTTCATCTTGGTTGTCCTGTCTGTCCATTATGATTCAGGGATCTTCATGTCTCTGCTCCCCTGATGGTGGAATCAGAGCTATGCAAGAGTATATCTACCTTTTAACAAGGAAACTTGGAATCAAATTTTGATCCTCATCTTTGTGTGACGAGCTCCTGACAGACTCAGTCATCTCAGGAGATCAAAGAAAATTGTTTTATAAACTACTTATGCTGTAATTAATAATGAAACACTTAAAAACACTCCAAACAAAGTAATTTTGCCTTTTAACATCCAGAATCTTAATCCTTCAATTAAAAAAAAAATTAATAGCATACTTGATGGTCTTCCTAGTTCCCTGGAGGTTGTGAATCACAAAAAGGAATCAGAGATCTACTTATGAGGGTCTGGCTCCAAGGGACCTTTGAAACATCTGCCCCTGTTATTACTGAGGAACGTGATAATCAAAACAAAGGGTAAACATGATTTGGTGAGCTAGAGGAGCTAGTAGAGATCTGAGTAAAAGCCTTCATGTGCTGTAGCCTCAGGTAATTATGCAGCATATAAAATTCAGGGCCACATATGGTATGCCCTCCAACAAAAGATGCAGCAAGAGAGTAAGACTGACTGGAGTTGTCTCTGCCATATACAGGGGCTTATATGATGGACAAAGAATGATTTGGAATAATAATAAAAGGATGATGTATAAAAACCTCCCTTTCATAGAAATATTAGCTTACACAGGACAACTGTGGTATCCTCTGACCAAGGATCAAAGAATACAAGATTAAACAGATAAATACATTTTATGAACATATAAAATATAAACATATTATTGTGTCAGAAATTGATAACTGCAGCAGCATAGGCTTGAAAATTTTTGTTGGACCTTATCACAATTAGCACCATTGAAAGTTGATAAGACACTTGTCAGGCTAGCTTGAAGATTTACTTTCTGTCTAGTGCCCTCAAAACTGCAATATTCTTAAAAATTGAATTATGGGGTTGATGGGGGAAAAGGATTGTAAAAGATAACTCTTTTGTTTCTAAATGATGACCGAACTTATGAGCAAGAGGATGTTAAAACACATGTCCAGGAACAAAGATTATATGGTCTATGTTTTCAAACAACACGAATCTATCCCTGACTACTGAGTTATGTACAAGGAGCACCTTGACTGCCAGTCTGGTGCAATATTACCCAGACCCACATGTATGACTCATCCCTTACTCACTGACCTCTTACCTCCTATGTGGGACCTGGTCATCACTGGAGCTGGCCTCGAGCATTTAAACCCTTGGCCTATGGTGTCTCATATTCTTGGCCACTTAAGCAGTATAAGGAATGGGTTCCATTTTATAGAAAACACCTTAATCATAACCAGAGTAGTTGATTATCCCGACAACATGTGTGCCACTACTGCACTGGCATATTATACAGGCAGGTCACTGTTGGAAATTCCAGGGTTTGTAGCTAGGTTTGAGGTTACCTTTCTTCTCTCTTACCAAGAAGAGTACTTTGAACGCTAGCAAGTAGTGGTGAAGGCTCTATTTAGCAAAGCTCAGTTTCTCTGCGTTCATTGAGATAGGTACGTGTTATCTTCAAGAATAGGGCTTTATCATAAGGTTTTAGAGAAGAACCAACAATCTTTACAATAGACTGCAATGTTAGGGGGTTTCTATGGAACGAGTTTCACCAATGAATCAATTAAATGTAACTTGTTCCAGGCAATTGGAATTCTCATGTAGTAGTGAAATATATCTAGTTGGGGCATTGTCCACCCTGTTATTTGATGAACCCATTTACATGGTTTCATGTGTGTGTGTGTGTGTGTGTGTGTGTGTGTGCACACGCGTGTGTGTGTGTTTGTGTGTGTGTATATATATATATATATATATATATATATATATATATATATATATAGAGAGAGAGAGAGAGAGAGAGAGAGAGAGAGAGTCATTTATTTATTTATTTACACTCCTGATTTTATTTCCCCCAATGTCGATCTCCCCGTCCACCCTCCTCTGACTGTTCCACATCCAATATCTCCTCCCAACCCTTATCTCCACAAGGTTGTCCCCTCCACCCACTACCTACCCAACCAGACCTCTAAACTCCCTGGGGCCTACAGTCTCTTGAGAGTTAGGTGCGTAATGTCTGACTGAACCCAGACCCAGCAATCCTCTGCTATATATGTGTTGGGGGCCTCATGTCAGCTGGTGTATGCTGCCTGGTTGGTGGTCCAGTGTTTGAGAGATCTCAGGGGTCCAAATTAATTGAGACTGCTGGTCCTCCTACAGGGTCGCCTTCTTCCTGAACTTCTTCCAGTCTTTCCCCAATTCACCCACAGTGGTCAGCAGCTTCTGTCCATTGGTTGGGTGCAATTATCTACATCTGACTCTTTCATCAGCTGCTTTCTGGTTTTTTTGTTGTTTTGTTTTGTTTTTTGGTCTTCCGGAGTGAGGTCAAGATAGGTCCCTTTTTGTGAGCACTCCATAGCCTCAGTAATAGTGTCAGGCCTTGAGGCCACCCCTTGAGCTGGATCCCACTTTGGGGCTGCCTCTGGACCTTCTTTTCCTCAGACTCCTTTCCATTTCCATCCCTGCAGTTCTTTCAGACAGAAACCATTATGGGTCAGAGGTTTGACTGTGAAATGGCAAACCCCACTCTCACTTGATGCCCTATCTTTCTGCTGGAGGTAGGCTCTACAAGTTCTCTCTCCCCACTGTAGGGCTTTTCATCTAAGGTTCCTCCCTTTGAGAGTCTCTCACCTCCCAGGTCTCTGGTACATTCTGGAGGTCCCCCCCCAACCTCCTACCTCCTGATATATTCTTTAAAGTTTCTATAGTACTATTTTTATACATGATCTCCCAAAATTTTCCTTAGAGTTAATGGTCCTTCCCCATATTTCCTCATTTATCCATTTCTTGTACCACCCTACCCCATTCTACCTTTTCACTCCAATCTTCTCCATTTCTCTATATAGATATATTCTATTTACCCTTCCCTGGAAGATCCTCTCCTCACCCTTAGTTCATTACTCTATACCTAATGTCTGTGGTTATGTAAATTGCCGCAATTACCTCACTCCTGGATTGCCTCACTCAGGATAATGTTATTTTTTTCTATTTACATATTCTATTCATATGTGAATTTTATTTTCTTAACAGCTGAATAATATTTCACTGTGTAAATATCCCACATCATTTATGCATTATCCATCCAACTACAAATGGATGTCTACTCTGAGTCCAATTTCTGGCTATTATGAATAGAGCAACCAATATCACTGAAGAATGTAAAGTCATTTAGGAATTTGCCTAAGGGTGGAACAATGGATCTTAAGGTACTTTCTGTATGCATTTTTCTTGTTAATTTAATTTTAGTATAAACTTTTGATAATTAACCAAATTATATATGTAGAACTTCCATCTGGTTATATTGTTTTCAGCCTCTCTTAAACAGTGAAATTATCTAGGAGAGTTTACTCCTTCAAATATCAAAAACTAGCTCAGCAAAGCAGCAATGACTTACACAGATGAACTTCATGCTTTCCAGCATGCCACAAATGGAGACAACCTGTGTTTCTGTTGCTCTGATGCACTCGATTCTCCTGGGGAGTTGTAGACATGTACATTTGGGTTCAGTATCACATGGACTGATTACAGAGGATTATATGCCTGCCTTAGCATTTTACTCAACTTTCCCTTTGTCTTTAGAATTATTCTTCTGACTTACAGCCTGGATGAGTCATCTTCAGAAACAATACTATCCTGTTTGTATTACTATTATTGTTTAAGGCCACATTTTACCATAGACTCTTTAAAATCATTCTAGTGTGTATTAAGCAGACGACTTCTTAAGTCCAGTTACATCCTAGTTTGCACCTATTTATGTTTATACACATGTGCATACACATTGAACTCATTTTACATTTCATTGGCTCCACATTGAAGGAACCCAAATAAAAACTATTAGCGTTATATGCTTTTACATTTATATCATTATGCTTCAGGGTTGTACAATGCTCAAAATAAAAAAAAATGTGCTTTCCTAAGCTTTCTATAATATTTCTTGGTTTTAACTGTATTGAGCTTTGTTTCATGCTACACTCAATCCCAGTCTTCATCGAAGACACTTCTCCAAGGTGAGTCAGTAATAGAAATGTATGTGCTGTCTTCATTTTTAAATATATCTCTGCTTTTCTCCATGACAAATATGGTAGCAATTTTCACTGAGATGTGAAACTACAATAGAGCTTTAGTTAGCAAACCTAAATTATGATTTCAACAGTGGACTAATAAGTCAATCAGGAGCAAAGCCACCACTTTTTCCACTGTAACAAAGATTGACACCAAAAAAAAGAAGAAAAAAGGCAATAGAATTTTTAAGAAAACTGGCAGTGATAGGCTGTTCTTGTAAAGAAAGTAGTGAATTTTTTTTTTCTGTCTTTGGCCTTTCTGTTTCTTGCTATATCTCCAATTTCTTATGTACCATTATTTAATTTTCTAGGTGAGTGTTATTCTTTTCTTACCATGTTTCTTATCTGTATTTTTTAACTTCCATGTTTGTAAGTAAATCACTTCTGCCCACTCACTTTGTAATTAAATTAATTAGTACAAGGCTCCGGTTTGGCGTTAGATGATAAGAAACCTATGTCTCTTAGTATAATCTCTCCCCATCTCATGTGCCATCCTCTGCCTGCAGTCTGCATCCTGGAAGAACTTACTTCAGAATCCTGTAGTTCACTTCTTTGTCTCCTTGGGGGCACTGTGACTTCAACCTCTACCATCTTCCTTTTCCAGGCTACCCAAACTCTTTTGCCAAGGCTTCTCTGATAGCTGGTGTAGATACTCAAATTAGCAGTGTTCATTTCCCACTCAAAGTCAGTTTTGTCTTGTGTTCCTTCAAACTGACCTTCCAACTTCCACCAAATAGGAGAGCTTGCTTCTCATCCCTGATGCAGCATATTGGGGTGGCGTGGGGCACTTTCCAAACTCTGGGATTCTAGGCTTGTCCTACACCTATCATGATTTCTCTTATATACTTCTGAACACATAGTTCTTTTTTTTTTTTTTACTTATTAAAGTCCCACTCCATATGAGAACAATTTGATTAACTCAACATCCATTTCTTCATTTTCAGAAAACATTGAAATTAGTTAATTCTCTTGTACCCTGGCACTTGAATCTAAATCTTTCGCTTTGCTACATGCTTTAATTTGTATTAAGTATCCATATCTGTGGTGCTTATTTTTTCAGTGTTTATTAAAAGTGCATCCGTGTCTTATTATAAGGTATATTAACATCTTTTAGGACTATCTCAAGATTAATCTTTATTTAGACTTAAGTCAATATAAGCAATGAGCACTTAAATTGTTTAGTATTCAGATCCTGTATAAACTATGGAAAACTCTTTAATTCTCTTACTTAATTTCTTGTAGAGTTGTAAATTCTGCCTTTTCATAATGTCCTATCTAATAAATTTTAGTGTGGAGACTTAAAAAGTGTACACTAGAGGTACCGTGTATCAGTAGGTGTATTAAGAGTGTTGACTCTGAAGGCAATAATTTCACTTATTTTAATAAAAAAGATTCTTTTTAGAGTTAGCTTATATACATTAAAATGAGGACAGCCATTCACAAAATAGAATGCAATTATAACAATAAATAGGACATTTTACTACCTCAGAAAGTAGCCTTTAATTATCTATAGGCATCTATATGCCTGGCTTCAGGTAACCATTATCCCAAACTCTATCATTTCAGCTTAATATTGTCTATTTATATAGGTGAAATGATTCAATATTCAATACTTTATAATATCTTTCCTTCAGTGACATGATTTTTTTCATTCCACTTTATATACTAAAATGTCCTTCATTCTTCATTATCTGCACGCAAATTAGTAAGGTTATCCTTTGTTGTGAAGTGAAAAATAGTCCTCACATTTTTTTTCAATCTTAAACCATCTTAAGATTTGTAATGTTTCTTTTTAGAATCATTCATATCTTTCTCTTTACATGCATCCAGGGACTTGTTTAACCTTCCATATTCTATCTAATGTATTCGTTTCCTTTTAATATGTCAAACATCACAAAAGGACCGAAAATTTTATTTTAGCTTAAATTGTTTATGGTGGCAGAAGTATGTGACCAAGGAGACATATTCAATAGCATTGTTTTTAGAAATGAGAGAAAAGTCACATTCAAGAAGGGTCTAGAGTGTGATACAACCCCAAGAACTTGTCCTCAGTGACGGACTCCTGAATGGAAGACACTGCCTACTTTTCACTCTCTCTCTAAAAGAGCATCAGACTATGAGTGTATGGAGAGACTGGCCCACTCATTAAGTCAGAGTTCTCATTGTCTAATTGTTTCCTGATTCATCCTCACAGACAGACCCACAGAGAGGAGCTTTAGTTCTTCTTTAAATGTTAATCTAATCAAGTTGACAATCAAAATTAAAGATGACATATGATAAATTTTGAAGGAATGCAAATGTATGATAAATTTATATAGTGAATTAAACTGGCAATTTGGATTGCTTATTAGATTTGGATTCTTTATGGGCTATTTCCTTTCAGCTCAGCATAATAATTATCACACTGCATTTCATCAGCTCTTTTGTGATTCTTCGTGATTATTCTTGTTTCAACTCAGATATTTTAGTGTTTCCAGATTAAAGCTTATATATTCCACATTAAATGGGGTAATGTAGACTTAAAAGAGAAGTGGGCCTCTGGCTGCTTAATGCTAGGGACTAACAAAGATGTGCTCATATTGGCATAAATATGAAGATTTTAAATCATTACTTAATGATTTTTGCAGTTTGATTAGCGGACGTTTTGCAACTTCTAAAATTCCAAGCTGTGAATATTATCAGGTGTCAGGAACAGAGTATCTGATAAGCTTTACTTACTGTTAAATGCCAGTTCCTTACCTTATCTGTGAGAGAGTATATCACCTAACAGCATGTACAGATAATTCTAAGTGGAATCCTTAGTCCACAGAATTGTCATGACATCGTGAATTTCAACAATAATAAGACTATTGATATTATTAATGTAAGTATATAAAATGAGGCTTGTACACACACACACACACACATACACACACACACACACACATACACACACACACACACACACACACATACATACACACACACACCCCTTAGGAAGCTGTGTTGGCATACACAAGAAAATGTCCAAGAGCTCTGTAACGTGGGATGAGGTTAGGCCAACACTAGCGTTTCAAGATGTCTCATGAAATATGGCATTTGGGCCGGAATTTTAAAGAGCGAACCATCATCCATTTAGGGCAAAGTCCCATAATGAAGATAATTCCATCTGCAATGTAACTACCAAAGTACTCCATGTGTTTCTAGGCAGCATATGAATCACTGCCAAAAAGAAGTTTCAGAAATGAGAGTTAGCCATCGCCAGCTATATAAAACGCAGCCATTTTTCTTTAATAATCATGCCACTTCCCACACGATCATCTGTCAAGTGTTGGTCAGGACTGCCTGGTCTTGTATAAGGAGAAAGAAAAATTAAATTGGATGAGGAGGAAAGCTGTTGAAATTATATATAAAAATGAAATTGTTTCTTAGTACCTAAGATTGAACTAAAAAAGTTCTGGGGTTTTCCTGAAACATTACACAAGCAGAGTTCTAGGATGTCTGACAACATTTTAAAAGCCACCAATAGAAAGGAATAAGATCATTTTCTACATTAAAGCCCGTTAAAGGCAGTCTATTCATTCTGTAATTTTACCATGAATTAAAACATACTAGTAGAATCATGTGAATCCTATTTTGATAATAAGCAGTCTGACAGAATGGTCACTATTCTATATAGCCCAGGTTATTGCAATCCTCTATAGGATTTAAGATACTATTTAAACAAAGAAATTTAAAATAATTTCTACCCCAGTGTGATCAGGAATATCAGGAATACAAATTATTTTGCTTAACATGTAATGGAAAAGGAATAGAAAAATATGAACGTCTTAATGATATAGGTGTAACTTCCAAAGCAGCTGTGTGTACAACTGAAGTAAGAGTAAAACCATTATTCTTACTGTACTTACTTCTCCACAAAAAGAGACACGGTTCTGACCAGCCTGAGAAAAAGATTCAAACACTACTGGAAAAAAAATTCAAGAAAATACTTCCTAATGCTATGCTGTCATACTCATAAACCAGAGACTAGCCCAAACATTATCAGAGAGGCTTCCTCTGGCCTAGAATGGAAGAAGTTGCATAAATACACAACCAAACATTAGGAGCTCAGTGGACCCCTTGGAAGAGAGGGAGGAAAAGAATAGGTTCCACAGAATCAACCTAGGAGCAAGCATAGGTGCTCACAAAGACAGAAGCACAATCAGAGCATACATGGATCTGACCTAGGTCCTCTGCACATACCTTATGGTTTTTTAGTTTGGCGGGTTTGTGGGATCCCTAATAGTGGGGCTGGGTCATCTCTGACTCTTCTGTCTGCTCTTGAGACCTTTTTGGTCCTACCAGGTTGTGTACTCTAGGCTTGATGTGAAGTCTGGAGTTTTGTGATGGAAAACGGAGGAGCTGTTGATCTATCTGGCAGAGAGGGGAAATGTAAGGGGGCTGGGAGAAGGGGAGGCTTTACTATAGAATGGATTGTATGAGAGAAAAAAGAATCAGAAACAAACAAACAAATAAACAAACAAAAAGGTAGTCAAAACTTCTACAAGGTCATGGTCACACAGGGTTTGTGATCATTTCAGTTTTAAAAATAGAGTCTGGTTATTGTTTGGCCATTCCCTCAGTATCTGCTCCAACCTCAACTTTGAATTTCTTGTAGACAGGATACATTTTAGGTTGAAAGTTTTGTGGGTAGATTGGTGTCCCTAGTATTCCACTGGGCTTCCTGGTTACAGGAAGTATCCTCTTCAGGATAACTATCCCCACTGCTGTGATTCTCAGCTAAGGTCACCCCCAATGATTCCTGGATACCTTACACACCCGGGGTCTCTGGTATGTCTTGGAGATGACTCCCACCCCTACCCCTACCATCGGTAGATTTCCATTCATTCTCTTGGCCCTGTGGCCTTTGGGCCCTCTCTTTTGTCTTTCCTTACATTTGATCCTGAGACCTCCCAAATCCCCTCCCCATCCCCTCTTCTAACCAGTTCGCTCTCACTATCTGCCTCCTACAACTATTTTACTTTCCCTTCTAATTGATATTAAAGCATTTTCCCTTGGACCTTACTTCGTGTTTAGCTTATTTTAGTCTGTGGATTATGGCATAGGTATCCTGTATTTTATGGCTAATAGCCACTCAATAAGTGAGTACATACCAAGTATGTCCTTTTGGGTCAGGGTTAACTCACTCAGGATGATATTCTCAAGATCCATCGATTTGCCTGCAAATTTCATCTTTGTTTTTAATAGCACAATAGTATTCCATTGTGTATATGTATCACATTTTCTTTATTCAATCTTCAGTTGAGAGACATCTAGGTTTTTCCCATTTTCTGGCTATTACAAATAAAGCTTTTATGAACCTAGTTGAGCAAGTGTCTATGTTGGATGGTGGAGCATCTTTTGGGTATATGCCCAATTGTGGTATAGCTGGGTCTTGAGTCAGAGCTATTCCAAGTATTCTGAGAAACTGCCAAATCAATTTCTAGAATGGTTGTACAAGTTTGCACTCCCACCAGCAATGAAGGAATGTTTGCTCTACATCCTCACGAGCATGTGCTATCACTTTAGTTTTTTATCTTCGCCATCCTTCCAGGTGTGAGATGGAATTTCAGGGTCATTTGCATTTGCATTTCCCTGATGACAAAGGATGTTGAACATTTCTTTAATGGCTTCTTGGACATTCAAGATTCCTCTGTTGAGCATTCTCTGTTAACTCTGAATCCAAATCTTTAAATTGGGTTATTTGGGTTGTTGGTGTCTAACTTCTTGAGTTCTCTCTATATTTTGTCTATTATCTATCAGATATACAGTTGGTGAAGATCTTTTCCCAGTGTTTTGTCTTAATAATGGATGATATCCTTGGACCTACAGAACCTTTTCAGTTTTATGCAGCCCAACTTGAGACACATCCCATGTGCAAGCCCCAACCCCTGACATTAATAATGATACTCTGTTATGTTTGCAAACAGGAGCCTACCATTGTTCTCCTCTCAGAGGCTCCAACCAGCAGCTGACTAAAACAGATGTAGAGACCCACAGCCAAACATTGAACAGAGCTCTGGGGCTCTTGTGGAAGAGTTGGGTGTGGGGTGGGGATTGAGGAACTCAAAGGGCATTAGGAACTCCGCAGGAAAACCAACAGAGTCAACTGATCTGGATCCCAAGGCAGGGGCTCAGAGACTGAACTGCCAATCAAAGAGCATACACCTTGCCCCCACTCAGACCCCTGTACATATGCACCAGTTGTGCAACTTGGTCTTCATGTGTACACTTCAACAACTATAGCAGGCACTGTCTTTAAAGCTGTACCCTGCCTGTGGAATACAGTTTTCCTAATGGGCTGCCTTGTCTGGCCTCAGTGGGAGAGGATGCACCTAGCCCTGCAAAGGCTTGATGTGCCACGGTAGGGGGATACCCAGGACATGTGGCTCAACTTTCTTAGAGGAGGATTGGAGAGGGAGATAGGGAGCAGGACTTTGTGAGGCGGAAAGTGGGAGAGAGCCCGCAATTGGTATTTCAAGGAATACTATATATTATTATATCATATTATATATCTAGATTATATATAATATATCTATATTATATATATATAAACTAGATCATGATTTCAGTAGCTGGGTGCATCTGAAGTTGATCAGAAGTCTGATTCTAGATCTATTTAATAGATTCTTTTAGATCTATTATCATTTTCTGCATACTATTTATTTATTTTTGCTGATTTAAAAGAAATTTCACAATGATTCTGTTTTTATTGTCTGTTTATCTGCACACACTAATTTGATAAAAAGAAAGAAAGAAAAAGGTTACATGATGCAGGAACATTCAATTCAAGACATTGCTCATTTTTCTTACAATTTATCCCAGCTATTACATAACTGACTGCTAGTTACTACTGTGTTCTACCTCCCAAGGTTCTATATTTGAGTTTTCATGTGCTCATGTGTCCTCTAATAGTTGTACAAAAAAATTGCATAGATTCCGATGTTTTTCTCTACAAATCTATCTCACTCCTATTTTCTATATAAACACTAGCCATTTTTATTTTTGAGATCACAATATAATTGCAGCATTTCTATCTTTATAGTCCTCCTTTTCCTCCCTCCAAATGCCTCCCTTCTTATATGCATGACTGCTTCTTTCATTGTCATTGCCTGTATATGTATGTATTTGTTCAGATCATGTTTGGTTGTCATGTTAGTGAGATTTTACAGGGGTAGCTTCAATATTCTAGCACACAGAATCTCACAGCAAATTATCACATTTTTAGGCAAGAAGTTAGACTTCAAAAAACCAAATAGCCCCATCAAAAAATGGGGAACAGAGCTAAACAGAGAATTCTCAACTGAGGAAATTCGCAGGGCTGAGAAGCAGCTAAAGAAATGCTCAACATCCTTAGTCATCAGGAAAATGCGAATCAAAACAAGTCTGAGATTCCACCTCACACCAGTCAGAATGGCTAAGATTAAAAACTCAGGTGACAGCAGATGCTGGTAAGGATGTGGAGAAAGAGGAACACTCCTCCACTGTTGGTGGGATTGCAAGCTGGTACAACCACTCTGGAAATCAGTGTGGCGGACCCTCAGAAAAATGGACATAATACTACCTGAGGACCCAGCTATACCTCTCCTGGGCATATACTCAGAAGATGCTCCAACATGTAATAAAGACACATGCTCCACTATGTTCATAGCAGCCATATTTATAATAGCCAGAAGTTGGAAACAACCCAGATGTCCCTCATCAGAGGAATGGATACAGAAAATGTGGTATATCTACACAATGGAGTACTACTCAGCTATTAAAAACAATGACTTAATGAAATTTGCAGGCAAATGGATGGAACTTGAAAATATCATCCTGAGTAAGGTAACTCAGTCACAAAAGAACGAACATGGTATGTACTCACTGATAAGTGGATATTAGCCCAAAAGTTCAGAATGCCCAAGTTTCACTTTACAGTAACCATTGGGCTGAGAGTGAGGTCTCTGATGGAGGAGTTGGAGAAGGGACTGAAGGAGCTGAGAGAGTCTGCAGCCCCATGGAGGGAGCAAGAGTGTCAACTGGCCTGACCCCTCTCCCGGTCCTCCTGGAGGCTGGACCACCAACCAAAGAATACACATCGAGGGACCCATGGTTCAGACCACATATGTGGCAGAGGATGACCTCGATGGCCATCAGGGAGAGAGGAGAGGTCTTTGGGCCTGAGGGTGTTAGAGGCCCCAGTAAAGGGGAATGTCAAGGTGGGAATATGGGAATGGGTGGGCGGGTGGAAGGGAGGTGGAATTCCCTCATAGAGGCAGGAAGGGGGAGGGGATAGGGGGTTTCCAAAGAGGAGACCTTGAAAAGGGGAAACATTGGAAATGTAAATAAAGTATCAAAAATAAATAACTAAATACATTTTAAAAAAATAAAAAATAAAAAAAAAACAATTATTTCATGGTCACTGAGCAGTTAGAAAGGTTTCTAGTACAGGACATGGCTTCTCTTTTGTTGATTGGGTCATAATTTCAACTTAAGTGCTTTTGGTTTTCACCAAGCTGTGTGTACCATTATTGAACCCTTAGGGTTATCATACTATGTTAGTTATTGATGTGGATCTTCGATGTGATAGAACTGTGAAATGTTTGGCTCTTTAGAGAGAAGTAAATATAGCAGAATCTAGGAGGAGAATACAGGGAATAGGAAGGAACATTTAATTTGATAGGGAAAGCAGTAATAAGGACTCTTTAGGGAAGAGGTCAGAGGTAAATACAGAAGGAGAGAGACAGATAAAATGACAATAAAGGGTGTCTGAAAAAAGCCAAATGAATTCACACTATTAATTATTTACCCCAAAGCAGTCTATAATACATATAATTCTGTGTATAAAAATACATATATAGTTTAAATGATTTTTTTTTCATCTGAGGTCATGGTGCTACAAAGATTACCTAATGAAAATCCTGATACAAGACAAGCAAAACCCTCTTTTGAGTTACTATCCAATAACCTCTCAAAGTGTTCAGTTTATGACTATTGCCCGTTGTTGTGTCCCTAGATATGGAAGGTGAGTCTGTTTTGCTGAAGACACTGTGCTCTCTAGAAATAAGGTCTAGGGAACCCTGAGCTCGAACTGAAATGAAGGCCTCTGCCCTGAGGACTGGTTTCCATGGTCACAGAAGCCACAATGCAAGCCTTCAACGGATGCAAGCAAGGACCATTTCTATTCATCTATTATGCCATTTTTCTATTTTTATGTGTTAGTTTGTTGTTGTTAATAAACCCTTTTTACAACCCTAAATTCCTTCTGTATTTATCTAAGTGTACAAGATTAACAAATCAATGTTATGTCCTTAAACATGAGTAAATTATTTTTAACTTTTTACGAGAGGCTGTGTACCAGGTAATCCAAAATAATATTTTCTTACATCACCTATAAACATTTATTTTCAGGCATGTACAAGGAATACACATACACATTTAAATACCTACATGATTCAGAAATATCAATGAAAGTCTTTGAATCCTGCCAGAGGATCAGTTGGATAGGCATGTGAATATCTGAGTGTTTGGACTTATATATGTAGGGGCCAGAATGTCTCCTATTATTTTTCTCCTTACCACTTTGAGATAGAGTCTGTCACTGAACTAGAAAGTCAAGTACTCTTACTAACTGAGCAGTCTGTTCTTTCCAGGCTTTTATCTTGTGTGTGTGTGTGTGTGTGTGTGTGTGTGTGTTTGCCTGTCTGTGCAAGACTAGGCCCCTCCTTGACATGGGACACATATGAATGTCAGAAGACCATGTCAAAGATGACCATACATTCTAACTTGTTTGAGGCAAGCTTTACTCTTCCTTCTGTGTACAATAACTGCCTTTCAAGTTTTAAGAGATTTTCCTGCCTCATTTTCCTAACTTTCCATAGGAATGTTGGGATTCCATATCCACATTAGAATGTCCTCTTTACATGGATTCTGAAGATACCAACTCAAGCATTCTCCATTTCTGGCAGTGAATGCTCTACCCACTGAGTCATTTCCCCACCTCCATTCTCTGACTCCCAAACCCAGGGTTTTGGTTATATCATTAGATAACATTTTAAGATGATTGAATGTAAAAAGAGTAAAGAAATTTTGCTCAGTCTTCTTTTATTTTAGACTTTTCCTACATGTCATCTCTTAGATAATGAACCATGCTCTGATAATTTGTATTAGAATCTTTGTTCAGATTTTTTTTCTGAAGTTCACATCTACAAGTATAACCACTTTTCTCAGAAGAACAACCTGTGGTGCCTTAGTAGAAATTGTCTTACACAAACTCATTGTGTGGGAAATTATCTAAGTTTTAATAATAAAAAATAAAAATTCACATTGGTTCATATGTGATATTTCCCAGCATGCTACATATTGAAGTAATCAATAACAAATTTCACAGTTAAACGAAAGCTTTAATAACACAAGAAGATCTGCAAACACTGAAAGGTCTACAAAAAAATGCAAACAAAGGCTGGCTTTGCAATTTTTAGCTTCTTCAGGCATCAGTTGTCACTGAGAGATGAAAACAGTTTGAGGTGATGTCTAGGAATTGCTCTTTACATTATAAGAAACAATATAACCAAGATTAGAATTTTAATTTTGAGAGAACATTCTTACAATAACCTCTTGAATCAAGAAAAATACACTTATTTACTTTAGGCTGCAAAAGATCTACCGACTAGAATTTAATCACCAAAGCCCAAGGGATATTTTTTTCTGGTGTTTTAATGAGAACAGCTACTGTGCTGTTCATGTTTATTCCCTTTTGCTCTGTTGATATGTTCCATGTGTTGAGTACTCCCTTAATTTTAGCTTTTCCTATAAACTCTACCATTTTCTCCATGACTACAGAGCAGTAGACATCTTATAAATGTGTTTGCAGCATACTAACCAAAACACCATTATATCATATTCCAAATTATGACCTGAGCCACTCCTCCTTGATTAGTCTTTCCTAGAGAGCTCCTGATTTCAGTGACTTGTAATTAAACTGCTTCCACAACTAAGAATTAATCATTTGGTACCTTCCTTGATGCTCCAATTCCTAGGTTTGTACACTAAAGTGGTTGAGGATTTACTGTATGTGTTCTTTTACTCATACCTACTTAGTTATCATGATGTGATTGTTTACATGTGTATAGGAAATTATATCAGTATATATCCTTGACTAATATCTATTTCAAAGATTGCAATTTCCTTTTACAAGGGGAATAGGACTGTCAGGGCTAGTTGTTTTATGCAATGCAGTGACACCATCAATATTGGTTGAAAATATGATGAAAAAATAGATCAGATACAATGAGATAGATACTGTATATAATTTATTGTTGAAGGGGTGTTTTTTTTTTTTTTGGTTCAGAAAAGAATAAAACTGTATAAATGACATTATATTTAAAATATAAAGACAATTCTTCCAGATCAATTGATGATAAAACATTACATGCACTTTCTAATAGAGGAATGAAGTGGAAAATTAAGGAACTATGAAATGTTCACACACAGAAATCATTAAAACACAAATTTAGAAAGACATTAAAGACAGAACTTAATAATTTCAGTTTTCCATATGATCAGTCGAAATGAGGAAGGGTTGTGAGGTAAAACTTCTTCTAATGTGATAAAACTCATCATCACCTATTCTCCAGGTTAACTTCCTCTACCAGAGAGTGAGCAGCTCTCACCCATGATGGCAAAGTTTTGAAACGCATCCAATGTTAACAGCTTCCAGAAAACCACCCTTGCCTGTCTACATTCAAACTACTTTCAAATGAATCAAGGATCTGGTTTGAACAAAATAAATCATAAAATACTCTTATTACATCGGAAAATACAAAACTAATGCTAAACTACTTCAAAATAGTATAGCATCACAAAAATTTCGACTATGCCTGGAAGATGTATTGGATTATTAAGGCGAATACATTCTGGAAAAAAAATAAGTCTGTGGGGGAGGCCAAACATAAGGTATGAGAGTCCACTCTATGTCATTAATAAAAAGTGAAGCTATATAAATAAAATATGAGTATCTTTGGAAGGTTTCTAAGAAAGTGTTACCTGTAATTGTAATTTGTAATTAATACTGGGCAAATATATATACAGAGAGATAAGCACATTGAAATTGCACCTATAACATAGTATTCTCATACATAGTTCTCAGTCAGCCTAAACCTACTTTGCCCAGTTTACTTAGGCTTAAAATAAACAGCTCTACTTCTAAAATTATAGTTATGCGTTTACCGATTGACTGAATGTGTTGTAATGGTGTGTGGTGTGGTGTATGTAGGTCAGAAGGCAACTGCAGGAGTTGGTTCTCCTCTGCCCCATAGTTCTTCACAGCCTAACATAGATCGTCAGCCTTGGAGCATACAACTTCACTTGATGAGCTATCTCACGGGCCCCATAGCTTATCTTTTCAATTAATAATTTTAAGGGGGAATAGACACTTTCTATTAGTCCTTAGTTTCTGTGCTCAGTGTTGTATTGAATGCAGTATGATTTACCCCTGAAGTATACTTCTGTCTTTGTCACACGTAAATGACCTATTACTGTGATTAGCATCTTAAAGATAAGTAGGGAGAAAAGTTGATAAGTCAAAGTTTTGAAAGCCAGAGACATTGAGAATAAATGACTATTGACCCCCAGTTTAGAAATAAATCTGTCATTTTTCTTTGAGTAAAAGGAAGTTAATAGTTTAGATTACGTGCAAGTATTTTGTGACACAATCATTAACAAATGCTCATTTCATTCAGGCCTCTATAATTTCTGCTACCAACAAAGGAAAGTCAAGAGGTGGGCATGCACAAATTGCCTTCTGGTAAATACTCTGATTTGGCTCACAAGTATATTTGTTTCTAACACATCATGAATACAGTTCCTTTTTGTTCTTTTTTCTTTTCTTAAACATCTCGTAAACAGTGCTGAAAGTCTGAATTTGCTAATATAATTCTCACCCCTCAGTTATTTGAACTTTGGGCATAGCTGTTTTCTCATTATTTTAACAATTTGTTTTTGATAAATTCATATCGTGAGAATGTTGACTAGAATTTTGCAATCCCAATTAAACCCATGAAATAAAATTAACATTTGCTATCAGAAACAAGAAATAAAATAACTCTTTAGAAATGAAATTTTATAAATGTAATACAAAATTAATAAATAAGATTTCAGGTAATACTTTAAAAACCCCATTTTGATGCATGAAAACAAAAGCAAATTTGACAATAATTTCCATGTTTTCTCTAAACATTTTTGCTACTTTCCTTTTTCTATTCCTGGGCACAAATTTCTTCTATGGGAAATAGTAATTTAATTGTAAGTCCTGGGTTCACAGGAAAAAAAAAATGGTGATCCAGAGAACTCTTACTAGTAGTCAAACATTCCCCTTAGTTAGTTTGTTTGTTTGTTTCTTTTTTTTTTTTTTCCGAGACAGGGTTTCTCTCTATAGCCCTGGCTGTCCTGGAACTCACTCTGTAGACCAGGCTAGCCTCGAACTCAGAAATCTGCCCGTCTCTGCCTCCCAAGTGCTGGGATTAAAGGCATGCGCCACCACTGCCCGGAGTTCCCCTTAGTTTCTGCTAGGAAGCACCAGGCAATTGAGTCTCTTAATACATCTTTCAAATGCTTATATTAAAACGTACTAATGGGCCACCCACGTGATGATCACATATCAGATAGTTGAATAAAGTTTAGAATTATAAATGATTATTTTACCCTCAAAATTGCTTTGCATCTTCAATTGTTCAAACAGTTCTGCACACAGCTAACATTATTTTATATTTAGGTCATCAAATGAACCTCTGATCACATTCTTTTATTGCATTTTGCCCTAAACATTGCACTCATTTTCTTGAAACTCACAAATGAAACGAAGGACACTTGGTAGGTAATCTTGCTTTTCACGCATGAGTAAAAATATAAAATAAAACTCACTACCTGAGGCAACCGACACATATACAGCAGAAGACTGCCTGGTCTGCTCTCAGTGAGAGAAGATGCACCTAACCCAGGAGAGACTTGAGGCCCCAGGGAGTGGGGAGATCTGGCGGGGTGGGGGTGGGGGTATCCTCTTGGAGACAGGGTAGGAGGAATGGGATGAGGAACTGCCAACTGTCAACCTGTCAACTGTTGGAGGCAGACCTGGAGGGAGAAAACAAGTGGACTATAAAAAAGATTAAAGATAATTTAAATAATATACACTCGCAGTTACCAAATTTTGTTAGATATTTCTCACTGATAAGAGCTGGGTCAGGAAAACAAAACAAAACAAACCAAACAAACAAACAAAAAACCCCATGGTATCGATATTTTTAATGGATATTGAGAAACACCAAATTTGGATATGGCAATAGTATTTTTGGGTTTGCTTTCTTTTTAATTAATAGTTTTATATATTTACACTCAAAATGTTCCCTCTCCTCCCTGTCCCCCTGCCAGAGTTCCTAATCCCATCTACCCTCCCCTTTGCCTCTGAGAGAGTGCCCCTTCATCTACCCACCCACCCCATCCCACCCCACCACTCACCCAAATCCCCATCCCACCCCACCCCACCCCTGGGAGCCCCTCTTCCCTGGGGCATCCACTCTCTACATGATTAGGCACATCCTCTCCCAGTGAGGCCAGACAAGGTAGCTCTGTGTTACATATATGAGGAGAGACACAGACCCTCGCAGCTCCCAGAGGTTCAGGTTAGTTGAAACTCTTAGTCTTTCTATGGAGAGAAGGCTATGAGATACTTGTAATGTTTAATCTATTCTAGGATTTTTAAATACTATCAACACATTTATCTCCTCAAATGTTTATCACTCATTTCTGACAAAAACTTTCAAAGTTCTTATCCCACGGGAGAGTAGAATTAGTTACTGCAGGAAAAATAAAGTAACTTTGCTTTATTTGATTATTTGTATGCATAGGTTTTAAGCCTATCAAGCTGATCAAAATTTTGGTAAAAGAACAGAGAGATATTTTGAAGGCAAAGAGAGAAAATTTTGAAAATAGGAGAGAATGATACTAAGTAGAAAGTGTGTAATTAACTAAATTCATTTTGAACAGGACAGATGGAAATCTGTCATTGACCTACTTTCTACACTTCTATTTTTTCCTTCGTGGGATCTATCTTCTTCCTGTATTCAAAGAAGAACACAGTGCCTTAATTAGCTTATTTCTGTTGCCATCTTCAAGATCTCGGCAGCTTTTTCTGTCCCTCTTTCTACACATATTTTTAACATCTTCCTCTGCCCTTCCATCAGTAGTCTTTTTCTAAACATTAAGTTAAAAGAATAGTAGCCTATACTTTATTTTAAATTTGGAATATTATTTAAGCACTTCATCAATAAAACTCTCCATAGTTTTAGAAGCTGCATTCTATCCTGTTTTCCAGGAATGCATAATTTCATGCCCCAAATCAGATATAAATGTTTTAAAATCTGGTCCTTCTTAACCTTCCTGCCTAATTGTTGAATCCCTTCTATTCAACACAACTGATTTACCAACAGGCGTTAGTTCATGATTTTTAATAATAAAAGAGGAATTTATAATTCTTAATGTTGTTCTTAAAACTACATATCTTAACTTGTATTTTTGTTGTTGAAATTCTCTTTTCATACTCTATCTTAAATATATCAAATAATTGGTATACTATATACAGTTTTGTTTTAAAATTATTTTTATGAAGATTTATGCTTCAACTTACATACACTTGGTTCATTATATTCACTTCTATTTTTTATTTATTAATCATCTTTTAAAATGACTTTGTAATAAAGAGTAACAGAAAATGAAACTAAAAGAGCTAATAAATAGCAGCATATAAGACCATTGGTAGAAATTTAACAGTCTTGAAATCTTATTGGCTCAACTGTTCAGTATTTCCTCTGTAATGGTCTTGAATACTAAGTTAAAAATGGATAAATGTTAAATTTTGTTATATATTAACATTGTATATATTTTTAGTCATAGGTGATTGATCTGTATGAATGCTTATATATAGCAACTATATTATGTCACATTTTATAGTGTAGCAGACAAAAGCAATGATGATGAACTAAGCTAAGAATTCAAAGTGTTGGGAGTTAGCTTGGTCTCCCCTCGCTTAGGATCATGTGTGTCTTTGTAGTCGGCAGGTCTGGCCTGCCATTGTGACAGCTCTCCATTCCATATCTGTCTTTCCTAGTAGGTGGTTAAAAGTTAGTATTTTGACCATGACATCTCTGGGAATAATTGTGAATCATAATAAAAGATTTCCATAGCACCATGATCCGTGATTATTTAAAAAAAAATTTTTTTTAAATATCAGTCAGTTGTCTATATTAATTTCTGTGTCCACATTGCTCCAATTCACTAAAAAGACAGCAATCTGTTTCCCTGTGTATGATACCTATCTGGTGTGTTTGTTTGCTAGCTATTTGGATGACGGATTTTATTGTCTAAAAATATGTTCTATTAAATTGAGAATTTTAATTTTTCTATGTTCAGGAGCTAAATTAGGAGATGAAATATAATATTGGCCATATGACTGAATTAGTTAAAGAATATCCATTTGCATATTGAATTTTATTTGCAAATCTTTACTTGGCATTGCTTATGTGTTGTGGATTTAAGATGGTCTGGTAAAATTTTTGCCTTCTATGTGCCAGAACTAGCATGTATTCTTTGTGTTTTGAAAATGGAAAAAAAAGCTCTGATATCTGTTACCATTCTATTTAAACTATTATAATTTGTGGAAAATATGGTTACAGAAACATCATTATTATATAAATTGTATTATAAAATATATTTTAATTGTTCTCTACATTAAAATATTTCACTTTTAAATTATTCATTTAACAATTGGAAGATGTAGAGCACGTTTTTTAACAATCTATTTAAAGCCTGGAATAAGAGGCAGGCTGATCTTAACTTGAAACTTAGAAATATAATACAGTCTAAGGACTGTGGACAATTACGATCAATAAAAATGCATTTTTCACAATATAAATATATTTGAAAAAATTATTTTACCTAAATCATCAATATTAATGATTTTTAGTGTGACATTTTCTTTCTGAATATAGCCTATATTTTTAATAGTACAGAAATATAATGTAAATTATTTCATCTTTCATATAAAGACATTTTATTTGAACCTATTTATTGACATCAAGGAAAATAATATTGGAGAATAAATAAAATATTATGTTTTCTTTAGCATCCATATTTTTCAGGCATGACAATCAGAATACTTGATTTTATTTTTGCATGATCAAATCTGCATTAATATATGTATGTTTATATAGGAAAATTTCTAAGAGAATTTGTATCCTTATGATGTTGGTTTTTATTGTACGTATTCATTTCCTGTTCTTATGAAAAATCCTTAATAATCTTTCTGAGTTTCAAAGGTCTCAAGTTAAGTAGATCTACTTAATCTATCTAGATGTTAATTTAATGAAGTAAAGATGCAGTGAGAATATATCTGTATTTGGGATTGTATATGTATATGTAATTTAATTGACTAAGTTTTTCAGGCATGGTCCTAGTGACTTATGTGTACTCACTTAGACCTCACCTTCTAAAGAATTCCACAAAGCCTGTGATTGATACATGACTCAATAGGAACATCCAATTCATAAGCTCTAGTAATTAGGAGCTATGTATTCAAAGTCATAATAAATGAAAGCTTAAAATATGGACACAACACTTACAAAATGCTCATTTTGATGCCATTCAGAGTTTGAGCTGAATACACTGCCACAAAGTGGCAAGAGGACATTCCAGCAGGAAGATCCAAATCAACCATTCCTCCTACTGTCTGTTGACTAATGTCTGCTGCTATCTATTTGTTATGTAATATTTAATTGTCTCTATAGCACTATAAATACTGTGTGGAAAGCTAAGGGATTGGCATGACAAGCCCAAGTTCACACAAAATTATCATGCTTCCTTTATTTATACCTTCCCTTCATTCTCCTCTTCAAGGCGAGTATTTGAGAAATAATACAGATGAAAACTGCAGATAGGTCAGGAAAGGAAAGTCAAGGTCAAATAACTGGACGTAATATGGGAAGAAAAAATGTCTGTAGACAGCCTAGATCATCAAGGTGTCTGTTTCCTGCTTTAAAGCAAATCTCCAAGTATGATTTAATTTTTGTGTTTGAATCTGTGGATACTGATAAAAGTAGTTGATGAGATATAAATAAAGATAGGATTATACCTGATTAGATTCATTCATATTATTTATTTGAGTAAAAAATGTAATCACATGTACGAATGCACATCTGTATGTAGGTATGCACATGTGAGATCAGAGACCCCAGGATCCAAGGGATATCAGATTCCACTGGAACTGGAGTTACAGGTGCTTGGGAAGTACTCAATATGGATTGTAGAAATCAAACTCTTGTTATCTGCAGGAACAGTATATGTTATTAACTGCTGAGTCATCTCTCCACTCCTGTCCATTAATAATCTTTCCTCTTCCTCTCTCCCTGTTTTCCTTTGAAAAGTTGATATAATAATATTTTTTGATATTTATTGCTACTTCAGAACATGTAATTTCTACTAGAGTTTAAACATTACTGCATACATTAGAAGAATCCCAGTCACGTACACATGTAATTATTTCATTCTGCACATTTATTTTATACATTGTATATCATGCATAACATTTATAAGTAAATCATTATTTTAAAATATTAAGTAATATCATATACCTGTATACATCTTATGCATCTTTCAGAATATTTATTAACACGTTAGGCTTCAGAAATCATCATACCAATCACTCAGACACCAGGCTCTAATGCCAGAGCAGCTCTTGTGATTCTTCATTCTTGTTCTTGGTTCTTCTTGAGACAGTGGGGAAAGCATCGGTGGGGGTAAGATTTGGTCTTATGAGATATTTAGGGTTGCTGTATAATAGTAAAATATTTACCTATTTTAGTCTCAATTACTTTGCTACTGTAGTTACACGCCTGAATCCCTTAGAGTCCAGAACTGTAGTCTCTGTCATTTAACATCTCATCTTAACATAGCAGGGTATTGAGTGAAGGGTTAATTGCTACAGCCTTTTCCCTTTGTCCAAATGCCTCAATGCTTGTCAGGCTAGGGGGAAGTTTGGAGCAATAAATTTCTTTTGAACCAGGAGAAGACGATCACACTCGCAGAAGAAAAAACTTTTACACAAGCAAATATGGATTAAACTCACACAAATTCATATACAGATCCATGCATGCACATTTCTTAAATCTCCATTATAGCCACCTGGGCCCAGCTATCTCATAATTACATACTTACACACACACATATATACATACTTACATATGTTTATGGAGCAAAAGACCAAGTGCCAGTGCAGAAAGAACTCATTCATTCTTGATGAAAAAGAGCTCCGAGTTTATTGAATAGAGAAAAGAAAAAGCTTCTACCATTTTATTGCTAAATGAATTAAACCCAAGTCTGTAAGAAGAAAGTTTTTTTTTCTTTTTAATATGACTAAGCCTGCCTTGCTATTACAAAAAGACCTGTTCTGTCCCATGGTAAGGAGTAGTCTGCCCCCTCCTGCTCTCTAGCTTCTTCTTCTCTCCTCTTCCTCTTAGCAATCTGCACATTGCTCTCTTTGTATTTTCAGTAGCTTTATAATTTCTAAGTATTTCATTCTGCATTCTCCTTCTAATCTTGCTCTTTCCTCCTTTTCTGATGTCACAGTAATGTCCTTATTCTCAATAACATTACTTCTAGTGATATACCTTTACTTGTAAGTTGTTTTTTTGAGTTAAGTTATGCCTAAAAAGAGTGTACTAAGCTCAGTTCTGTCTCTTCTCTTTTTCCTCAGCACTTACACATCTTTCAGATTACATGGTCACATGGTAAAATGTTTACACATGAATTCAAATCATAAATTGTATAAGAAATTTATAACAGAGAATGTTTACATGCATATCCATTAGGATTAATTATATGGCAAAACATTATCATCGGTCCCAAGTTCAACAGGTTCATGGAGCGTTAAAAACCATCACATTTATTTGACTAAGTATTAGTGAAGTTTTGTATAGATAACCAAAGTCATTGTTTCATCATATGTTCTCACAGCTAGAGTAAAGCATTAGTCCCATTTTTGTGACATTAGGTTAATGTTTTTAAAACCTGTTGGAATGTGCTCTCGTCAGTACATGCCTGCTTGCTATCTCACAAGAAATTAACTCATAGCAATAAAGAATGGCAGTGTTCTCATTGCAATTTTGATTATCAGAGAGAAACTAATAGCAGTCCCACTATAAATGAGCTTAATAAATACTGATATAAAGTTTAGGAATTCTTATAGGCTCATCATTACAAATTAAGAAGTTATCTATTTATCTACATAGCATCACTACAACACAGTACATCTTCATTGTTCCGCAGAGATCTCCTCAAACAGATGGGCTAACTCGTAGTGATTGTTATATATGTTTAATAATAACAGGGAAAGCATATTAATAGCAGAAATGTTTTCTAACATGGATTCTCCGGGCTTTGTCTGCCCAAGAAAATCTGTCATGGATTATAATGCAAGGCAGACTCATCTCAGGAAGATCACCTGCTATTTGCCTATTTAGCTATTTGGCTCTTGATACTCCTGGGCTAGTTTATTGAAGGTACATCCCAATACTCATAGATCAGTGTCACAAGCTTGATTCTGGTGCTAAGGAAAACTGCAAACATTTCTTAGGACAAACTTATGAAGAAAAAAATTTACAATGAGCTCATAAACATGAATGTGTCAGGGTGCTCAGCCCTGACTTAAGCTATTTTAGCTAGCTAGACAGAACAACTGACTAGCATGAAATAAAATGGCTACAGCTATGCTAGGGGGGTCAGCAATATAGATGTGTGTGTGTGTGTGTGTGTGTGTGTGTGTGTGTGTGTGTGTGTGTGTGTTTTGAATATATGTATGTATATAGGTGTATATAATTTTATTATATATATATATCAAATTTTAAAGTGTTCTTCAGTATTTAAGTATTTAATAAGTGAGCATTAGAAAATACACTTATGTGACAAGTATATATTGTAGGTAGAAAGAACAAAATTTTAGTCAAGTCTACAATTTTCCCATAAACTTAGAATGAACAACAATTTAGCCAAATGTAAACAAATCAGAATAAGGAAGTACAGTCATCGCAAGAGCTAAATTTTAAAAATAAATAAATGTTATATTTCTTTCAAATTCGTACTCCTATAATTTTATGTCCTCATTTTTAAACTAATTTAAAAATACTAAGTAATTATTTCAGTGGATAATTTCATGATGACATATATGAGGAGAATAAAATTTTAATATGCAATGCAATCCCACTGTATTGCGAAGAAAAGTTCAGAAGGATACATATCGAAGAATAGAAAATAGACTGATAGAAAATCTAAAGATTTAATAATTACATTAAAAGAATTGAAATCTGACTTATTCCATATCTACAAAAACTTTAAAGGAATGGATATCAATTTCTATTGGCCTCGACAGACTTTCTTTTTTTTTTTTTTTCCTCCTTTTTTATTTTTGATACTTTATATACATTTCCAATGTTTCCCCTTTTCTGAGTCTCCTCTTTGTATACCCCCCATCCCCTCCCCAACCCGCCTCTAGGAGGGAATTCCACCTCCCACCCCACCCCACCCCCGTCCACCCATCCCCATTTTCCCGCCTTGATATTCCCCTTTACTG
>CM052709.1:15572915-15599534 GCA_028551405.1 Uromys caudimaculatus
TCTTTTGTGACTGAGTTACCTCGCTCAGGATGATATTTTCAAGTTCCATCCATTTGCCTGCAAATTTCGTTAAGTCATTGTTTTTAATAGCTGAATAGTACTCCATTGTGTAGATGTACCACATTTTCTGTATCCATTCCTCTGATGAGGGACATCTGGGTTGTTTCCAGCTTCTGGCTATTATAAACATGGCTGCTATGAACATGGTGGAGCATGTGTCTTTATTACATGTTGGAGCATCTTCTGGGTATATGCCCAGGAGAGGTATAGCTGGGTCCTCCTCGACAGACTTTCAAAGTTTGACATTTTCTTACTGTGGGGGAGGAGGCGGTTTACCTCAGTGACAATGCCCCTTTATAGTCCATCATTGAGGTAAGTTATGGCAGAAACTCAAAACGTGCAGGAACTGATGCAGAGATCATGGAGGGATGTTACTTACTGGGTCTCTCAGTGTGGCTTACTTATTCATTTCTCTTAGATGTATACATGTCCATAAGTGTCCACATATTTATGTGCCTGTCAAAATAGAACAACATATATATCACTTATTTCTTTATGGTATACATATTCTTTAATGTACATTGGGCATTGTAAACTTCAGTGCTTTTAGTCTTTAAACACTCACTAACATAAAGGTTTCAACTGTTATGTGAAGACCTCAAGAAAGATAAATATTTTAAATATAAAATTTGACTGAAATCATGAGACTTATAAATGTCAAAGTTTGAATTTAGGTTCAAATTCTGTCATATTTTAATCCCCCCTCCTCTCTCTCTCATTTGTGTGTTATGAAATATATATATATATGCATATATATATATATATGAAAATTTGTGCTTTGAAATACTCTTCAACAACAATCAACCACTTCACTAGGACTTACATAATGAAGCACAGAAATACACAAGGCTTGGGAACGGGACCCACCTGACCTAATTTTTGTTCATAGCTATAATTTTTCAATTCACCGAAATTCACCTAAGTGTTCTTTGAATTAATTAATTGCATCTTGAGATATACTTGATTAACTGCAAAATGAAATTTAAAATGCCTATCTGTCACGATTAATAGGAAGAATTGTTGCACTCTAACTTCCTGTCACATAGTGTAACTGTAAGCATCAGATAATATCAGTATAATTTACATAGTTATCTGTGACTAATATGTATGAAACTAACTACTGATATTTTAAGGCAGGAACACACATATTCATGTCTTTTTGTGTTAAGAGCTTCGTATCAGTGTATGTAAATAAATGATAATAAAACAATTTCAGTACACAGAATAAGCAGGTCAGATTTTTGCATTTAGGAATGTGTGTGTGTGTATGTGTGTGTGTGTGTGTGTGTGTGTGTGTGTGTGTGTGTGTGTGTGTGTAAATAATTAATGACAAAAGAGCTCATAAATTTTAAAGAAAGCAAGGAGAGTAATATCACAGGATTTGGGAGGAGAAAAGGGAAGTTGAAATTAAGTTATTAGTTTTACCTGTTATTCAAATTACCATTTACATAAAATTGTAATAGACGCCTTAAAATTATCTATTTAGCTTATGCATTTCCAAGAAGCTTCTGCCATGGCTGTCCTCTAACTCAGTCAATAAGTAGTCTCTAATTTCCAAGCAGCTCTCCTCCCTAAGCCTTACTAGTACAGGAAGTGCAGGCATGGGTCATCATATCGGCTGAAAACAATGGTTTATCTTAATTTTCATAGTATACAAAAATGTTGATATTTACCCTTCCCTAGTCACCTCTCAATACCTCTCATATGCCTTTCTTAAGAATTCAGCTCAATTTTTCATTAATTTTTCACATACACAAAGACAAACACACATATGTGAGTCTGTACATGTGTGTGTGTGTGTGTGTGTGTGTGTGTGTGTGTGTGTGTGTGTGTGTGTGTGCATGTATTTTGGTATATAAATACACATATACATTCATAAATATAAAAGTATGACATACTCAGTTTTTATATTGAAGTTGTAACATTTGTTTATTCTTCGTTGGAAAAAGTATAATGAATAAATTCTTTGAAGAAAGAACTGACATAAACAAATTGATCTAAAAATTGGTATTTTTAGTAGAATAGAATTTCTATTTGATGTCATTTTATAAATAAGGCAGATGATTCTGAGTAGGTACGTGACAAAAACTTGTTTAAGGTAAGCAAGCTCATAATACTGATAGCAGCATTAAGATTTTGAATATTATATGTATAATTTCAAATTAATGAAATTAATATGAGTCACATATATATTATGGATGTCTGTTATAAATAAATATATACTCTTCATGGCTTTAGCATGAACTCCATATGACTTTGTGTTATTCTTTGAGGTGTTCTTTTAAAATGTGAAATAATCAGAGGTTTGAAAATAATTTTCCCATATCATCTGTTACAGTTAGAAATATATAGATAGTAAAATTTGCAAGACTTATTATAAGAAGATTAAGAACTGTGCTCTGTGCAGCACTGAACATTTTCATTAGAGAATATAAATTGAAATTAAATGATAAGATTAAAGACCATGCAATTTGAAGGCATAAGGAAGAAATTTTTTCCAGTTTTTATGAAACTTCAGAATATCAAGTTATTTCATTTTCTACTGAAGTAAATACACAACTAGAAAGACTTGTCAACATTTCATATATATATAAATATATATAATATATATTTACATATATTTTTATTATTTTATTATTATTGTATTTTTATTTTTATATTTTATATATATTTTGTATAATTTGTTTTCTTCTTTGATGCCAACTGTAGAAATAGTGTATCTCTTAACATTGTGATTAGCTGTATTATTGTCAAGCAGATTAAAGACATAAATCCCTAAAAAATTCACCATTGTGATTTCAATATACCTACAATTTATATTTTTAATCCAAGGTTTTCAGTCCAAATGAATGGGTCAATTCTGAAAATGAACCAGTACAGACCATAAAATAACTACATGCAAATGTTGCATAGTTCAGAAATGTTCAGTTATATATCTGAAATATTCTCTTTTGGCAGCCTCTGAATTCTTTGAAAGAGAGCAGATGCATAGACTTAATCTACTGTGGACACTTTCTGGATTCTCATAAAATGGGGGATTGAATTAGGCTGCAGTTTGCCTCCTGACAGATCTGGTCTGTATGCCATCATTCTGATACCACTCTCTGTCAACTGCCAGGTCGGTAACACGATTTGCCTCTCTAATGCTTGTCTATCTGTTAATCTGTGATAAACTAGAGGTGATGGTGTCTGTCAGGTCAAATTACTTATGACAGTGTCTGGCAGAAATTCAAAACAGGAGTTTAGATGAATCATCAATGAATTCTTTACTAACATCCACCACAAATATTATTTTTATTTTACTTCTACAAACAGATACAAAATTTTGCTATTGAAATAATAATGCTCTTGTTTTATAATCTTGATTTTTCCTATTTTTCAATTCCTTCATTTCAGATTTTTTTTCTAGTGTGTTGATTTGTAATTGTTCTAGCAATATAAACATTCTTGTACATGGAGAGGAAAAACAAAGGAAAGCATTTGCATTTTCCATTTCCAAACAAAACTACTTCAAATTATCCATAGAAAAGAGAGATCAAAATATGTATGAAAGTGAAAATAGAATTCACTTTTTAATATTAGTCTTCAACTTACTGTTTGTTATAATTAGCATATTTAAGAAAACTTATCTAGATTGTTGAATTTCATTCTTTCCAAAAAGCAATACTATTCATAAGTGCATCAGAAACCACTTAAAAAATATTACTATTTATTATCATTCCATGAATGCAATGATAAGATATTAGACAGATGGGAGGGCTCCTGAGGCAAGAGGTGTTTCTCTACTAGTGGTGAATCTTCAATGCCCTTGAACACGCCTAGGAATGTTTTCTAATGATAATTAACATATTGACAGTGAATGAATGGCTTTAGAATATCAAGTTGTGATTAGAATTCTACTAAATTCTACATAAGTCAGGACATAACTTTTAAATTAAAATAGTACTAACTGAGGGCACGCATAGGAAATGTAAAGATACATTAATACCATCAACATGATGAATATCTAACACAGAAAATACATGAAGCTTATCATTTGAATTCATAATGTGAATTAAAGAAAATGTAAAACCTTTGGAGTTGTGTAAGTTTTACTAATATAGGCAGTATTTAGAAATATATTATATATTGTGGAAAAACCAGACCCCCCCACAGAGCTCCCAGGGACTAAACCACCAACCAAAGAGTACACATGGAGGGACCCATGGCTCCAGCCACAAATGTAGCAGAGGATGACCTTGTTGGGCCCCAATGGGAGGAGAGGCCTTTGGTCCTGTGAAGGCTTGATGTCCCAGTGTAGAGGAAGGCCAGGGTGGGGAGGCAGTAGAAGGTGGGTAGGTGGGCAAATATCCTCATAGAAGCAGGGGGAGGAAGGGTGGGACAGAGGGTTTCCAGGGAAGAAACAGACACGGGATTACATTTGAGATGTAAATAAAGAAAATATCCAAATTAAAAAAAGAGATTCTAAAATTTTAAACAATGATAAACTTTCCACTATTTTATCAGTTCATCTTCAGAATAGAATGCCCCTAAGCAATAGTTTCACAGTTATTAGTGATCTAATTTTGATAGAGAGATCATATGGTACACTTGAAACTGAAAATTTTAAATACATCTCTAGGCTTGAGATATGCTATTCATTAATACTTAGTAATTATGCTGATATGATTATTTTTTGCATTTTTCACCTCATTTATAATCTCACACATTTTTCTCTTTTTTTACATTTTTTCTTTCATTAAAAATACATTATTTTCTCATACAATATATTCTGATTGTAGTTTTCCCACCATCTACTCCTCCCAGCTCCTAACTTCCTCCTCTCCCCTATGGAATGACTATTTTCTATCTCTCATTAGAAAAAGAACAGACATCTACGAGATGTCAACCAAGTATGGCGAAATAAAACATAATAAAATAAAGCAAAGCAGAGAAAGTTATGGCAATACAATAGGAGAAATAGAGTAAAAAATACAGGCACAAATAAGAGACCCAATTTCTCACAGTCAAGAATCCTATAAAAATTCTAAGTTAATATCTATAGTATATGTGCAAAGAACAAGGCAGGAAGGTCTTGGTATATAACCTTGTTGGCCTGATGCCCACTGCTTCAATCTCTGGGACCTCATATGGGCTTTCCTTAGTTGACTCAGTTGTTCTTCTGGTATTGTCCATTTCAAGTGGCGCTCTCTCTCTCTCTCTCTCTCTCTCTCTCTCTCTCTCTCTCTCTCTAATTTTTGGATATTTACTTTATATACATTTCGAAATTTTTCCCCTTTTGTAACCGCCTATTCCATTCTCCCTCCCCTTGCCCCAGGAGGGTGCTCCACACACACATATCCACCTCCCTCTTCCCTCCTCAGCATTCCCCTACACTGGGACATCCAACACCCTCAGACCCAAGTACCTCTCCTCCCACTGATGGCCAACAAGGCCCTCCTCTGCCACATATGTGGCCAGCACCATAGGTCTCTCCATGTGTTTTCTTTGGTTGGTGATCCAGTATCTGGGAGCACCGGGGGGTGGGGGGGTCTGGCCAGTTAACACTGTTGCTCCCTCCATGGGGCTGCAAACCCCCTCAGCTCCTTGAAACTCCTTTCCAACTCCTCCACACATTGTCTCAATATTCCCCACTGTGAGCATTTTGTTCACCCTTCTAAGAAACTAAACCATCCACATTTTGGTCTTCCTTTTTCTTAGGCTTCATATGGTCTGTGAATTGAATCTTGGGTATTCTGAACTTTTGGGCTAATATCCAGTTATCAGTGAGTACATACCGTGTTTGTTCTTTTGTGACTGAGTTACCTCACTCAGGATATTTTCAAGTTCCATCCATTTGCCTCCAAATTTCATGAAGTTGTTGTTTTTAATAGCTAAGTAGTATTCCATTGTGTAAATGTACCACATTTTCTGTACCCATTCCTCTGTTGAGAGACATCTGGGTTGTTTCCAGCATCTGGCTATTATAAATATGGCTGTTATGAACAAAGTGGAGCATGTGTCCTTATTACATGTTAGAGCATCTTCTGGGTATATGCCCAGGAGTGGTATAGCTTGGTCTTCAGGTAGTCTATGTCCAAGATTCTGAGGATCCACCAAACTGACTTCCAGAGTGGTTGTACCAGCTTGTAATCCCACCAGCAATGGAGGAGTGTTCCTCTTTCTCCACATCCTCGCCATCATCAGCTGTCACCTGAATTTTTGATCTTAGCCATTCTGACTGGTGTGAGGTGGAATCTCAGGGCTGTTTTGATTTGTATTTCCTTGATGATTAAGGATGTCGAACATTTCTTGAGGTGCTTCTCAGTCCTTCGAGTTTCCTCAGTTGAGAATTCTCTGTTTAGCTCGGTTCTCCATTTTTTAATAGGGTTATTTGGTTCTCTGGAGTTTAACTTCTTGAGTTCTTTATATATATTGGATATTAGCCCTCTATCGGATGCAGGATTGGTAAAAATCTTTTCCCAATCTGTTGGTTGCCATTCTGTCCTATTGACAGTGTCCTTTGACAGAAGAAGCTTTGCAATTTTATGAGGTCCCATTTATCGATTCTTGATGTTAGAGCATAAGCCATTAGTGTTCTGTTCAGGAACTTTCCCCCTGTGCCCATGTGTTTAAGACTTTTTCCCACTTTCTCTTCTATTAGATTCAGTGTATCTAGTTTTATGTGGAGGTCCTCGATCCACTTGGACTTGAGCTTTGTACAGGGAGATAGGATTGTATCAATCTGCATTCTTCTGCATGTAGACAGCCAGTTTAACCAGCATCATTTGTTGAAAATGCTGTCTTTTTTCCAATGGATGGTTTTAGCTCCTTTGTCACAGATCAAGTGACTGTAGGTATGTGGGTTCATTTCTGGGTCTTCAATTCTATTCCATCGATCTCCATGCCTGTCACTGTACCAATACCATGAAGTTTTTATCACTGCTGCTCTGTAGTACAGCTTGAGGTCAGGGATGCTGATTCCCCCAGTTCTTTTATTGTTGAGAATAGTTTATGCTATCCTAATGAATATTGATAACTCCCTTGAATAATTTACTTAATTACATGAATATTAGTGAGTTATTTCAGAAATCAGCATTTATTAAAAGAATGCAGTTAAAAGCATGGTATTAGACTATGTATAGGTATAGATTATTTTTGTTCTACAAAAAAACAAACGAAGAAAAAAAGAAATGTACCTAAGTGCCATCTATACCACATAGTTTACAGAATACATCATGATGGAGATGAAAGGTGTAATTTTAAACCTATTTTCCAATCAAATATCAAGAGGTACTTCAGTATTCTTTCTTAATTTCTGTACCTGAATTCTCCACATATATTTTATAAATACAGTATAAATACGGTAGATATTGTGGAGAGCAGTAGAGTTGAGAAGGAGAGTAGAGCAACACAGAGGAGGAGAAGGAGGCAGTTTTACCAGGAGAAGCTTACAGGGACAGATTAGAGAAAGAACAAGCTAGAAGTAGGCAATGACAGAATGAGCAAGAGAAGGAGAATGAGCCAAAAGATTAGAAATAATCGCTATAGTTAATCTGAGGCCAAGCAGAGCAATTCAGAGGTCAAGAGAAAAGCCACATTGAATAAATCAGCTGGGAGAGGAGTCTGAGTTAGAATGGCTAAGTTGAAACATTCAGCTAGAGTTCAGAAAGTTCAAGAAAGGGTGTACTTACTCAGCAGCAAGTCTCAGAGGCTGAAAATATTCTGGGTCTAAATTAGACTGTACAGAGGCTAGACACTTCCATGCCTAGGCCTAGGTTATTAGACTGAAGCAGTAAGCCTCCCAGACAATTACTACAGGAGAATAAATGTTAATTTTACATTCTTACTTCCAGGTATAATGTGTTTAGTTATTCTTAGATAATTCATGTTCAATTGTTAGGTACGTTATACCTCAAGCTTGTTTTAAATTCAGAACTGGCTTTCTTAGCTTTCTGATTGCTGGGAAAATAGATGGTTAATCCACTCTTGAGTGGATTTTGGTTATTTCAATCTATAAAGTATAAAAATATTAACTGAAATGTATTAGAAGACTCTGCTCACTAAACTCAGCAAACAAGTAAAATCAAAGCAACATTAGTTCATACTGCTGCTGTTAGCTTTGAGGTTTGAAACCTCTTCTTTGTTCTCCTATTACATTAAATTTTTTATGAAAAATTTACATATGTATTTGCTTGTTCCAAGAATTTAAAGGTTACACAGCCTCTAATAGAATGCCCAACAAGGAAGAATAGGCTTACACAGGCTGATGGCCTCTTCCTATAGAACTGTTGTCAAGGGTTAATGAAGCCTGGCAAAGGAGCACATGCTTGCCCCACCCCACCTGGCTGACTGCCTAAAGCACTCTGGGCTTTTGTTTCTGGGGAACCAAGATGTGAATGTAAGCCATAACTTTCTAAAGTTCTGTTTAATCGCTAATCTTTCCATATCTAGCCATATTTCTCAAGATATAAAAAGCTTTGAATCAAATATTTGTTACTTAGTGGCTAACATTGCTAATTAACTTTGCTTTGCAACAATATTCAACCAGCAAATTTGAAATGTCCTTTCAGTTTAAGAATTATAAAACAAGCAGACTCTTGTGTCAGAATTCTACAATTTATGCTTTTCTGGACCTCGCTGTAGATGATTCTTGAAGAGGATTTGTCTTCTGCTCTCAAATCACCTTGAACCTTTGAACCACTGAAAACAGTTTCCACAGCAAAAAAATTTTAGGATCAGCGATAAAGAAATGAGATATGCAATTGCTCAGCCATTGAAGGCTAAGGCTCACAACCAAAAAGACAAAATCCACACAAGGATTTTGTGGACCCGTGGTTGTTTTTAATTTCCCAATGGGGGTTCTATCTTGCTGTCTGTACCTTCTAAAAAGCCTTGAGCTTTCTAACCCTTTCCTTTTGCTAGATGAAGTTACTTTTCTTAGTATAATGGAAGCAATCCACTACTTCTCAAATGGAGGCAGAACAGATGTTATACCAACATTTCTGGAGAATGTAAAAGAGCATATGCTATACCAGTTAATTTAGATATCAGCCAAATAGCTGCCTAAGTAAATATTAAACTTAGGTTACCATTATATTCATTGCTCCTAAATTCTCAGGTCATTGCAAAAGTCATGATTACTTCAGAAAGCCTAAAATTGAGCTTATATTTCAAGTGTACATCACAGTATTAAAGACAAACAAAAATACCCAAATACTTCTGAAAAATTAGTTAATGAATACATGTAAATTTTAATTGTAAATAATAACTTATAAATTTAAACTTAAAAGTTTTTGTAGTACATTTTCTCTGCATACTTATTTTTTTCATTCCAGCCATTAGCTCTTAATTTTCCTTTTTGAAGTGTTTTCTGTATTTAAACACATATAATGTATTCCTTTTAATGAAACTTATTAGTTTTACTGTATTTTAATGTAAGAAACATTTACTATTTTGAATCTTTTCTATTTCTTACCTACACTTTCTTTTTGTCATGCATAAAATATATAAAGAATTAGCTTTAGATTACTTTAATAAAGATTTACAATCTCTATAGAAATGCTTTTAAAGAATTCATATAAAAATTTCTTAATGAAATACATATTTTTAAAATTTCCATATGCATTTAATTGCATAAGCATGTATTACAATGTGTATACACATCTCTGCATGCAGGCATAGGTGCTTTTAGAATTTCTAATTTAAAGTATATTCAAAGTATATGGCTATTTTTCAAAGTTTACAGACATTTATGCTCCCAGTAGAACTTTGCTTTTTCTTCCACCACCGCCATTTGAAAGGATCTTCTTTTCTTTTGTGTTGGTGTAATAAGAGTGTTGCTATGTTACCTAAGTAGTACTTGATGTTTAATTAGTTTCTTTGAACTTACACGTTATCCCCTAAGAACAAGGTAGCATATTTGGTAATTATGATTTATTTTAAAGGAAACACTAACTGATGTCTGTTGATCTTCCTTCTGAACCTCTGGAGCGAATTCAGCACATTTCCTCTCTGACATTGTTGTTGCTTTTTGTGCTATGTGCTCACATTTTGCATGGATATCTAGCGTGAATCTCTTAATGTTTGGCTGAGGTTAACTTTGAAGTTCGAGGTTTCTGCGTAGTACATTAATCTGTGATGTAAAATGGACCTACGCACGTACATAGTAGCCATGCACCCCGTCTATAAATTTCTTTAGGCAAAAATCGCTCAGACACTTATTCTCATTATCATAAGTAGAAATATAGACAAGTGAAGGAGTACAAACTACTGATTTTTCTTGAGGATGGTAAAAGAAAACTCAGGTCCTGAGATGCGCAGAGGACTCTTGACTAAGACAAACTGTAGCTTCGCCACCTCGGATGACTGCCAATGTATGACTGACAGTCTTACTTGCAGAAAGAGGAATGGATGGGCGAGTTTAATCCACGATCCTGTCTCGGTGTGCTTGATAAGACCCTGAGAGAGCCCCTCGGCTCTCTGGGCTTTACAAGGGCTCTCTCCAGTACTACAAAGCCGCTTAAGCTTCTTGGCTGTAAGCGTTTTGCCTGTTATCCATAATGCAAACTCAGTCACCCCTCTCATGCCCGTAGGAGGCCAAATGGTCACACTGCTGGCGCTCAGCTAAGGGTCCTCCAATATTTATCCTTCAAAATTGCAAGAGCTCATGATTCTGTGCATGTCACATATTAACTGAGCATAGCTGAAAGGATAGCTCAAAGTAAACACTACAGAGAGGGGGAAATACAAAGGAACTATCCAGAGGATAGGGAGACAGACATGTATACTCCCAGTGACTTGCTTCCCTAAGCAAGTCCCACATTTTGATTCTACCAAATTATAAATCCATTGGTGACAACCAATTGGTGTGCTCTTTTTCTAATACCAACTGATTAGTCCTGAAAACATCCATACAAGTAGCGTTATACATACTGAACCAGTTATTTTTGGAAACATATATGCATATGAATATACATACATATATGAATGTAACAATTAATAAAACAGAGGCCACTGATTTGATAGCAAGGGAATAGGGAAAATGGGAGGGTTTGGATGTTAAAAACGAAGGGAAGAATTGCTGTAATTATAATACAATCTCAAAAATAAATGAAAGAAAAATCCTTGACTGAATTAATCCATTCAGGAAATTAGATCATTCATAATCCAATCATTTCCCGGAAGCCTGAGAGTTAGTAACACTTAGTTTTAAAAACACAGTTTATGTGTCCACATTTAAATTTGTATTAATAAATACTTTATTTACTTTATATCTCCAGCAGACCTTTCCCTCCTTCCTCTCTTCCTAGACACACTCTCTCCCCTCCCCTCCTCTCTATCTTCCTTCTTTGCGCTCAGAAAAGGGGAGGGCTCCCAAGGATATCAACACACTGGAATACGAAGTTGCAGTAGGACGAGGTACATCTTCTCCTATTGAGAACAGACAAGGCATTCCAGAAAAAGGAATGCAAAAGCAGGCAACAGAGTCAGGCACATCTCCTGCTCCTGCTGTTATGAGTCCCACATAAAGACCAAGCTGCCAACAGTTATGAATGTGTAGATTGCCCTGGGCCATCCTATGCGTGATCTCTGTTTGACAGTTCAGTCTCTGTGGAAAACTATGGGCAAAGGTTAGTTGATTCTATAAGTTGGTTTTGGTTTTTTTTTTTTCTTTCTGTGGTGTGCGTTACCCCACTGACAACTTCCTTCCTTCCTTCCCCTATCCCACGGGATTCTACAAGCTCCACCTAATGTTTGGCTGTGGGTCTCTGCATCCATTTCTATCACTTGCTGGGTAAAGCCTCTCAGATGACAGTCATGTTAGGTTCTTGTCTGCAAGTATAGCAGAGTATCAATAGCAGTGTCAGAGGTGGGCTCCCTCTCCTGGCACGGGTCTCAAGCGGAGTCAGTCATTGGTTGCCAATTCCCTCGTTTTCTCTGCCACCATTACCACTGATTTTAATAATATGAACACCTACCCACGTATAGGCATAAGACAGTAAATAGACGATTCTCTCTAAAAGTTTCTCTGAAGAGCACTCATTACTGTTTTTTCACTCGAAGCTACTTCAGGCTCTATTGGCTCTTTCATTAATACACTGGAAATAAACATGGGAATACAATAATTAATACCTCATTAATATTAAATAATACTCATTAATTCCTCTAATACACTGAGGATACCCTAACAGAAACTTTCTAGATGTGATTATTAGTAGGAACAGTGAAATTTACATGGGAGTAGTGTCGTTTGATGCAGGTTTGGGGGTCTGAGAGGGTTTTAAATTTAGTATATGCAATGACTGGAGAGGGTTGCATATACATAGTACCATCAGGTAGAGGAAGTAGGCTGCAACATGCATCATTTCTAAGAGGAAGCAGTGTATATAACAGAAACTAAGCACCGTGCCATGTTACTAAGCTTTCCCCTGTGCTTCCTGCTTTACTGCAGAATATACTAATAGACCACCAACTTATAGCAAATTAAAAGCTAAGAACTCCATAAGGTCATAAATGAGGTCTATAACATATACTACCTGCTTTGTAATAACCTATGCCCTAGATTGTTTTGTGTTGCTTAAATAAAAATTATGAGCAAAACCAAATTATGGAGGAAAGAATTTATTTGCCTTATATGTCTAAGTCATAGCCTGCCATTAAGGGGAGCTAAGGCAGAAACTCAAACAGAACAGGAACCTGGAGACAGGAACTGAAGCAGAGGAAACAAAGGACTGTTTGTTGACTTTCAGGAAGGGATTGTTCAGCCTGCTGTCCTATACATCCAGGCCCCCTTTGCCCAGGAGTGACACTCCCCACAAAGGGCTGGCCCTCCTGCCTCAATTACTAGTGAAGACAATGACCCACAGATGTGGCTACGAGCCACTATGATGGAAACATTTTCTCAGTGAGACTTCCTCTTCAGAGATGACCCTTGCTTATGACAAGTTGTCAAAACACCAACAAGTATAACACATCTGCCGATCATCTGCTCTGTTTTAAAAGTGCCTTGATTTATAACTGTGAAAGAAACAGCACTCAACTCAAAAGGAATAAGAGAGCTGATTTATTTTGGAGGAAAATATGAATATCACCAAGAGCAGAGTTAGGTTTTCCCAAAGTATCACTTTTCAGTAAAGTATCAATTTCATGAAGGTTTTATAGTAACATTACAAAGAAAATCATCAAATAGGTTGATGGAAACATTAAATAGCCTGGCCACAGAAGAGTGGAAGAAAATATGCTATAGGCCTTAGATGCTGGCTAGCAACCTTCTTAGCACCATGGTGGTCGGAAACCAGGGGTCAGTTTGTGCATTGTAAAGGATTCACTGATGGTCATAAAGATGTTAGTTCATGTACAAAGGAAAGTAGTGATTGGTTAGTAAAGGGTCTACTGATGTCACATGATAATTTGGCTGTTGACTTTTTAACATTTCAATCTCTACAGCATTGAAGTTCTAAGCTGGCAATAAGTTTTTGAAGTTACAGCTTCTTTCCAGGAATTCTTATTCACACTTTAAATATTAAATCTCAAAAACTGTTAGCATGTTGGAACATAGTGTGTAGGACAAGTAGAGTCTGTGTTCCCAGGCCTAGGGCACTCATATTTGACCCAAATACACTGTAATTGTTTTCCTCTGGAAGTAATAGCTGTCTTCATATAAATAATGCAAAATCTGATAGAATAAAGGCATATGAATATGCTATACTTAACATGATCAAAAATTATTCTCATTTGTACAATATTACAACTGGAGTTTTACTATATAAAATGGGAAAAGATTCATGTTGACATCTTTGAAATTTGCAATCAGTATACTTCATATGAGAGGTATGCATTTGGGCAGCCTTGCTATTTAAAACTTAGACTGCATATTTCTGCCTTACCTAAATAAGAACTTTGTGACTGCATATTCATGAGGTAAAGTTGAAACTGAGAAAATAATGATATTTGTGGTTATTGAAATTATTTAAAATGGGTAAAAGGTTTAAATCATTTGTTCTTGTTAATCATGTAGATCACGCCTCCTACCAAGCCACTAATTTTAACTTTTGCTTCAAAAGTAGACTGTTTGTCTGTTTAATTGTGTATGTGCAGTTGTGATGCCAATTGTTATGGGATTCTTTTTATGTTAAGTGTATTTGTGTTTCCTAGGTAACCTTCCTAAAATGCAAAGCTAAGGCAAACACATTAGTAATCTGGTGTCATTTAAATGAAAATTGTTAGTAGTACTATTTTTTTTTTCCAGGATTCCAGTATTCCTCGTGGAAAAAACCTGATGGTTTTTGGACTTACAACAGTAGCCATGACATCTAAAACAGAATAATGCAGTGATATTCAGGCCCATGGCAATGGTGGTCTAAATAATGATAAAATCATAAAAATAAAAGTGAGTGAAGTAACCCTCACTTGGAATTTTAACTACTGTACCTACACCCCAGTTGTAAGCCATCTTCTATGGTTGTGTATTACATAGGAAGTAGAAGGCTAACTAAAGCTGTTATTTCCATGACCTAGCTACCATTAAGGTCAACATCAGTAATGAAGTGGGACTTTGTTGTACTGCAAATTATTTTGGTGCTGCCCCTGCTCCCGTAAGAAACCACTCACCTATGTACCACACATAAGCCTTTTAAATATATTGATTTAACAAACTGGACCCTGGTATCATCATACTTTGTGTCATTTTTGGGCTCTCTGATGAATAGATGTCTTTCCACATCCCCTAATTAAAATAAATACAATTCCTTATGTCCATCATAGTGCATGCCAATCTATAGAAGCCATTCTATACTGATTTGATAATTAAAATTATTAGACATTGATGACATAAGGAACACATCAATAGACAAGTACCTTCTACCTTAACTAGAATGTATTTTCATATAATCCTAGACAAATTTAAAAAAGTTTATGTATAGCAACATAGCATTTCTGACAGATTATGTAACTGTTTAACCCCTAAAAAATTAAAATGTATCCTGAAAAGGCATTAGAAGTATGTCAAGGTTCTCACATGATAGTATTAATAATTATTATGATCTTAAAATGTTATGTTGAATGAAAATGGATTGCTTTGTCAGTTGCTAACATTTCTATAGAACTTTAATCATGGTCATTATAAATCATTCCCATCGGCAATTTTCATCCTTTTGTAAGGAAAAATTAAACTCATGGAAATTCCAAATGATTGCTTTCAGCCTAGATTTTCTCTAAGTATTTGCTCCTATGTGTTTTATTTTTTGTGTTTCCGTTGTGAAATTTTGTTCTATTGATATTAGGCAGAAGCAAATTTTCCAACAAGAACACTTACGTAGCATTTTTGAAATGACAGGACACACCCACCACAGAACAGGAGATATTGTACTCAGGCTGAACTCACTCAAAGTACATTCACACAAGTCACTATTTCTATACCTCTTGGCTTTTGGAATCTGACTTTTTATTGGCATATATCATTGTCTTTTCTACTCGAGTGGGATCACATCAGACATAGGACAAATTTCTTCTCAGACATGAATATCAAACTATAACAAATCAGAAAATTATTAATCAATACCACCATCAGACCAAATTGTAAAGAAATCATGGGGAAAGTTATTACGTTCAAAATAAACTCAAGCTATAAATACTGGCAGGTGCCTGTAATCCGAACACTTCAGAGGCTAAAGCAGGAGGACAATGAGTTTGATTCCAACCAGGGGTACATGGAAAGACCTTGAGTTGTGAATGCTTGTTTTTCTAGCAACTGCAATCTTAGATATCTTAGCACATCTTAGCTGTGTCTGCTTGCAAAATCATCCCAGCTGGGGTTGTTGATTGTGTACACTTCCTCATGGAGGTGGAGGAAGGGTCATGCGAGGCTCCTCTGTGCATCTAGCCTGTGTTTCTTAAAACTTGTTGTACAAACGTGTTGCCTTATTTGTATGTAATTACAGAGAAACACCCATCCCTGCTGAGCATAACCTTTGCAGGTGCAGCCTATTGGAAAAGGAAGAACCACAGGTCTCTAAGCAGCACCTCACCTGTGTTCTAGAAGAAAGCCCAGTAAACACATTGTTTCCCCAGAGGGAACTTTGCTTGCATTTTACCTCCTTTAATTGCCAGGACCTAAGAGAAAAATGATAGACTTGCCTATGTCTTCCCCTATAAAGTAATCTTAGGACCACTCTGTTTCAAAGTTAACAACAAAAATGGAACTGTTTATGTCAGTCCATCTAAAACTAAACGAAGCACAAAGCCAATAGAAGCATGATCTTATGAGTGGTTACCTCACACTAAATTTCTATTAGAATTTATCTGTTTTTCCTTTTCAAAATAGTGTGTGTGTGTGTGTGTGTGTGTGTGTGTGTGTGTGTGTGTGTGTGTGTGTGTGTGTGTGTTATGAGATTACCTCAAATCAGGAACTTCAACACAGTACTTGGAAGAATCAAGTTAAGTTAAATTTGACCCAAAATCCTCCTCCATAAAAAATAGCTTTAATGGTATCAGAAGGCACAATGAAATGACAGTAGGCAAGTGAGAAAAATAATCAATATTCCAATTTAACTGTGATGCTGATGAACCAAAACAGTTTCCAGAATGGTTATATATCTACAAAAGGGCAATATTGGAACTTACAGTTTGGTGATGAAAAGCAACTGTGTAATTGTACTTAAGGCCCGTTTTATAGGAAGTTAAAATTATGCCTAGGATTGTAAACATAGCCAACTACCTGCAACTCGTGTAGTTATGGATCCTGAAGCATTTCCCACAACTGCCACATTTCCCAATTCACATAATCTCTAACTGCACTCTTGATCCTTACCTTTATCAACACAGATTAATGTCTCTAACCTCTCACCAAAAACACTCCTTGTTTCAGGAGATGGGGACAATTAATTACATAAAGCGACAACTGCTCTGCCACAAATGATCAAAATTCAGAGAACCACTGATTCTGGGGAGCCCAGCCCTAGTTGATACTTCTACAATACAATCTATGCACCTACATCTTAGAATCATTGTGAAAGAGGAGGCAGAAATATGGCAATTCTCATTGGTCCAGGCCATCTATTTTAAGACTTTGTCATCTATATTTGCATGAAAACTACACCTATGGATTTCAAATTATATGGTTGTCTCAAAAGCATTCTTACTAGTTGATAATCATGGAGCTATTTTACAAAAAAAATTATTCATTACAACACTTATTTATGTGGGTGTCTTTGGATTGTTGATTCTATTATATTTTATAACAATGCTTCTACTTCCAGGCTTAAATAATTTATACCATAAAGGATGTCCCCTTTTCATAGACTAGTCTATTGCAACACCAGGTAAACCTACAAAACAATACTGGTTGAAATCTAATTTTCTTCCATATTGAGGAAGGTTTAAATGCAAGAAGAAAATTAAAATGTACTCTTAGAAGTGCTTTTCCTAAGGTGTATTATCTACTTATGAATGTACTCCCTTTGGCTATCAGACTATCAAGTTCTTTTTAATTTCTAACTTTATAATATTTAACATGAGTGCAGGAGGCTGTAACTTGATGTTATAACTCCAAAGAAAAGATAAAAATGCTTACGGTCTCTAACTATCTTAGGAATAGAGTTACTGACAACACATTTAATTAATAAAGTCCAAAATGGTATAAATAATAAAACCATATACAGTTCCTGTCATTTACAAAAAAGGAATCCTATTCTGTCTACATTATAAAAGAAAATCTAAGTGGAGACAAACTAAGTTTTATATCAATCCTAAGGGAAGAACAAATTAACCTCAATATACTTTGTAAAATGCCATGGTGAGGAGGAGGTAGATTTATTTTTTACCTTTTAGCTACACACACACACACACACACACACACACACACACACACACACACACACACACATTCTGTGGCGCCACAAAATTAATTGTTTTGGGCTGTTTTTGTACTAACCATATTTGTGTTTCTCATTTATATTTGTCTCTAGAATGCAAATAACAGGAGAAGAATTTGCAAAGCTAGTGTTACTTGTGACAACATTTTCTGAACTCATGTTCATACATTCGTAATTGTACCATGACTGCCATCTTTAAGCCAAGAACACTGTACTATAGGCAATGTCTCTCTAGTAATTGAAATGATTAGACATTGGCATTTAAGAAATATGTCTTCAAACAAGTGAAAACTTATATATATATATAATTTTTTCATTAGATGCTAAAAGGCACATTAAATGAAGATTTGTATATGAATGTATCCTATTCCTATGTCATTCTTTAAACTGAACAAATGTAGAGTTATTTCTAAAGAAAATCTTTGAGAATGATTTATGATACTGAAGTGCCTTCAATTCTAATTATTAAAATAAAAATATATGCAGTGGAAACAACTTGAATGTTTTGTAAGTTGATAAGCATACTTTAATTTGGTTTGTAATATCTTTATAATGATGAGAGTTGTTGTAAGTTGATTTTCGGCACAGGAAGAACAAAACAGCTCATTTCTTCCAGATAAAAAGGTAGTGGATTTTTGCTTTAGCAAAAGAGGCTTGAACTTAAAAACTGACCTTCAAAGAGCAATAGATAAGGAAAGTTTTAAATACAAGCTTTCTGGATGACAGTGTAGAATAAATATACTTGGAGAAAGACTGCAATAGAGTTTAAAATGAAGAGGAAACACTTCTATCTGAAACTCAGTAGTTATAAATTTAAAGAATAGAGGCTGGTCTAGGAGCCATAGGGAAGAATGTGACATCCCAGAAAAGCTCTGTGGAATCATAGGAAAGCTATTTGAGTCCACAGAAAAGGTGTGTGTGAGGCTTAAGTCCCTAAATCCTCTGTAACATGCTATGTTTTTTTGTGACTACTTATTAATCTGCTTCATTGCCAGATACTTCTTCTGTCAGATCTTTACATTAAATTAATTGTCATTAAATTAATTAATTGTAATTTTTTTCTACATAGTACATGTTTCCAATTATTTTCTTCTTTGTAACTTTTGAGTTTTCCACTTTGCTTAGCACCTTTCATAATCAAAATTTAAAATATTTCTAAACACTTGCTTTTTACTTAGTTCGTTTAGGCTTTTGTTCTGGGAATATTAATTTTTAGAGTACCCCCAGAACACAGCCAATTGGTCAGAAATTACCTGATTGTTATGCTGCCCGACACGTGTATGAAGTTTCGCTTTTATAATTAGATGCATGATTAATCACATTATTCTTGGGTATTGAGTTGTGTATGGATTTTCCATAATGCAAACAAGTGAAATTAATTTCATGTGACTATACATGGCTGTCAGTTTATTTGCAAAACGTACATAATATACAGAAAAGTGGCTCTGAAGCCAAAACCAAATGCTTTCTATTGTAAAATATCCTTGACTTCTTGGCTTCCTAGGGGACATTGTATTCATCGATGCTAAGATCTTATAGGCAAAATCCTGTCAGATAAGAGAAAGAGCCAAATTCTTCCTAAGATAATATTTTGTTCTTAGGTTTAAGTTATTGTTTCAGAAAACTGTGAGCTAACATACATGTACTTATTTATACAAACAAAATATACATACACACATACAGACACACATACAGACATACATACATACATATATACATACATACATACACGCAAAAACTGTTTATTTGAACATTTGTTTCTCTGCTTCTAAGCCAAAGAACTCATATTCACCTTCTGTGGACAAAAGAAGCAGTAATCCCCAGGTATTCCTATTATTTTCTTCTTCAGATTTTCACTGATCATGAAGATAATCTTTCCACAGATTTTTACCAAAGTATTTTTACAAACATTTTGACAATAATAAAGATATTCTAAAGACACAATTGTGCCCCTCATCTTGCCTAAAAGATAAAATGAACCCTAAAAATTGGAATTTGTACAGGGATCTCATGTTGGGTGAAAGAACATTTTGGGGAGCCCTGGTGAAAGCTACAGCAGAAGTTCTTCTGACAGAAAGGGATGCTACCCAATTTTGTTATGTCTTGGTTTTAACTGAAAAAGGTTTTTTTGTTCATACAATATATTTTGCTTGTGGTTTCTCCTCCTCCCAGTTTCTTCCATATCTTCCCTACCTTTCGACTCAGCCAACTTATTTTCTTTTTCTTTAGCTCTCTTTCAAAAAGAAAAAGAAAGCAATAAAACAATAGGAAAACAAGAAACAACATTAACAACAGTACACAAAAACTCAAAACACACAAAGACCCTCAAGAAAAAAGAAAAACACAGCAAGCTGAAACCAACTGTCCACAAAGCACCAATGAGTTCATTCTGCATTGGTCCCCTACTCCTAAGCATAAGGCCTGCCCTGAAGTATGGTTGATATTCCCAGTGAAGCTTCACTGGAATAAACTAATTTGCCTTTTGCCAGCAAGTATCAATTGTAGATAGCTTATTGGTGAGGGTTAGGGCACCGTGTCTACTTTCCCTTTTCAGTGTTTAAACTCCATCTGCCTTGAACCTGTGCATGTCCTTTGTGTGGTGCCACAGTCTCTGTGAGTTTAGATACATTAGCATATGTTTCTGGGACACAGTTTCCTGTGGAGAACTGCATCACCTTTGATTCTTACACTATTTCTGCATCCTCTGCCACATAGATCAACTGAAATCATATATATGGCCATTGTGTTCATTTCCATCTATTGCAAGAAGCTTCTCTGATTATGGCTGAAAAAGACATCGATCTGATCTACGGATACAACAGAACGATGTTAGGAGTCATTTTATTCCTGTAAAATAGTATTTGGATTTCTCATAAATTTGTGATATATCTTGTCTCAAGTCTTGGCCACTTTAGCAGGTATGGGCTCCATTTCATGGAGTGTACATAACATTCAAGTTTTTAAAAGGTTGGTAATTCCTCTAATCCTTGTGACACTATTGCACCAGCGTATCTTGCAGGCAGGTCTCTGGTATGTTCTGCAGGGTTTGAAGTTGAATGAGATTGGTGAGTGCTAGTCACTCTGCTATCTTTGCTGCCTCAATTCCATTCTCCAGGAAGCCCTTACCATGATAATTTAGCTATAGATACCTCCTATTCTCTATTTAAGCCTAAAGTTCATGTCAGGACAGTGGAGGGTTATTTCTTTCTTCCTTGTTCTATCTTTCTTATACATCTGAGGCATACCCAAGAATCACACCAACCTCATTGGGATGGAACGTCTCACAGTAGGCATCAACTCTCATTCAAGACAATTCTCACGAATAGGGCCACAGGCCAATCCAAGTCAGGTACATCTTCAACTGAGATTTCCTAAGATAACTCTGGGATAAGTCAACTTGACAACTGAAGGTAAATAGGACAGCTCACAACCAATCATAAGGCAGTTTGTTATACCTGAACTAGGCATGCCAATATTGCATCAGTAAGGATTTCATGCCTGTCAAGTTCTAGCATGTATTGTCTACATCTTAGTGAGACTATTGTGTTTTTCCCATGTATTCTGTACAGCCTTTTCTAGAACTATGAATGTTTCAAATAGGAAGTTTTCAATGGGTTCCAACTTTAATTTTCTGTATCTGGCAATAAAATTTGTGTGAGTGTGTCCAGTATCTAGCTCTGGTATACAAATATTCTGGTGAGTTTTACTTATGAACTTGAATCAAGACAATCCCTTCCTAAGTCTAACTCTCCAGATTGTTCTAAATCATGTCAAGTTCATAAGTAAAACTCACCACAATATTTGTATACCAGAACTAGATACTAGCACCTGCCACTTTAGGTTTTATCTAAAAGCCCCTTACTCCTGGGAACAGCATTTTCCATCCATGGAAGACAAAACACCTGTGTTTCAAGCTCTTTTAAATCATTTAATTATATTCCTATTTTATAAAGAAATTACTATGTCTTTCCCGATAACCTTAGGTTTTGTTAACACACCCACTTTGTTCACATTTCTATAAAACTCTTCCTGCTTAAAACTTTCACATCTAGTGATTCACTGCCCTCCTACTTCCTGTGTTCACTATGTTCAGGGAATTTTAGTTACCTCCTACCTTTCCATTCTGTTTAAACACAGATACATGAAACCCAAGATGGATTCTGCATATGGGAAAGAGTATGTTGTGTCTGTCTTTCTGGGCCTGAACTATTACTTCACTGTTTCATGTTTCTAGTTCAGTCTAATAAAATTTACTTTTTAAATACTCAATAGAATTCCATTGTGTTTATTTACCATATTTTCAATTTCTCTTACTTTTATATTCACTTCGACTCCACTTTTATCACTTAATTTTTCTCATGTAAAAATGGGAATAATAATAATTGTAGTTTTCTAGTCATGTTGTCCAAGGACTCAGGATACATATTGACCTATATCTAATGCTAGCTAAAACAATCCCAAAGAGTGCTCTAGAATGCTCTATTCTCTGTTTTCCAGTTGTACACTGCTCTGATCATTATCACATCAAATATTTCTCTAAATGACCCTGCTGCTATAGACTTTTTAGCGTTTATTTTATCTTCTAGACATTTAATTTAGGCTACAAACAGAACATCGATTTTGCTGTCTTCACTTAAACAGCAACCATTAAAATTAAAAGCCCATTCATTATCAAAAGCTAAACAGGCATAGACTATATCAAATATAAATCTACCTCCAATTTTTCCAAGTATTCAGTGACAGTTTAAAAGAGCAAACAAAACAGACAAAAACTTCTAAAGGGTTGTATATTCCTCTCTAATTTTTTTTAAAATTTAAGTGGCATAATATGTCTTTTATCATAGAATAATTTAAATTTGAAGGGGTGGCCCCAAGACCTGACACTATTACTGAGGTATGGACTGCTCACAAAAAGGGACCTATCATGACTGCCCGCCAAAAGACCCAACAAGCAGCTGAAAAAGTCAGATGCAGATATTTATACCCAATCAATGGACAGAAGCAGCTGACTCATGTGGTTGAATCAGGGAAAGGCTGGAAGAAGCTGAGGAGGAGGGCAGCCTTGTAGGAGGCCAGCAGTGTCAATTAACCTGGATCCCGAGATCTCTCAGACACTGGACCACCAGCCAGGCAGCGTACACCAGCTGATATGAGGCCCCCAACACATATACAGAAGAGGACTGGGAGGTCTAGACTCAGTCAGAGAAGATGCACCTAACCCTCAAGAGATTCCCCAGGGAGTATGGAGGTCTGGTAGGGTGGGGAGTGGGGAGTGGGGAGACCCTTGTGGAGACAGGGAGCAGGGAAAAGGTATGGGATATGGAACAGTCAGTGGGTGGGCTGTGAGGAGATACAATCTATAGTGTAAAAAAATTAAATAAAATTAAAAAATTACATTAATGTCATTAGAAAATTACTGATATCATCTGTTTCTCACCATACTCTACATATCTTCTAATACTTAGCATTCCCTGATAGAAAGAGTTTGCCTTAGTGGATATGCAGATAGTATTATAAATACAGACCTTCCTAAGATCACTCAGGTTTCATTCACAAAACAGATTTTTAATATTGTTTGTATTATAATATTTTGCATAGTTTTATGATGGTCACATTTTGAATGCACAATATTTAAACATGATAACAGTATTTTTATAATATTTTATCATTAATTTAATTAAAATATAATTGCATCACCTGCCCTTCCCCTTCCTTCTTCTAATCCCTTTCATGTCCCCTCCTCCAACACTCCTTCGTCCTACTCCTGTTCTCACTCAAATTGCAGATCTGTTTTTATTTGATGATTATTTTTGCATATAACTTGTGAATATAATACACACACACACACACACACACACACACACACACACCCCACCATCATCCTGTGGAGTCTGTTTAGTGTTGTATACCATTTCAGAGCTGACCACGTTGTTTTGGATAACTAGCTAAAGGGCTTATCCCTAGAGAAGACTGTCACCTTCTCTCACTAGTTATTAGTTAGCTATACATTTTTTCCCTGGAGAGACACTGAGACATGTATCCCTTCTATATTAGTATATCTATTGGTTTTTCTGTATTTCAGGTCTCGGTTAGGCAGCCATATTGTTGAGATGTCACACGTGAAGCTTTCTTTCCACAAAGGACTTCTTGGTCCTCTGGCTCATAGAATCTTTTCATGTCCTCTTTAGCAATGTTTCCTTTCTGTTTTTCTCTCTCAGCTTTGTCTTTTCATTTCTTACTTTTCCTACCTGCAAATGTATTTTATGAAATCAAATATATAATTATGCTATGCCAGAGACATAACTACACTCACTTATTTTATGACTGTATAAACAGAATGCCTGATGCAGACCATTCCTCCCCCCCAATAAAATAAACAAAAAATGAATAAGTCTATATATGTTCCAACATTGATGTCAAAGTCAGTTATCTACTAGAAAAACCACAAGTTTCACTTAAGTGCCCATGGAAAACGATCAGGACTAAGATAATAATTGAGAACAAAGCATAGTCACCTTTATTGACTAGAAATACTGGTAACATTCAATAGATTTGAATTTTCTTGTTTTGGTAAATCCATCAAATGTCTCAAAAGCTAATAATAATAATATTAATATAATTTTTAATATTTTTCTGTTTCAGTGAAAAGTGAATGTTTACCTACATTTAGGTTTTGATTTCTGTAACTTTCACATTTCTTCATTTTATTCCTTTTCTCATGGTTTATCTGAGGAGATCTGAGAATTACATTTGGACTTTTGATTGTACCTATTTCCTTATGCTAATAATATGGTGGCTTTCTGTTTCAATAGAAGAGATTACTGGTGTCAACATTTTGACAGTTTGTTAAAAGCATAAAAAATCACAAGTCACCCTTGAATAACTTTATTTGCTACCACTTGAAATATAATTATCATTGTCAGCTTTTCAACATATATGGAGAATAATGTACAACATAATATTTTAATTTGACCACCAACATATTTTATAAACCTCAATAGAAGAACAAGTATTATAGCTGCACATACACAAAATGATAAAAATAAGTAGAATTAACTTACCCTCCTTCCATTTTAGAATGATTTCATTAAGTCAATCATTCATTCACTGTATATGTACTGGTTACAGACTCAATTTTTATTCATCTGACTCCGTGTTTTTCTCAACAGCTAATGTCCCCCTTCATTTAGAACATACATATATTCTTTTGACATATGATTATTGGCCAATTCTTCTTTCAGCAGTTGTAATTCCCATTGCATTCTTGTGTCCATAGTTAATCAAGGGAAATCTTTTTACTCATTACATTCCCTTCAAAGTAAAGTGTCATATTTTCTCCCTGATGATTTGTCTTCAATAGACATAAGATTAGCTCTGGTGATTTGGTTACAAAAAAAAAAAAAAATGTGAGGTGGCAGATGTTGAAAGTTTGATAATGTCTCAAATGTATCAATTTAAGTCTTTTGTGACATTTAGGGAATTATGAATTATTGTTTCTTGCAATGTATTTTCCAAACCATATTAATGAGAGCTTTCTCCTACCTGCCATTACATCCATTACCTGAGTCTGATCATTTTCAGCCAAAGAAATCCTTCCATTTTTCTAAGGCTTCGTTTCTACAGCATGCAAATTGTTAACAGCTGGCTCTCATTGAAGAGCTATAGAAAACTTGTTCTGTAACAGCAGCAGAAACTACCTATGTAAAGAAAGCTTCCATTATAAAATGAAAATTGTTTTCCACATTTCTTTTGGTTTGTGTTTTTTACTTGACCTGATACCTTCGCTTTTCTTAGCATTTTATGTCCATTATATTCTTCACCTTTAAAATGAGTAACAAAACCATTCATTTTGAGAATAAATGTGGAGAGAAGTAGCTAAGATTACAGGTGAAGAAGAGACATTTGATATGCTGTGTGTCATAGCAGTTAAATGAGACAAAACAAATATATACCCAATAGTAAATACAATCAGTTAAGCATGGACAGCAATTATTCTAATTTCCTGTGCAATAAAGCAACTCATGGTCTACAACTCAGTGGGAGGATAAGGGACAATAAATTCTATATGTTGAATGAGAGAAATAAAATATCTTAAATTTTCCATTATCATTACTACACAGAAAAGCCCTCTAGTATAAAAGAAACAAGCAAAGCATAATAATACATATAGGAAGGCTGGATAGACAAAGGAATAGAATCCTCCTTAGCAGCTATCTTCACGGATCACAAAGCAGGTAACTATCGGGATAGATACTTCTTTTATATGGGTCCTGGGAGGTAAAAATGCTTCTTTTTTTTTTTTTTTTTTAAATCAAGTATTGTTTTAGCTGTTGATTTTCTTTTTATTCTTTTTTTTTTCTTTTTTGATACTTTATTTACATTTCCAATGTTTCCCCCTTTCTAGGTCTCCTCTTTGGAAACCACCTAGCCCCTCCCCCTTCCCCACCTCTATGAGGGAATTTCACCTCCCACCCACCTGCCCACCCACTACTATATTCCCACCTTGACATTCCCCTTTACTGGGGCCTCTCCTCCCCCTGATGGCCAACAAGGCCCTCCTCTGCCACATATGTGGTCCGAACCATGGGTCCCTCCATGTGTTTTCTTTGGTTGGTGGTCCAGCCTCTATGAGGACCGGGGGGGGAGGGGTCAGGCCAGTTGACACTGTTGCTTCCTCCATGGGGCTGCAGACTCCCTCAGCTCCTTC
>CM052709.1:15599634-15623522 GCA_028551405.1 Uromys caudimaculatus
ATAAAAACTACATGGTATTGGTACAGCGACAGGCAGGGAGATCAATGGAATAGAATTGAAGACCCAGAAATGAACCCACACACATATGGTCACTTGATCTTCGACAAAGGAGCTAAAACCATCCAGTGGAAAAAAGACAGCATTTTCAACAAATGGTGCTGGTTCAACTGGCGGTCTACATGCAGAAGAATGCGAATTGATCCATTCCTATCTCCCTGTACAAAGCTCAAATCCAAGTGGATCAAGGACCTCCACATAAAACCAGATATACTGAATCCAACAGAAGAGAAAGTGGGGAAAAGCCTCGAACACATGGCTACAGGGAAAAAGTTCCTGAACAGAACACCAATGGCTTATGCTCTAAGATCAAGACTCGACAAATGGGACCTCATGAAATTGCAAAGCTTCTGTAAGGCAAAGGACACTGTCAATAGGACAAAATGGCAACCAACAGATTGGGAAAAGATCTTTACCAATCCTATGTCCGATAGAGGGCTAATATCCAACATTTACAAAGTACTCAAGAAGGTTAAAATGCTTCTAATAGTCTCGATCAGATCTGAAAAGTCCCAATAAACATTCTAGTCAGAATCCAGGTCCCTTGGAGAATTCTAAAATTTTAGCAATTAAAAAGTAATTTTGACAACTTTATATTTAATTCCAGATAAAATAATGATAACCAAAGCTCCTAAAGTAAGTTTTAATTTTTCCAACAGTTTCATGTGATGATCAGTTATCATTTGAATACTGATAATATTAGGTATTACTGAAATCATTCTTACAACACATGTATTATGTTATGTATATTATATGTGGGTTGTGTGTTTGTTTATAAATTATAAATGATTATAAATTACTCATAAATTATAAGTATATATCTGTAAGTTATAAAACAGAATATTTAGACCTTTCCAAGAATTAAACAACACACATTTAAACATTTAGATTATTAAATATCGAGCCAATTGTCTTTTACCTGTTAGCTACTTGTTGAAAACAGTTACCAGAAATTTGAAAGATAAAAAAAGGATATACTGCCTTTCTCAGAGTATGGAGGCAAGACAGCCAAACATGGATCAAGTGCAGCCTCGGTCTGAAATCTCACAGGCCTGTCATTATGATGCTGCTGGGGTCAATTCCTCCTCAGAACGTCTTGAGTGTTTGTTTGTTCATTTGTGTTTTGTTGTTCAAATTTGTGTGCTCCTGGTAGAATCCTTTGTCTTAAAGAACCGAAGTTTCCATCTTCTCTCTTTCAGTAATCTGAGCATTATCTTCTACACCTTACCATATGGCCTTTACACAGGCTGTTTCAGAAGATGCAGCTTATTTATTCAAAGCCAGAGGCCACTATACCTGAGAAAGATCCAGTCCCAAACTTTGTGGCTGTCACTCAATTAGGTGAGGACTTCCCTGAATATACTACATATTGATTAATTCAAAATATCCTACTTTACACTTTCATTACATCTGCTTTGTATAGATCTCGTTTTATGCGTGACTATTGACTGATGAGAAAACTCTGCTCCTTATATAAGACAACAGAATAATTGACTACAGGAATGAAAGACTTGTATAGATTAGCCTGTTCCTCCAAAAATAAGAGTGGGAACTTATTTTGTGGAAGAATTGAAATGTAGGAATAGACACTAAAGAAGATTTGGAATAATGAACCAGAACCATGACATTTTACTTGAACACTAGACTGAATCTTGCAATTAGCTGTTCTCTTGGCATTGTTCATTGGATTTTGGATTTTTGTTTGTTTCATTTGTTTTACAGTCTTTTTAACCTGAGTAGGGTGAATATAGATGTGTGTGCTCCTGCTTCTTAACATAGTCTTGCTCACAAGAATTATGTTCTCAAAAAATCGGTCAATGAAAGAATAGAAAGACTTCTACAATGAAAATGAAGATACTTAAAAAAAAAAACAATGTAAACTATTGCAGATTCCTGTAGTTGAAATTAATATTGTAAAAGAAAATCCACCCTACAAAAATAAATATAAAGAATTAGCAAAAAAGAAAGAGGAAAAGAAAGAAAGAAAAAAATGAAAAGAATAAAGAAAACTTTAGACTAATTTCTTTGATGAACATAGATGCAAAATATTTTTACCAAACACTTCCAAACTCAATTTAGTAGCATATTATGAAGATTATATTTTATGACCAAGTGGTCCTCATTTAAGAAAGGCAACATAGGTTCAATGTGCATAAATAAGTAAATAAATGATAATAAATCACATAAACACATAGAAGAGCATAAACCACATAATTATTTCAATTGATGCTGAAAAGATATTTGACAAACTCCAACATGTCTTCATCATAAAACTTTTGGAGACTTTACTAATGGACAGAACTAACCTCAAATATATAAATGCTATTTACAACAAACCACAGCACACATTATTCTAAATGGGTATACACTAATATTTTCTTTAAAATCAAGAATGAGACAGAATGTACACTCTCTCCTTTCATATTTGATAAAGTCCTCAGAGCCTTATTCACAGAAATTAGAGGAAAAAAAGATACGAAATAGGCAACAACCGGGAAAGAAGAAACCAAAATATCTTTATTTATAGATATCATGGTTATTTCCTTAAAAGACCCTATTGAGTCTACTAAAGAACTCTTGGACCTAATAAAAACGTGCAGTATTGTTGTAAGATACAAAGCCAAAAAATCAGAAATCTTGGCCTTCCTTTAAACATACAATCAAATTTTTGAGGAGAAAAATATTCCATTACAAATGCCTCCCCCCAAAATTAAGTATGTAGGATTGAAATACTTCTGTCTAGGCATCTCCCTCCCTCCTTTCCTCTCTCCCTCCCTCCTTCCTTCTCTTTCTTTCTCTCTCTCTCTCTCTCTCTCTCTCTCTCTCTCTCTCTCTCTCTCTCCCCTCTCACTTTTTTTTTTTAAAACAGGTTCAGCTCCTTTATTGGGCTCTTTAACAAAAGCAGTTCAGTCAGAAATACCAAAATTCCATGTCATCATCTGACTCCTTGGACTCTTACTACATTGCTTCTACTTTGTTCTCATCTGAGGCAGCAGTAGTGGATGGGGCAGGACTGCCAGCAGGCGGAGCTCCAGCTGCTGGAGAGTGCCCACCAACCCCTACATTGCAGGCGTGAGGCTCCCAGTGTTGACATTGCCCAGGGCCTTTGCAAAAAAGACACACCAGAAAGGTTTGACATTGACACCAGCTATCCTTCTTGACTGTCCCCTCATTGTGCAGAATGAGGGTCTAGTAGATGTACATAAGCTCAAAGATGGAGGCTCCATTGTGAACTGCTGGCATACTACTAGTTGCCTGAGGAACTGAAGTCTTCACACCAACTTGGCCTTAGCTTCTTCGGAAGGACTAAGTCTCTTAGACTAAAGCAATTGTTTGGCAACAATTGACAAGCTAGTCAGAAGACATGGGAGTGTGTGAGGGGGGAGATTAAAGTTAAGAAAGCTTCCACAGAGGAAAACCTAAGTTGGTCTTCTAAACTCCATATGGGCAGAAAGCTGGTCTATTTGTTAAAGGCAACTGCCTTATCATATGAGTATTGAGACATCTAAAAATAATAACTGTTGTTTTGTTTTGTTTTGTTTTGTTTTTAAACAGGTTGACCCAATTTGTGAAACAAAGACAGCATCTTACTGTACTGGGATGGGTATTGTTATTCTCTGTTCAACTGTGTGGCTGCCTACACAGGCTGAAGACATTGGGCGAGGAGTTACAATGTAGAAGAGATGAGTGTGTCTAACTCATCTAAGCACTGTATCTGACTTGGTTAGTAAAAGGTCCAGAATACCAAGCTAGAAACCCTTCATACCTCAAGACTAGGAGTGGATATAATAGATTAGGATTCTGGATGAGGGGGCATGAGAAACAGCTTGAGGTTGATGGGAAGGAAGGATGGAAACTCCCCACATGTGAGCCTTGGTATTTTTTTCTCACTATACACTTACTGTAATATTATTGAAGGAACAGCATATTAACAATGAGTTCTTTTCCTTCAAGAAATTGACCAGAGATTTATGATAAACCATTGTTAGACATAGTCCAAACTCCTAAGAATAATGTCCTTATCTGGATGGTAAGATTCTCAGTCACAGGCTGCTATTTCTCTGAAGGGAAATGAAGCTGATAAATGACAAATACTATAACCATCAGGACTTAGGCATTGTTATGTGATGCCTGCCAGAGCCAGGGAATCATTGCATTACAGATTGGCCTATCCTGGGCAGGAGACAGGCCAATAGATCCACGACCTGGCAAAGCTCTATTATTATGACCAGGATGGAAAATAAACTTTTGAAAACTTCCTCTCAGTAGGATATTACTGCCTTCACTTCTTTTTCAGCTTGGTTATGGGGCCAAATGTTTGTGATATAGCAACCTGCCCACCTGAAAAAGAGAAAATGTTGTCAGGACAGGATATCATAAAGCATGACTAGGAAAGGGAGCAAATAAGAATGGATGAGAAAATATGTGCCAAGGTAAGGTACCAAAAGAAGGAAACTGACATGAATTCCCACTAGTCAGCTCCCCAGAAGAAAGAAGAACAAACTAATGCACACCCAACCACCTTGTGGAATAATCCAAAGACTGATTAGTTCCCATATTTTCCCCTTCTCTTAGGACATGGTGAGGGGATTCCCATTCTCTGACATTCCTGGCTAAGAGCAGTACATTCCTGTCTATATCTGTTATTTGGGTAGGGGTCAAGGTCATTGCCTAGTTTGGAGTACAGGAGGAGTCTATTAGTGGCCTCCTACAGGGACTACTTACTAGACTCTTAAAATCAAGGAAGATGTATCTTTTAGGTACCGGTGCTAAATGTGCCCTACTTCACAGCAACCAGTAACATTTACACGACTACAATAACCAAATGAGCAAAACAGTTGTTGAACCTTAGAACCAAGAGGTTACTATTTCACATTTGGTATCAATATTTAATGACAGAATAGTCTATTAGACAGTACACTGCAAATCTCTGTGGAATAGACAAACTCAAAATTTAGGTATCAAATGAAGTACAGAGGAGAGAAACAGAGGAGAACCTGACTACTGTCCCTGTCCCTTTGACTGTAGTAAACACAGGTCAGTACAAGCTACCATATGAATATACTGAAATTGTATAAATTTAAGAATTACGACAGGTTAGAATGTTACAATCTGTCTTCTACAGCTTTATCGTGCATTTAAAAATCTGTATGTAACTTGAATAAACTGTAAGCTATAAAAACATGAAGAAAGGTAGTACTTAAAATTCTCAGTAAAGATTGCATTCTTCCTTGGCACAGCTATGCTTACAGAGTTCCCTTTCAACATCCCATTACCAAGTCATAAGTAACAGTTTATCTTCCCTTGAAATGAAGAAATAGAGATTCCGTGAACTGCCTAAGGGGCGCCTATGTATTCATACTGTCTGTCAACATTTAGTGGGTTTCCTGTGCACTCTGTTCTCCCTTTCTACTGCTATCATCTGATCGCGTTATATGAAGGATCTTGTGCTAACATGAGCACACTACGCTTTTTAATAGGACACAGTAGAATGTGCAGTTTAGTACACATAAAAGAAAAGATGGACTTTACCACCCCATGGAGGATTAAAAGAATGTACCTACAGGCTCAGATGTTTTAATAGTTGGTCCCCAGTGGGTGGCACTGACAGGATAGGTTTTTGAGATATGCTTGTTGGAGGAATTATGGTACAGAGGGTTTTATAAACCACAGGCCATTCCAAATTTACTCTCTATTTGCTGTCTGCTAGTCAAGATGTGGGCCGACAGCTCCTGCTCTTTCCAATATGTCTGCTTCCTTCTGCCATGCTTTCCTACTTGGACAGACTTTTAGCTCTTTGGAACAGTAAAACAAATACACCCTTACTTCTGTAAATTTCCTTGGTCATGGTGTTTTATTATTGCAATATAAAATGGGTACACTCCTGATGTTGAGAGCTATGCTTCCTAAGATTAATCTGATAATTAATACCCATTTGATTCTAGACATTACACAAAAGGATGCACACATGCCTAAATAGAAGATTTCATTTTAGAGGACTCCTAATTTGACTATTAGTGCGCTCGCTCGCTCTCTCTCTCTCTCTCTCTCTCTCATCTGATTAATACATTTTAAATTTATAGTACTGATTTTGGCTTTCAGTGCATCGTAGCTTTCTTAGAGATCTTGATACTTGATATGCACTGCCCTATGGATCTAAATGATCAGATATTTTTTCCATTTTTCCTAATCTGGCATTGTGCCAAGCCTTCCAGAAGGCTATTCTTTTTCTGTCAGCCTATGGTTAATTCATGTATTTTAGTACTAGATGGTGCTCTCAATCCAGAGATGTGATTATTTCATTTTTGGTGTGTTGTCATTATCTCAACACTAGAGGGAAATCCAATCCCAGAATTGTCCTAAATCAGTGTTTTCTGTGTTGTACAGTACGATTTGGTGAATAGATGAAAACAGTAGTTTCTCCCACAGCCTGGGGTGGACCCAGATGTCTTATCTGGAATCCATGGTTTATTATCAAGTCTTGTAGCATGATTTGAGGCAGAATATTTATGAATAGGCCAGTCCTAGGGTCCTGTAAGCACCTTACCACAAATATTACAGTGTCATGCCATATCACATCTTTCAGACTGGAATAGCACCATGGTAGGGTCCTGTTGCTATACAGGCTACCTACTTTGACATGGACTTGTGGCTCATAACCAATGCAATGAGTCACAAGTCATACAGGCCAAAGTTGAAATCTGATAGTCAAGGCCCATGTACTTCTCTAAGCCACATATGTATTCACATCTAGGTCAGGATTTGTTTGGATTTACCATGTGCTAGACTGTAAGATAACACTGTGTTCCAAAGCAAGGAGTCATGCTTTCTATCCAGTCTTGTGCCTAGCAAATGGAATCTTGTTCCAAGTGATGCTGCCTTTGGTTGGGGTAGTGTTGAGGAATTTAACCCCTTGGTCATCAAGATGGATTTTAAGTGATGTCATACCTTATTATCAATCTCAAGGACCTATCCAGTTTTAAATATATTCCCATGACTGTGCTATCTCAAGAAACAATACTGGGAAAAATATCAATATGATTATTAGGTTTTTTTTAAAGTCTCTGCAATTTCTTCATTGGCCCGTGTGTGTGGAATAATTTGGAGGCCAAGGAGACAGTTCAGCAGTTAGGAATGCCTTCTGTATTTCCAGAGGATCTAAGTATATTTGGCAGCACCTATATAGCTCACAGCTGCCTATTGTGTCAGCTCCAGAAGATGTGACACTCTCTTTAGGTCCTTGCCAGCACTTGCATTCGATTCAAATGTTCTCCATTTCCTACACATATGCACATAATTAAAAAAATAAAACTTAAAAATTTTGTTTGATTTCTAGTTACTATTTTTCCTATCTTGTAATTGAATTGGATTGCAGTTTGAGAATATACTTTACAGGCTGGAGAGATGGCTTCCTGTTAAAGGCTAGATTCAGATTCAAAATCATAAAAAATGTGCTTTACATATTTTCAAGCATTCAAAATTGAATGTCACCTACAGAATGCCTGTATAGGTTTGTATGTTCATATATGAGTGATGAGGATATCTATTCTATTAGAGGTGGATAGGATGTACAATAATTACCAACTACACCAATGTGTTTCAATTTGATATTCATAATCAGGTCAATCATATATATATATATATATATATATATATATATATATATATATATACACACACACACACACACACACACATATATGTATATATATGTGTGTATACACATATACATATATGTATATAGCATACAGATGGCATGCTCTAGATGATAAACATATGTATATATAAATAAAGATATATACAGATATATATCTTTTCTTGTTTGTCTATTTAAATATGAAAATAAGCATAACCAAGGCTTCAAATATTATAAAAATTTAGATTTGTTTTAATTGTTTCAGAGCTGTATGTTTTTATCTCATTTAACATGATAGTAGTGACACATACTTTAAGAGCATTTAAATATGTGCTACTACTATACAAAGACCTACTTGTCTTTGTGGTAGATGCCAAAACCTTATTTATAATTCCACCACAGTCTCTTGTAATAGAGCAGTTAACATTTCATTTAAAAATATTTCACTTGCCAAAATATTGCTATTGATAATACAGATATAATTTAGGCATATTGATAAGGAAAATAATACACTCTTACTTTCATCATTTCGATCTTTTTGCTGGATGGAAGTCTAATTTCAATTATTTTCATTGTTTTCAAAGAATTTATTTGAATCTTACTTGAGAACATATTTTCTGACAATAATTTCCCTTGTAGTTGTATTGATTTACTTTAGATGAATAGCTGGTTATCTATAGGTTTGTAGATTTTGTTTTGGTTTTGAGTTTTGAGGCAGATTTTATATATGTAGCCTAGGGTAGACTTGAACTCATGGCTCTCCTCGTTTCTAATGCTACAATTACAAATATCTATCATCAGCGAAGGCTCCGATTTCATGGATTTGTAGTCCACTCATTGGTATAATATTTTATTATCACTGGGCTCATGTGGTTTTTCATTAGACTCTGGTTTAGAATTTTTCTCCCACAAGACAGGAAATTTGTTTTCTTCATGTTATCTCTTCATGTTATTGACTTCATAGTCTCTGTGTGCATGGTTTTTACAGCTTGAGTACGTGTATGGATGTTGATGCTTTTAATACAATTCACTCCTCTAGTTTTTAGTCTTCTGACAGTTAATATCCATAAGGAAAGTTGTATGTTCTCAACAATCGTTATTTTAAATGCTTTTCCTGATTTTGCCTCTGGCTCTCTATTCCCCTTTCAGTTGTGTCAGATTATGTTTGTTATTTGTTTTATGATTGCCCTAGTGTTTCTAAATATTTTAACATTTCATTTTCCTTCTTTTCTTAATATTTTTCTTTGTCATTTTCATTTCAGTTCACTATTCAAGTTGTCTCTCTCCTCTCTCAGTCTAGTCCAGCCATTTTTCCATGTTGTATACCTTTATCCTTAGAACACTTAATTTGAATATACATACAGGCATGCATGCATGCATGCCTGCCTACATACATACATACATACATACATACATACATACATAATCTTATGTTTCTTATTTCATATATTTAATATTCTTGTTTATCTAACTCATAGAAGGATTTTACCATAATTTTCTTCTTTTTCCTCCTGTGGAGGATGGGTAACTCTCATTTATAGATAATTTTTATTGAATCTGAAGGAGTGTTTATATCTAAATTCTCTAATGGTTCTGAGTAAGTTTTTCACTTTTACAACAGATTGTTTGCTTCTTGCAATTAATCAAATTATCATTATTTTTCCCATATCATACTTGAGCAGTGATGCTCCAATAAGTCTGTTTCTGTGTAATTCTATCTACATTCAACTATCATGTGACATTCTGGGTTTTCAGTTGCTCTTAAACATGAATCTTATAACTGGTTGAAAAAGTCAGGGTTTAGTATGCTTAGCTTGTTTATAGTCTTTTTAAGATAAAAGATACTGGATGTCAAACTCTACATGTCTCAGAACCGAAATTAGATAATTTTAATACACATGATAGGAAAATATATGTCACAATACTAAAATTCAAATAACAGTATTTTATGTAATGAACATGCTAAAAAGTTGATTTCTATTCACTAATTTACAAATGATATGGTGGTAGATAATATGCTCACAATATTTAATTCTATGGTCGTTATGTAAGGTAACCAATACCAAATCTATCTCTCGTATTTTATTAAAATATTATTTTATAATTTAGAGTACATGATGTTATTACAGAGACAGGGTGGAGAAAGACCTCAGTGGATAAGAACACTGGCTGCTAATCCAGAGGTCCTGAATTCTGTTCCCACCAATGTCATATTGACTCATAACCACCTGGAATGGAATCTGTAATCCTCCTCTGTCTGGTACAGTCTTCTATCGTGCAGGTATACATGCAAAGAGAGTATATATATGTATGGCATATGTATGTGTATATATATATATATATATATATATATGGTATATGTGTATACATATATATATATATATATATATATATATATATATATATATATATATGTGTGTATTTTAAGAAATATTGCAAAGGCACAAGTTTATATTTTGTGATGTATATATTTATCAACCTCAACCTCCCCAGAATTTGAAAAACCACAGACACCTTGAAGTATGAAATATTCCTCAAACAATACTGTCAACCACTGTTATGAAAATTACTCACTATTGTTAATGACATGTTTATAATTATCATTAGTTTTATTGAAATCTGGGTAGTTTAAGTCTTAATTATACAAGAGAACTAACAAACAAATAAAATAAGCAAATAGACAAGGTAAACAAAGTGAAATAGAAGTTATTTTTATATGGGTTGAAAAACAAGTGCATTATTGAATAATTATACATTCATTAGTTTTTTGTTATGTATTATGTCTGCAAATCAATATAAATGACAAACCTTGTCTTATTTATACACATTATCAGGTCCAGACTTACAAAATTTTCACTCAGGGTTTTAAAAGTCTTAATTGGTACTTGTATCGCATGAATAACTTCCTATTGCTTCTTGCACTTTTATCAAATAGTATAATAATTCTGCCCTCTTAAATGAAAGAAACTTCTTTCAGGATTTATGTGCTCATGACCTGCTATTGTTCTTTTCAAGCTACCATGACCTTCTTGGCTCATCATTCATTTAATAAAATAAATTCTCTTTTATGGTGGTACTAAGGCTTTGTATTTAGAAAACCAGTGACCTTTTCTCTCAAAAAATAACTGTTTTTACAATTTTAACCTTCTTAAAGCCGAAATTGCTTGAGATATTTTGCATCTTTTCTTAACTCTAGGTGAATGAACAGTATCAAGAGCTAGAACCATGGCTGGCCTGAAACAGTGACAAATTGTAGAAGGGCTGAAGATAGACTTGTTGTGTCGGTTTTATTAAATAAAATGTCACTCCCTGTCTGTCAAAGGTCAGTGCTCATAAATGTATACCTCATAGCCCAGGAATATTTGCAGTCTCTAAGACTGTCAATATTGTATATTATACAGACTTGTTACACAGGCACCTGTCCCAGTAGCACCACTTCTGCATGTATTCGTCTTTATAGCTGAAAGCAACTTTTTTTACACAGAATTTTCAGTAAAATTATGTTGCTTCAAATAATAAGATTGCTAATAGTTTTATCTGTTCCTTGCAGCCACATTTCCGGTAACAGATATTTCTTCCATGTACTAGTTACATAAACGAAGGAAGCTGTCTTGAATCATGTACTTGCCAATTATAGATATTATGATTCATAGTCCTGTTGTGCATTTTGATTAATAAGTAGTATAAGGCTTTCCTGATCATTGAAAACCAAATTGGTAGAAGCCTTTCAAAATATCTGTGAGTATAAATGAAACAGTTGCATGTATCCAAAGTCAAGTTCAGTCTGAAAATTTAAGTGGTGAATCCCAGAAATAAAACCCCATAATTTTAAATATTGTATCATTCTGAATAATGTAATACATTTTATGTCACTCTTTCCCCTCCTGCATTGAGTCCCACTCTTGCTTTGTCCAGTACATTCACTTTGAACAAACTGAATATAAGCTTGTGTTTTAGTAGTTATTTTTATTATCAATTCTGTTTTTCTAGAATTGCAATACTTGTGTGCTGTTTTAGAATTAACCATATGTAGTAGACTAATACTATCCCACAGTGCTTGCAAAATTCACCAGATTATAACACAGTGTGGAGGCATTGTATTATCACACAAAGAAGAGTAAATACAGCATAATAATTTGCTTGGAGAGACAAACCCACTCATTTAGCATTTTATTACAGTATCTTATTTTAGTTTTTCTATTTCATTTTGCATTATATTACTAATATAATACCAGTGGTGGTTGAAAAAGAATGGCCTCCATAGCCTCATATTTTGAATATTTAATCATCAAGGACTGACACTACTTAAGAGAGATTAGGAGGTATGGCTTTATTGGGGTAGGTGTGGTCCTGTTTGAGCAAGTGTGTCCACTGGCAGTGTGGTTTGGGGTTTCCGAAGCCCAAGTCATCCCCAGTGGCTTTCTCTTTTCTGGCTGCCTTTGGGTCCAGATGTGTAAGTCTCAGCTCCCTCTCCAGGATCAAGTTGCTTGCATGTTGCCATGTTTCAAACCATACTAATGATGGACTAAACCTCTGAAAGCAAGCTCTGATAAAATACTTTCCTTTTTAGAGTTTCCATGGCCGTACTATCTCTTCACAACAATAGAACATTGACTAAGACAATAGTTAAAATTCAAATTAAGACTTTTTTCCATTATTATTTATTTATTAGTAGCATATATATATGCATATATATATATATATATGCTAAATCTTATTCTGTCTGATAATGTTACTCTTGTGTATGTTTTCAGAACTGACCATTTGGTATTGGATAACCCATTGGTGTTCTCTTCCTGGAAGAACACTATTTCTATGGCTCTAAATATTCATGAGAATCCTGTAGTTCTTTGTATATGCTTGAAACCTTAAACCCCCATGGTTTTTGCCCTTTTCCTTCTCCACTTTGACATGTCTATTGTTATTATCCTGCTTATCTTTAGACAGTTATAGTCATAAAACTTTATAAGTTCAGCTTCTGACATAACTAAGAGACACAGTCTCACAGCCAACCCCTTGATCTTTTCTGTTTGATAAGATAGTTAACATAAATAACAATGCCAGTTTTATTTTGTTTTTTTTTTTTTTTTGATAGTTATTACTTTAGGATTTTGTGTAATATAAAGTAGAAAAGTCATGTAAAAGCACTGAATGAGTCTGTATGTTCATGAAAATGAATATAAATCGTTAAATACTTTTCAAATCTTAATTGCCCTTTTTTGTCACTTTATATGGTTCTGGAAGTGTTGTTAGTAATTACAGTAATGGGAGGAATCTTGGGATTTAAGGTGAGGGAATGGCACAAGCAAGGAATGAGCCTGTCATCTGAATCATGCTATCTGGAAAGTTATTGATTCTAGTTTCCAGAGTAAGAATACTTTATACATCATTTATTATTACCAGTGACCATTTTTATTACCTATATGTCAAAGAAATGAAAAGTTTAATCAAGCTTGAGAAGTGGATGACAAGAGTGTATGTTACAATTGTGCTAGACTGTATCACAAATTCCAGGAAAGGGAGCTCCTGGCTGTGAGGACGAGGACAAGTTTCAAAGCAGAAAATTATGCTGACAATAGTATTAAAGGGTTGAATTTATATCCCATATCTACTTCATGTAGCTATTGGTTATTTGAAAGATATTCTATCTAACACAGTCCTGGGACTCCACTTGTCTTCCAAGTGCTTTCAAACTAGCTCTGTCTCAACAGGCAACATACATTCTAGAAAAATCAATGAATGTAAACCTGAATACTGAAGCTTATACCGCATTAATAGTTTCCCAGCTGCTTGTGGACTGATATAAATCTTCAGACTAGAATCTAAAAAATAAATCATATGGATAGATAGATAGATAGATAGATAGATAGATAGATAGATAGATACATAGATAGATAGATAGATACATAGATAGATAGACAGACAGACAGACAGACAGATAGATAGATAGATAGATAGATAGATAGATAGATAGATAGATAGATAGTTGGATAGATAGATAGATAGATAGATAGATAGATAGATAGATAGATAGATAGATAGTTGGATAGATAGATAGATAATGCCACTTGTGTAAACAATGCTCTCAAAAAGAGACATAGCTATGTAGAAAAATTTTAGTATCAAGCATGAGAAACATCCTTATTTAACATTACTGTAACCAAAAAGAGTCCCAAAGCAATATTCTTGCCATTCTTGGTTGCTTTCTATAGCTTAATGTAAGTCCCTGTTGCTGAAGACACCATGTATTTCATACTCAGGACTAGATAAAACTACCAGAAAATGTTCTTTCTGAGGTCTACTTTTCATAGTACCAGTATTCAGGTTGCCACATGAGGGAACCGAACAATTATCATGTCTAGCTATGATGCCTATGAACCACGACAATAACCATTATGGTAAAATATTACTAAAGATGAAACATTGGCACTCATATTGTGGTAGCACCAGCAGCTGTCTAATTAGAGTTAAGCCTGGCTCAACCAGAGATAAATCATCCCAAGTATTAGAAACCTAGCCAAATACCTGGGGTTAGTGAGGCTGTGGATCTTCAAGGAGAATCTACTACTGCAACTTTACCATACCAGCAAAATTCCTAACTGGAATCTACATCCGATCTTAATTCCCCAAGCTAAGTGTAGCTCTCATCCCTCTTTTAAGAAACTTCTCTTTGCATCAGATTCCAGCATCACAGTAAACCACAGCTAGTCAAAATGTAAGAACAAGTGGTTGTGGGGTACCCGTCCCTAATAAATACATCTATAACACAGTTCTCTTACCTGAGGCTCAGGAAACATCAATGAAGAAGAGGCAGAGATATCTTAAGGAACAGAGACCCAGTAAGTTTATTGTAAGATTATGCCTTCTAGAAATGACAGGAAGGCTACATCTATAGAACTTCCTAAACAAGATGTGAACAATGACAACACAAATAGATATGCTAAAATTCAAGAAGAAAATCTCACAGGGGCCCAGCCTCTAGAAAGAGAACTATAGGCAAATTAAGATTTCTGAGAGGGATCATATTAGACACTAATATTAAGGCATCAGCCATGAAACCCTATAAACACAAGCAAAACTAAATGAGTTCAAACGTTATTTACATATTTATGCATATATATGTAAAACAGAAATAATTAAAGAAAAAGAGGCCATCAGTTGAAAGGGAATGCAAGGACGTGAATAGGCTTGGAGGGAGGAAAGGCAGGGTAAGAATGATATAATTATATTTTAATTAGAAGAGGAAAAGATATTGAAAAAAATTGATACAAATTTTAGAGGCTCTCTTGCTCTCCATCATATCCTAAACAAGCAGGGAATTAGCAACTTTCAAGGTCAAATATGCTATACTTTAGAATCATAGATTGCAAACCTTTAATTCCAAAGAAAATCTGCCAGACTTTATACTATATAAATGTATAAAATAATTTATGTAACAGAATCCTAAGATCAAGTTAGTTAGTTAGTTAGTTTATTTATTTATTTATTTATTTATTTATTTATTTATTTATTTATTTATTTATTTATCTTACACTCCAGATTTCATTCCCCTCTGGGTCCACCCTCCAACTCTTCCACATCCCATACCTCCTCCCTACACCCTGTCTCCATGAGGATATCCCTACTCCACCCCCACTCCACCAGGCCTTTAAACTCCCTGGGGCCTCCAGTCTCTTGAGGGTTAGGTGCATCTTCTCTGACTGAACCCATACCCATCAGTCTTCTGCTGTTTGTGTGTTGGGGGCCTCATATCAGCTGGTGTATGCTGCCTGGTTAGTGATCCAGTGTCTGAGAGATCCCAGGAGTCCAGGTTAACTGAGACTGCTGGTCCTCCTACAGGGTTGCCCTCCTCTTCAGCTTCTTTCAGCCTTTCCCTAATTCAACCGCAGGGGTCAGCAGCTTCTGTCCATTGCTTGGGTGCAAATATCTGCATCTGACTTTTTCAGCTGCTTGTTGTGTCTTTCAGAGGGCAGATATGATAGGCCCCTTTTTGTGAGCGCTCCATAGTCCAACTGGGATTGAGACTTCACACTGTCCATTTTTAATTAACACAATAGACAAGGCTTGTGTTGATGGGTTGACAACTGCAGTGTTAAAAGTTTGGAATATTTTTTTCAGATGGTTATGATGAAGAAATAAATATGTCAAGAAAAGCAGAAGAGCTCTCTGTTGGTGCCTAACATGTACAAAGACCTGTGTCTGGAACCTAGCACCTTAGAAACCTGCTATATTATGGAGAACATATCTTTGTTTCTAGTACTTGAGAAGTAAAAGACAAAGTCATGTCCAGTTATATAAGGAGTTATATGTTTATGGGCTAGCCTGGTATAGATGAGACTTTACCAAAACAAACAGAAAATAAAAAGGAAGGAAGAAAAGAGAAAGGAAGGAAGGGAAGGAGGGAGGGAGGGAAAGGGGGGGAGGGAGGAAAGGAGGGAGGGAGGGAGGAAGGAAGGAAGGAAGGAAGGAAGGAAGGAAGGAAGGAAGGAAGGAAGGAAGGAAGGAAGGGAAATCACAGACTCTTTCAAAAATATATTATTTTTATTTTTAATTATGTGCATATGTTTGTGTCTATGAGCCTCTACATTTGTGTGAATGCAGTGTGTAAGGCAACTCTAATAGAGTGAGGGATCCCCTGGAGTTGGAGTTATAGGTGACTGTAATCTGCCTAGGTGGGCATTGTGAACCAAACTGTGGACAAGAAGAGTATATGCTTTGAACAGTTAAGTGCTTTCTCTGGTACCTAATTTACACAGTCTTTTGGTTATTCATGTATCTAGTTGTTTGAGTGCTAGAAACTGAACCCAAGACCTTGGGCTTGCTAGGCAAGCATCCTTCTCAGCCTAATCAATTTTTTAAATTTAATATTTAAAAATCTTTCAGTAATACAGTTAGTAAAATTAATGAAAATTCTTGAAAGCTGTATTTGTTTATTCCTCTATCAGCATCATTAAAACCATGCCCACTTCTGACAATTCCCAAAACACATTACCTTTATCTCTTTAAGTAGGTTCAGCTGCCCTTCCCTTACCAAAATGCATATGCTACATCTCTTAGATATGAGTTCTTCTACTATATCCATAGAACAATTCCTTCAATCAAAGGAACCTGTGCAAATGTCTGTCAAAATCTAATTCATTAGTACTCGTTGGATTTTCCTTTCTCTGAGATCTACACACCATTTCTTCCAAACCTTTATTACACGTGAATATATATTCGCTTTTGTACTCATTGCCAGATTTTTTAATACATATATTCACCATAACACTTTAATATCCAAGAAGCCATTAATCAATTTGTTCTGCTCTCTCCTGGAGTCCCTAGAGCAGGCACGCCCACAAAACCATTAGACACTCATCCGACAAAGCAGACTAGATGATGTGCACTTCAGATAGCCCTTTTAAGTGTATGTTCCATGCTTTTCTACTTGATACTCCTTAGTGCAAATTGAGTTTTCAAAATAATTTTTAAAAGCTTTGTTCTTGTGAAGAAAATGTAGCACAGTACCAAAGCTATCGTTTTAATAAAAAGCAAGAAAACTTGCAGAATTTCCAGATCCTCGAGGCTTTTATGCTCTCCTCTGGGCAATACTCTTTTCAGATGTTGACAGCATAAAATTGGTTCAGCACTCAAATCTTCTTTCTGCAGATTATTTCTATGGATAAATCAGCAGGCTTAATAATTTCTTTCTCCTTTAGCTCGTACTGTGGGACAAGTATTCCAATTACTCCAGGGGTTTTTGTGACATTAAGTGTGGCAATTCAAGAAATCACTCACAATACCCATTTTTAAGATCTCAACGTATCTTGTATTTAAGCCCAGAATGCTTTCTTCTTAATACCCTTTTATCTCTTTATTTTTATTATCCTTTCATTTCTTAGCATTTAAGCATGGATGCTTTCAGGATAAAGTGTAGTTAAGTCATGCTTTTCTGTGGGTGCAACTTTGTTCATGAAAGGGAAAAGAAGACCATGACCTCTGAGTAAGTTGGCTTTGTCCCCATCTTCCAATATAGTAAAGCAGAATATGTCACAGGCATTTTGACATGTTAGCTTTCAATAATTTTCATTTTTTTGTACTTTATATAAGACAAAACTAATACTTAAGGCTTGGGGATAACAATGATGATTGGTATATTGTCAACTTGACACAACTTAGAAATTTCTGGGAACGGAGTTTCAATGAGGGACTCTCTAGTCTCAAATATCTTGAAAATTTTATTAATTCCATAAACTGATGTAGAAGATCCAGACCACTTTAGGTGGCAGCATTCCCTAGGCAGGGGTTGCTGGTCTGTATCAATAATGAGAGCTTACTCAACACTAAGTAGCACGCATGCATTCACTCTTTAAATGCCCTTAACTGCAGATATGACTTCTTAACCTCCTGCAATGATATGCTGTTACCTAAAATTATGAACTGACACTAAACTTCTTTTTTTTTTTTTTTTGGTTTTTCGAAACAGGGTTTCTCTGTGTAGCCTTGGCTGTCCTGGAACTCACTCTGTAGACCAGGCTGGCCTCGAACTCAGAAATCCACCTGCCTCTGCCTCCCAAGTGCTGGGATTAAAGGTGTGCACCACCACATGAAATATTAAGAAGTGCTGAGAACTGCAAATCATATAGATAGTTCAGTAGTTGAAAGTAGCAAGAGTGGCATTGTATATAGAGTTCAGAAGAGGCACTAATTCTTTTGCATTGAGGCAGATATTTAGACGTTAGAAAAATATATACAACTTGAGTTCTGGCTCACACTTGTACTACCACCATCTGAGAGGGACTGGCATAACAAGTTGAAGCTAAACTTAGATATGTAGCACTGTCAGAAAGAGAGAGGGGGAGGGGAAGGAGGAGGGGAGAGATAGGAGATAAAGTATAAGAAAGGAAAAATGAGAGTGATTGAAAGATAAGAGTAATTATAAAAAATAAACATCTTATTACAAGAATACTTGTAAATTTTCCACCTGCATAAAAATGACAGAAATAATAAATTTATAGGTAGAAAAAAACTTTGTTCTTGCTCAGTTTTAGAATTTTCAATGTATCATGTAGCAACTGTACTTTTATGAACTTGTGGCCCTGAAGGCTGTCATGAGTGGAATGCTTGAGTAAAGTGACAGGGCTCACTGCATGGACAGGGAGCAAAGAGAAATGCAGGAGGCAGCGTTTTACGAAACCTTGCTTTGTACATTCTCTTAGGTGACCAAGGACCACCCGCTGGACGACACCTCCACAATGTTCCCCTATTTCCTTTTAGCATTACATGTGGAACGAAGCCTTTACACTTAGACATTTGAGGATATCCAACATCTGCACTAGAGCAATGACTCCTAGAAAAGAAGTTATAAAGAATGACGTTGGCAGTTAAAGAGCAGCAGGACACAGATGTGTTTTTTAGCAAGGCACATGATGGTTATACAGAAATCCACTTTGAAAAACTGGATTGTCACAGACAGTATAAAATTAGTAAATATTACTGGAGGGGGGATTTTGTACTACAGAGTTAAAAATTGTGGCAATTGGCAATTGTTTGAGTACAGGTAAAACTTATAAGCAGTGTTCCTGTTTATAAGTTTTACCTGGCCTCAGACTCACAGTGCTCTTGCATCAGTTCCCAAAGTTCTGGGGTGAACTGCAGATTGCTCTAATCTGTCTTTCCACCTAAACAAACACTTTATATATATACATATATATGAAAGATAGATATGCAGATATTTTAATGTGCAAAACTGTACACAATAATCACAACATATCCCAGTGAAATTCAGGAAGTATTCCCACCATCTTCTTTATTTTTTTTTATTTATTTATTTTTTTTTTTTTTTTTTTTGGTTTTTTCGAGACAGGGTTTCTCTGTGTAGCCCTGGCTGTCCTGGAATTCACTCTGTTGACCAGGCTGGCCTCGAACTCAGAAATCCACCTGCCTCTGCCTCCCAAGTGCTGGGATTAAAGGCGTGTGCCACCACTGCCCGGCATATCCCACCATCTTCTTAATTCCAACTCCCAATAGCCAATGAGCTTCAGTATAATTTATATTATTTATGTAATTGGTGATTTCTCTGAACACATATAAAAGTGAAAGAATCATTAGAAAAAGAAAAATTTTAGACATGTAGTAGCCATAAATAAATATTTGTGGGCCACAGATTGTGGATTATTCAAATAATACATTTCATAAATTTTACAGTTAAATTATATTTAAAATAAAATCCTAACATTTCTATTTATGTCTCATTTATCTATAGAGTATTTTACAATCTACTATACTTTCTTATAAGCCATATTTCTGAGAGTAGTGTATATGTTAGAATGTAAATTTTCTCTTTCATTTGAAGAAGCACTTTTCTTTGGATGTAACATTCATTAGACTTACAATAAAAAGAGCTTTCTACATTTTTTAAAATTAAATGTCATGGTACTTTTATTATGGCATAAATCTAACCCATTAATGAATGTAAGTTTTCATAATTAAACACATCACTTTCTAGATGTGTTTTTTATACCTCATCTTTTATATTACATTTGGATTTGTTTTTGAGGTCATTTTTAAAAGTAAAAATATACTATTTCAACTCTTGTTTATTATCACTTATTTTTATGGTTTGGACTATTTTACATGTGATGGGTTGGAAAAGGAAAATATTTGTCTGAATGAAGAGGAATGGGCTGTGTGTAGTCTCATCGAATAATTTCTGTTGCTACAGTATCATATAGCTGACATGAGGGTAAAATGGTGCTCTATGGCATCATTTTGTTTCATATACCAGAGCTTGATATTTTTTCCCTGCTGATCACAAAAATGTGTGCATCACCATGACTTATGCTTCATTTTTATTGCAGTTCTGAAAGATGAACCTCGTATAGATCAGTCTGAAGTGTTTGAGTTTAAGTGACGACAGGGCAGCCAAATGTGGGACCTTCTGTCATACAAGCCATAAAAGAATGCACATTCAATATTAGCAGGTAAGTTCTTTTAAGGACATACTAGAAATGGAGACTTTTAAAACATGGCATTATCCATTTTTAACACTGTCAGGGTTTTTTTTTAAATCATAATGTTGTATATACTCTATATTCTACATTATATGACTATGGATGGTGTCTAGTCATCTATGTTCCCTTATGGAGAAGACTTTTTTTTTAATTTGTCACTATACTAAATGGATTACAGTATAATAAGATAAACAGGGTCTAAGGTGGAATAGTTATTGTATGAAAGAAACCTCATTGGCTTATGAATTTAAAGCAAAGGGATAATTAAAAGAGAAAACACTTTATATTGCATAAAGAGTTCCTTCCTTTAAAAAAAGAGGCAATTCTATGTTTATCAACAGCAGTGTTTCCTAACCCCCAAGGAAAATATCTCTGAGCTTGTATAGGTATTGAACCTTATCATTGCATGCAAAGCATTAGCCTTTGGCAAAAAGGGAGGGTTAAGAATTAAATCTTTGAAATAGCTTCAATTATAGCAGCAGGATTAGTACGTGCAGTTCCTCTCTGAGTCCTCACATGGATTTAAGATCTATTGCTTTTCCCCCATAAAGTTTTAAAGAGTCACTTTCCTGAAGAGAAGAGCATTATCCTTAATTAAAACTCCTCAGAGAGCTTTGGAGGTCTGTAGTTCAGATTGTATTGTTTGAGACTTTCATTTAAGAATTTAAGCTCTTCCTGCCACCTTTCTGATTTTATTTCAAGATTGCTTATTTGAGGGCATAGGAATCAATTTAGTTCCAAGTAGTTGGGTAGCTTTTGATACAGTTTATAATAATACCTCTGTAGGCAGACACATGAAAAATGAGATTTTACTGTCAGAAAAACTCAACAGGTCCACTGATTATTCACTGATTATTTAAACATGTGTACATTAAATAAACACCCCATAAAATTACATTATTTGATTTGTAGGTGCTGATATTCTTGAAATTTACTCAAACAAGAATAATAATGTTCACTGGATCAAAGAAATATGTTTTGATCAAAGCAAATATAAGCTGCCTCCATAGTCAGATGGGCATATATAAGTCAAAGAGCCTGTTCTAATTCTCCATCAAACATTTTCCTTAAGCAATCACCAATTATTTCACTACAGTTGACCCTTTCATTTAGAAAATGCATTCAAATATAACCTCTCTAGAGGTCCTGTAATTCTGCCACAGTGAGTCCTTTTCTCTCCAAAAGAACACTCTAGCTATAAAAAGCTTCACTGAACAATTAGTTGAGTAGGGAGCAAGTTTACACTGTGGAACAGACTCTTTTCTAGTTCTATAGATGATACAGAATTAACAAACAGAATATATAAAAAGCTAAAAAGTAAAGTGAGAAAGAAAGAAAAAAAGAAGGTAAGACGGGAAGAAAGAAAACGTGTTCAAAAAAATAAGAGGAGCCATAGATCTGAAAAGAGCGTTCTCAACAGAAGAAATAAAAATGGCTAAGAAATCATTCAAGACATGTTCATCATTGGTAGCAATTAATAAAATGACAATCAAAAGAACTTTGAGATTTCTTTTGAACCCAAGCAGAAATATGCCGCACGTTCTCTGTTATTTGTGGATTCTAGCTCTGGATCTTCAGCTATGTAGGGCTAACCTTTCATCAAAAAAAATTCTCCTTGGAACAGATGAGGCTCAGTAGAGAAAACAGCAACTGGTCAAATGAAGAAAGCAACCAGCTGTGGAACACAAGCCCAAGCTAATGCATACACAGCACAACTCCTTCTCTCAAGGCTTAGGGCACATCGGGGATGCCATATGGAAACATTCTAAGAGCCAGAAGACCGGGAAGTGTACTGAAGACGGGCATCCTGGAAAGGACAGGAAAGCAATTCTCATGATAACACAACAATATGGCTGCCTAAACAAGCACAACACCAACAAATATACAAATATGAAAGGGAGAACTCTCACAGGGATCCACCCCTAGCAAAAGAACTACAGGAAACCAACGAATGCTGAAAGCAGGAAAACTAGTCTTAGTGAGAGATGAGCTATAATTGGTCAATACCAATTATTGGTCAATACCAAGTGGTCAGCCTTGAAATAACTTACATACCAGTAATATTACAGGGACTGAGCAAGTTGTATTTATAAATCTATGAAAATATACCCAAAATCCTTAACCTTGCCAGTGCAACTTACTTTTGTAAAAATGACATAAAGAGAAAACTAAGAAATGGGGGAAATATCTAAATTTGTCTACCTAATGAACAGTGAATTATAGAACTCACACGAATTTAGGACTCAAAGCACTCAACTGTAATAAAACAAATGATCATACTTAAAATGGGCAATGTATCTGAATAGATAATGCATAGATGCAGACATGCAACAGCTGATAGGTGTATTTAACAACAGGAAAAAGAGACTCAATATGCCAGTGCTATTTATCTAATTTAGACTAGGATGGTCATTACAAAGAACACAAAAAGGTAATGTGAGAGAGGTGAACTTAACTGAACCTTTGTTCACCACTGATAAGAATAAAAACTACCTTAGTCATTATAAGACACAGAAGGGAAGCTTGTCAAAAAATTAACGCTAGCGTTTCCATTTGCTCCTGAAATTCACTGCTCGGTATTTATTCCTGTAAGGAGCGGTTAGAGTATTCGCCATTACCAGATGGCGCTGTCACTTTAAGGAAGCTTGTGGATAGCGCGGGGTGGCTCGCCCGAAGCGCCTGCGCATTAAGGGTGTACGTGACTAATCACCGCCCACTCCCGGGGCGCGCCAGTCAGTGGAGGACACGCTGCCTCAGGGCTATATAAGCAGCGCCAGTCTGGGGCCCCGGGTTGTTCTTCCTCCATCAACGGCTAAATAAAGCTGAACTGCAGACAGAGCCTACTGCGTGTCGCGCGTCTTCTTGCTGGCGAGAGGCGAGACGCGCGCACAACAAATGGTGCCGAAACCCGGGACGCCGGGAGATCTTGACACCGAGGGGAACCCCCCGCCCAACGGACGGGGAGGCTTCGCAAATCTGCAGTGGTAGGTGAGCTCTCTCAGGTATGCTGGATTCTGAATTTCTGATGGGGTCGTTTGCGGGTGATGCACTGCTGGGACTTCTCTTAGCAGTTGTGATTGCTGCCCGCTTCCTTCTGGTCTCATGTAAAAGGGAGATAGCTAATGGCCAGAAGACACTAGAAGACGTTCAGGACAGTTTATCTGAGTCAGAGCGGGACCACAGGTTAGGAGCTCGACCAAAAC
>CM052709.1:15624022-15672394 GCA_028551405.1 Uromys caudimaculatus
CTACATGTAGAAGAATGCAAATTGATCCACTCCTATCTCCTTGTACAAAGCTCAAATCCAAGTGGATTAAGGACCTCCACATAAAACCAGTTACACTGAATCTAATAGAAGAGAAAGTGGGGAAAACTCTCGAACACCTGGGTACTGGGGAAAAGTTCCTGAACAGAACACCAGGGGCCTATGCTCTAAGATCAAGAATAGACAAATGGGACCTCATGAAATTGCAAAGTTTCTGTAAGGCAAAGGACACTGTCAATAGGACCAAATGGCAACCAACAGATTGGGAAAAGATCTTAACCAATCCTGTGTCCGATAGAGGGCTAATATCCAATATTTACAAAGAACTCAAGAAGTTAGACTCCAGAAAACCAAATAACCCTATCAAAAAATGGGGAACAGAGCTAAGCAGAGAATTTTCAACTGAGGAAATTCGCAGGGCTGAGAAACACCTAAAGAAATGTTCAACTTCCCTGATATGGCCATCTCCTGAAAGGCTCTGCCAGAACCTGACAAATACAGAGGCAGAGGCTCTTACAAATACAGCCAACCATTGGACTGAGTGTGGAATTCCTGATGAAGGAGTTGGAGAAGGGACTGAAAGAGCTGAGGGGGTTTCCAACAGTGTAAACCAGCCAGACCCCCCCCCCATCTCCCAGAGACTGGACCACCAAGCAAAGAATACACATGGAGGGACCCACAGCTCCGGCTGCATATGTGGCAGAGGAGGGCCTTGTTGAACATCAGTGGGAGGAGAGGCCCTTGGGCCTGAGGGTGTTCAATGTTCCAGTGTAGAGGAATACCAGGGCGGGAAGGCAAGCGTGGGTGGGCGGTGGGGGTAGCGCTCTCATAGAGGCAGGGGAGGAAGGATGGGATAGGGGGTTTTCGGAGGGGAAACCTGGAAAGGGGATAACATTTGAAATGTAAATAAAGAAAATACCCAATAAAAATAAATAAATAAAATAATATGCTGAGAGTAATCTAGTTGTTTCCAGTCTTGGGCTATTATATATAAAACAGCAATGAACATGCTTAAGAAGTTTCACTGTGGTGGGATGATATTCTTTGGGTATGTGCCCAAGAGTGGCAGAGCTAGATCTTGAAGTAAAGTGATTCTCAAATTCCTGAGAAACCACGACCCTGATCTCAACAGTGGTTATACAAAGTGGCACTCTCAGCAGCAATGGATGACGGTTCCCCTTAATCTACACCCTTATCAGCATAAACTGCCATTTGTTTTATTGATCTGGTGTAAGATAAAATCTCAAAGTAGATTTGATTTTCATTTACTTGATAACTAAGGTGTTGAACATTTCTTTTTATGCTTCTCAGACATTTGAGTTGCTTCTTTTAGAAATTCTCTGTTTAGATTTGTATCCTTTTTGAATTGAGTTATTTCTTTTTTGATATTTAGGTTTTTGAGTTTTAAAATATATTTTAGATATTACCCATCTATTAGATGTTTATTGATAATAATCATTTCCATTTTCCATAGCCAGGCATAATAATGTCTTTTGCCAGACATAAGGTTTCAATTTATTAAGTACTTTTCTCTTTGCTTTTCATATTACTGTTCTGTTGAGAAAGTCTTTTCTTGCGTCAGACTTCAAGATTTTTCTCTTCTATCAGATGCAGTGCATCAGGTATTATGTTGAGGTCCTTGATTCCTTCAAAGTTGAGTTCTGTATAGAGTGATCAGAATGATTGTACTTGCATTCTTCAGTGCAGTCATTCACTTAGACAAATATTATGAACTAAGGAAGGGTTTCACTTTACTAGATTCATGACAGAAGAATCTGTGAAATTAGACAGCTCATTTGAAATTATTCAGTTAGTGAAACAAATGACAAAGAAATTTTGAAGGTTGTGATAGATAAGATCCAGTGAAGAAACTCAGAGTGTATAGGGTGTGGGTTGATAAAAGAAAGAACCATAAGATATAGGAAGCAATGTATGCTTACAACTTTTCAAATATCATCTTAGAAGAACTGAATAAAAAATGATATCTAAGAGTATACTGAATATTAAATAATAATATAATTATATTAATATATCACCATGTAATATATAATTTATATTTTATATATTGTATATTAATATAAATGTAATAATGATTATCTAATAGCATACATAATAGACATATTTTAGGTTTTAAAGGCATACATGCTGGAGGTGAGAAGATGGACATGATATCTTATGTAAATGATAAAAGAAAGCATCACGGGTTATGATCATATACAAATCAGATTTCAACTCTGAAAGTATCTGTAGGAAATACAGTCATGTCTTAATCAGTACATAAACAACAAAGACTGAGTCAAATCAAAGTTGTAAATTGCATGCATATGTTCATATAACAAAAGTCCAAATATACTGAGCAAATATTAAGAAAGCCAAAGATAATGGTGATAAAGAACTCAAACATACACACAATGCTCCACTCAGAAAACATAATATGGAAAACTGGCAACGAAAATATTTGACTTCAAAAGCATTGAGGAATTTGGGGCAGTATTTTAGCAAAAACACATTAATAACTTAGGCACAACACATATGCAGTTCTAAGAGAGCAGCTTATAGCACCAAGTCAAAACAAAGAAATAACTTAAATAAATATCATAAATATATACCTATAGTGTGAACAAAATGAACCTAATGGTAGAAAGTAGATAGTTATGAATGTTGGACCAGAAATACATCAGGTGGAGAAAAATAAATAAATAAAACAGAGTAAGTTTGAAAAATAAAATTTTATCCCTCAACGAGCTAAACATAATCAGCAAACATCTTTCTAGACTTTAGAGAAATTTTAATCCATCAATCTTCTGGCAAGGCAACACACCCAGAGAACTTCCAGGTCAACTTAACACAGCTGGAAAGCAGACATACTCTGGATTACCAAGGAGGGAAGACAAGAGTGGGTGGGTGGGTGGGTGGGTGGAGGAATACCCTCATAGACGCAGGGGAGGCGATAGGCGATAGGGGGTTTCCAAAGGGGAGACCTCGAAAGAGGGAAACATTTGAAATTTAAATAAAGTATCAAAATGTTTTAAAAAAAGAAAAAAAAGATATGCTCACTCTTGCAAGAACAGCACAGGAATAAAAGACTACTTAAGAGCAGCTTAGGAAGAGAGTACAAGCATGACATGGATGGTGAAAGTGGTAGAGTGTGTGTGTGTGTGTGTGTGTGTGTGTGTGTGTGTGTGTGTGTGTGTGTGTTTGGGTGTGTGTTTGGGTGTGTGTTTGGGTGTATGTGGATGTTTGTGTGTGTGTCTCTGTGTGTGTTTGGCAGTTTTATTGGGATGGTTTAGAGAGACTAGTTGCAGAGAGAACAAACTAGACACAAGTGAAGAGAGAATTAGGCAGAGAATAAGAAGCCAGAAGATTAGAACATACTGCAAAAGTTAGTATGAGGACAAGCAAAGCAATTCAGTCAGAGGCCTAAAGAAGGAGGATTGAATCAGTCAGCTTGGAAGATTAGACTGTAGGGAAGCTAGAAGCTTCCAGGCCTAAATCTAGGGATAGATAGAGAAAGAAATACTCTGGTCTTAGTTTGAGCCCTGTGTTGACACAGCTTGGGTGCAGTTCTCATCTTATAGCTTCATCTGAAGAAATAAAAGCTGCATTAGTACTAGACTAAGAGAAGAAAGGAAACTCAAGTATAATCAGAAATCAAGTATGAAACATTCCAACTGACACAATAGAATGCAAATAATCCTAAGAAACTACTGTGGGAAATTTATGCTAATGAATTGAGTAATTTAGAGGAAAGGAAGGATTTCCTAGAAACACACAACTTGCTAAATTGGAATCTTCGGAGATTACCAAACTCAAATAGATTAGTAAGTGGGGGCATTGAATTGGCAAGGACTACCTTTCTGCTCACCACCTCCACAGGGTTAGTTTAGTCTCTATTGTTGGATTCAAGTATTGACTAAATAAAACTTGGGAATGGGTAATTTTATTTTAGTTTTCACTTCCACATCACCATTCATCATTGAAGGAAGACAGGGCTGCAGCTGCTATGGGAGCTTGAAGCAGAAAACAAAGAGAAACACTGCTTTCAGACTTTCTGTTTTATTCTCCCTGTGTGTATGCTTAACTACCATTCCTACACAGCTCAGTACATCCTACTAAAAGATGGTTGTGATCAAATGGCTTAGGCTCTTCTGCATCAATAAATAATCAAGACAATTCCACAGAACTGCTCCCAATCTAATATGGACCATTTTTTAGTTTATGTTTTCCTTTCAGGAGAAGTTAGAAGAAATTAGGCTCTGTCAACTTGACAAAGCTAACTAAAACAATTTTTTAGACACTTCTAAAAAATAATTTACAGAGGGGTGTACCTATTACTTAGGAAATTTACTAAAAGAATGAAGAACTGTATTTCATAAGTGAATGGCAAACTCAAATAAAGAAGAGATAAATAGACAAACAGGGAATTTCAGATTAGTAGACAGTGAAATAATTACTAAATAATTACTGGTAGTATAGACATGATGCAATATGGGCACTAGCAAAATGAGATAAGTATCCATGCCTGCATATGGACATGGTAATCAATATTTTAAAGACAAGGAGAGCTTCAGTTAGCTTAAGCTGGCCTTGAACTTGTTACATAGCAGAGATAGGAATGGTACTAACTTGCATTCTTTTCCCCAAAGCTGGAAATGCAGGTATGTTTCATCATGCCTGGCTGCCTTCTACGTTATGGAAATACAAAGAGACAGGAGAGTTGAGGCTAATCACTGATGTATTAATCCATTTGATTGGTTTCCTAAGTTAATAAATATACTCCTTATTTAAAAGTGGTTTCCTTGTTCAATACAATTTAGTAAATATTTTTAAGCAGACAAAAGAGCATATTTAGCAGCATCACTTAACTGGCCACCCATACATTTCCAGTGTTGTTGAATATTATAGAACTCACTTTATTATGACAAATTCAAAATTCATGCCACTACAACTTCCAAAGGAATTGAATGAGGCCACTATATCCCTGAAACCAAAACCAGTTAAGGACATTATAAGAAGATAAATCTATAGCTTAACACTTTTGATGAACAGAGATACTATAATACTTAACAAAATAACACCAATCTTTATCGATACATGTAAATAGATGCTCAAAATAATTACAAGGCAGTTATACCCAGAAAGCAAGCCCTATCTCTTTTTTTTTTGATACTTTATTTACATTTCCAATGTTTCCCCCTTTCTAGGTGGTTTCCAAAGCCCTATCTTTTTTATACTACTCAATCAATGCAATAAAATGTAGTAATCAAATTAACAGGATCATCATGATTATGTATATGGACACTGATCAAGCACTTGACAAAATTAAGCATCTGTTCATAGTTTGAAACTTCACAGGAAAGGTAATAAGGAACATATTTAAAACTTATGAAGTCCATATTTCAGGGTAACACAGTTATCGTAAAGTCTGGTTTAAAGTTAAAACATTCCTCTTGTAAACTCTAGGATAAAGTAAAAGAAGCTTACTACTCACAGTACCAGAGTGATTACCCAGAGAAATGAGAAAAGAAGTATTAGTACTGTGACAAAAGATTTGAGCATCCAATTTGAAGGAGCAAAGATTTATATGGGCACATGGTTCAAGACGGTGCCTGATATTTGGTTTGCTTTACTGGTTTGGATCTTGTGAAACAGAATGTCATAGCAGAAGGGCATGGTGGAGAAAGAATGTTGATGTCAGCCAGCAAAAAGATAGATGCTGAGGAGGACAGAGACAATATATGACTATCAGAGCTACTCCTAGGGACCTACCACATCCATCTGGGATCTGCCACCTTAAATTTCACCAATTTCCTATAGAGTGGTACCAGATAAGGAATAAGAATCTAGAACATGAGCCTAAAGGAGCGTTTCATGTTCAAAATATAACAAGTCCAAATTGGTAAGAGCACATTTGTCCCCATCTATAAATTATATATCATATTGTGAATATCCTAAAATCCCAGTAAGTAGATTCAACTTTGTGCTTTATGTACAGCCGAGATAAATTTAATGTGAAAATTTGGGGATTTATATATAGTTTTAGAGAATCCATGTTCTATCAAGGATGTGTGAAGAGACACATGGCATGTAACATGTGGAGAGGGTCTAAAGAGGATGAGCGCCTTAAACAGGGGCTATGTCTCTCTTAGACTGTAGCTTTTCAACCACCTAAAAACAAATGTTTAATAGTAAATAAGAAAAAAAAATTAGTTTGACTCCAAGTCACTTAATTGAGTGCTATGAATACAGTCTAAGAGAGAGAAGAGTCTGCTTTGTTTCGGAGCTGAGGATCACAATCTATCATAGCAGAGAAGACAAACAGCCCTGGGAAATAGGTCTTGGCTATGGTAGTGGGAGCAAAACAGAGACACTGCTTTGTATAGCCATGAGTTCAAACCTACAAACCTATGACAGACATTTTGAAATCAAACATAAAACACACACACACACACACACACACACACACACACACACACACACACACAACCCATACGTTAAAATGGGGGTTTAGATCTTGTAGTAGAGTATTGCCTAGCATGGATCAAGCCATGGGTTTAAGTCCCAGCACTGTATAAAGTGAATTTTGTAAAATAGTTAGGTAATGCCACGATCAAACTATGCTGAGAGTTTAAGGTCAGCCTAGGATATGTAAGACCCTGTTTCCAAAACAAAAATAACAAGGTTATTAACTTATTAATAATAAAATAGCAGTGCTGCATAGAAGGCATGATCATTGGAGACAAATGTGAGAACTCAAAAGTTTAGTAGGAAGTACATATGCCACATAGGGCATAAAGTCAGGGCCCAAGGCATTTATGTATTTAATTGCACATGAAATAATCAAAGAGGCACCATAAGACCTATAAAACCAACTTTAGATAGCAGTAAACTGTTGTTCTTCAAAGATATGATAGGTGCAGATGTCTCCTTACTAAGAATAGTGTCCCCCTTCAGAACTAATGCCCCAGAACTTCTATGACTGTGACTCTCATACACAGAACAGAAAAAAATTTGGTCTCCTGCTCTACATGTATCCAGCTGAGCTCCAGCATGTTGACAGTTCTATGATGCTTTTGAAATATGTTCACTGCCCTCAGTTTCTTGTTGTCTTGCATTTGTGCGCACATATATGTATGATTTCACTATTCAGCTATCCTGTGTACTGTGCTGAAAAGGCTGTCCGTTGTTCCAAAACACAAGAAGGCTGTGCGTATCATTCTTAGGTGCCGCAGGCCTTTTCAGACATGCGAGAAAGAACTTAGTGTATCAGACATGTATATTTACTAAGACATTTGTTATGAAAATACATAAAAACAAAGTTATGTATCTATTTTATAAAGATTTTTATGTGTCTGTGTCACTTTGAGTATGTACCACTTGGTTGTAGGTACTTGTTGAGGGCAGAAGGGTAGATTAGATTCCTGGCAGTTAAACGTCCAATCTATAGTGAAATGCTCATCAAAGGTACTAGGATTCAAACTTAGGTTCAGAATTGCTTTTATTTTATCTTTTATTATTCTTATTCTTATCATTATAGTAAATGCCATCATCAACAATTATTAGATGTCTGTTTTCTAATGAGAGGAGAGAATGAGGTATAGGCAAGTGGAGAAGATTTAAGAGAAATTAGAGGAGAAGCAGCTATAATTAGAATATATGGAAGAAAACCTATTCTCAATTAAAACAAAACAAAATAAAAATCATTCAAACTTGTGTTCTTGAGAACAGCGGTATCTGCCCTTAACCGCTGAGCCATCTTTCCAGCCCTGTGTTTCTTTTCTGGTGAAAACATTGTGACAAGCAGTTCAGGGCTCCTACCAAGTAGCTCCTCTAGTAACAATAGCCAACATTCTTTGCTTCTGTGTTTGTAGGATGTCTTAGAACACAATATCCTGTAATAATGAGAACTAACTAACTTTGTACATATACACAGAAGCTTGTCAACAATAACTCACACTATTCCAAGGAAGTAATCACAGTTACGAAACCTGCCCCCAAACATATCACAGACACCCTAAAATCCACCCAGGATACTAGAATAGTCATGAAAGTCACTCTGTCACACTTTAGTGTTGACATCCCATTCCTTCTGATAACAGGACTTCCTAGAACCCTTGCTTCTGGCTTGCAGCAGAAACAGAGAAAGTTACATCTGATATAGGAAAGAGTATGACAGTCTCAAGCTCTCCGAATTGAAAAACTATGTTCCAAAAGTGTTTGGGTTCTCAAACGTTAAAATAGCACAGTTGTTATACAGTTTATCATTTAATGGCTATTTTAGTGTAAAGGTATTTATAATATTAACTACTACTATTTATTGAAAGTTTCATATGATGTGCCCTATATTCACCTAAACTTCATAGATCCTCTCATGCAATATTCATAATATAAATTCTACATGGTTTATGCTAGCAGTGTTTATCTTGCAAGGAGACAGAACACAAAGTAAATTCAGTATCATTTTTATGATCGCATTGTTAATAAATTATAAGCTGACACTGTAGCCACAAGAGTCCCAAATCTGAGACTTGTGGGGAAAAAAATGAATTTAAGGAAGCTTTCTATCAAGTAAAGAGATGCTATGGGGACTGAGTAGCAATTCTCTCTGCTTAAAGAATCATTGAATCACTTCAAAAGAAAATGTAATGCAGAAGAAAGGAATATGTAAAGTGAGATTAATCTATGTCCTATGCAATTTTTACATCTTCAGAATAAAGATGCAGGTGATCTCACATTTTATTTTACTCTTAAATCATTGACATGTATCCTTTCAGTTAAGATTATTTTCACCTGCACCAATTGTTACTTCATACCATCAAATAACTAGTGTTAAATTTGCCTAATAATATTATTTACATTTTTTGATATTTACTTTATTTACAATTCAAAATGTTTCCCCCTTTCCAGGTCTCCCCTTTAGAAAACCCTTATCCCATTCCCCCTCCCCCCTAACTCTATGAGGGTTCTCCCCCACCCACCCATTCCCATCTTCCCTCCCTAGCACTCCCCTATACTGGGGCATCGAACACCCTCAGGCCCAAAGGCCTCTCTTCCCACTGATGGGCAACAAGTCCTTCCTCTGCCACATATGTGGCCAGCACCATGGGTCCCTCCATGTATATTCTTTGCTGGTGATCTAGTCTCTGGGAGCTCCAGGGAAGGGTCTGGCCAGTTGACATGGTTGCTCCCTCCTTGGGGCTGCAAACCCCCTTAGCTCCTTCAGTCATTTCTCCAACTCCTCCATCTGGGACCCCACACTCAGTCCAAATGGTTGGCTGCAAGCATCCGAATCTATATTTGTCAGGCTCTGCCTGAGCCTCTCGGGAGATAGCTTATCATGCTTCCATCAGCAAGCACTTCCCAGCATCCACAAGAATGTCGGGGTTAGGTGGCTATGTATGGGATGTATCCCCAGGTGGGCCAGTCTCTGGATGGCCTTTCCTTGAGTTTCTGCTCCACGCTTTGTCTCAATATTTCCTCCTGTGAATATTTTGTTCACCCTTCTAAGAAGCACTGAAGCATCTACAATTTTGCTCTTCCTTCTTCTTAGGCTTCATATGGTCTGTGAATTGAATCTTGGATATTATGAATTTTTGAGCTTATATCCACTTATCAGTGATTACACACCATGTTTGTTCTTTTGTGACTGAGTTACCTCACTCAGGATAATATTTTCAAGTTCCATCCATTTGCCTGCGAATTTCATGAAGTTATTGTTTTTAATAGCTGAGTAGTACTCCATTGTGTAAATGTACCACATTTTCTGTATCCATTCCTCTGATGAGGGACATCTGGGTTGTTTCCAGCTTCTGGCTACTATAAATATGGCTGCTATGAAGCATGTGTTCTTATTATCTGTTGGAGCGTCTACTGGGTATATGCCCAGGTATAGTTCGGTCCTCAGGTAGTACTATATCCAATTTTCTGAGGATCCACCAAACTGATTTCCAGAGTGGTTGAACCAGCTTGCAATCCCACCAGCTTTGGAGGTGTGTTCCTCTTTCTCCACATCCTTGTCAGCATCTGCTGTCACCTGAATTTTTGATCTTAGCCATTCTGACTGGTGTGAGGTGGAATCTCCGGGTTGTTTTGATTTGCATATCCCTGAGGACTAAGGACATTGAACACTTCTTTAGGTATTTCTCTAGCACTTACCACTTGGCAGATTAGCTATGGTTTAAAAGTTTCATTTAATCTATAGTTCCTTTCCTTATGTTTTATGTGTTAAGAACACAGGGTCATTGTTCCATGAACTTCTATAAAGTCTAAATTGGGCTCTTTCAGTAACTTGCTTTCATTCCTCCCACACCTGACAGTTCTATGAACTGTACTGCATACAGAGTCTTGATTTGATATACAGTAGATGTATTTCATGTACAGTAGATGTATTTCTCAGCATCACAAGCCCATTAGAATGAGCTTAGTGATGTCAACTTTAGTTGACAACTTGATTGTCAAATAAGATTAACTCAAACAAATAAGAGACACCCATCTCTAATGGTTTTTTGCTGGAAGGACTAATGAAAGCCACCAAAATTCTCCCTCACAGTGAATAGCATTTTCTAGCAGTGGTCCAGATATAAGGAAATGTGAGATAAAGCTAAAACTTTTTGTCTGCTCACCTTCGACCCTTGTTGATAAATTCATCTGCTATGGATGCTGCCAATAGTCTTCATTCATACCAGAACCCGGCTTCTAATAGCTTACTAGGAGTTCTCCAGACCTTCATTGCTAGATTCGTCCTGCTGAGACAGTAAGTCTCATGGACCAAGCAGCTGTTAGGTTCTCAATCTATCTAGTGTGCAATCAGCCATTATTGAACTTAGTCTGTATCATGTAAGTTAACTTAATAGATCTGCTCAATTATATACATATTCATAATTTTTGGGTGAGAATTGTGTTTAATATGAGCATAATGGTAGATATTTTTCCCTTGGTAGTGTGAAGGGCCAATGGTATTTCCTGAAATATTATTTTCACTGAGATTTGTGGAGCTAATAATTCAGCTTATATGTCTCCATGGTAGCCAGCATTTTATATAAACAGTAATTTCATTCAATATTTCTTCAACTTCAGTTTTTCTTTTCAAGGAGAGTTAATTTTTTGTTTTCCTGTATTAAGTAACTCTCAAATGTTTGTTTGGTTTCTCAGTAGCCTAATAAGTATGATTAATTAGTCATAAAGTTTTCCAATATCATTGACTGATAGATACAAACAGAGTTATTGCTTTATGCCAATGAAAGCAGTTTCAGCAAATATTGTAAGGATCTTTATAGTTAGCTCTGAATTTCTTTGGATAAGAATTCCATAATTTGGTTGTTGTTTTAATTTACTTTGGCCTGAAACCTATCCCAAGTATATTTTGTATACCTTCATACCTAATTTTCGAATGAACCACATTTGTTTGGTGATTTTTTTTCTTTTTGTAGTTTAACTGATTCTTGAAAACCACAATCTAGTCATTATCTAGATGTTCTGACTATGTCTGTTTTAGGTTTTTTGGAATATATCTAATTACAATCTATAGACTATGAAGTTCTTATATAAACTAGAAAATTCCAGCAACTACTTCTACACTAGGTATTAGGAGGAAATGTACCTCTTCAAAAGTGTCATTTTCACTCAGTGATTTTATTTTCAGACGTCTGAACTCCAGACCTCCATGAGAATAAGTGTGTGTGAGTGTGTGAGTGTGTGTGTGTGTGTGTGTGTGTGTGTGTGTGTGTGTGTGCATTTTAAAGCACAGTATTTGTAGCAGATGATGTTAAGGCCAAATAAAGCTAATGCAATATTGGGAACCTTTTTAGTTTCCTCCTCAAAATATCTAAATAGCTGACATAGCTTTGAAATTGGGAGAGACACATTGAAAGACATTTGAAGAAGATAATAGAAAAATTCTAGTATCCCTTGACAGAGAGCTACTGATAGACTGATAGACATTTAAAATTCTGACAGTGAGGGTTTAAAATGAAGTAAGGGATGATATGGGGAAAGATTATATTATCTTAAATATCTTAGAGAATATCTTGATTATAGACACTTTTTAGAAAAATATGGAAATTAAATATGTTAAAATTATTCAAGCAGACTGAGTGGAATTAATTTCTACAGGTGAAAAAAATACATCACTTTTATATATTAAGTCTGGATGTAGATGAGGGCATTTCCAAAACCATGTTAAAGTTTAACCTGGTTTATTCTTGCTGTTTATGGGAAATATGAAAGGAAGGAGGGAAAAAACAGAGAACAGACCTACTAAGTAAAGTTCAACTGAATTATGGGAAAATTATAATTACATATATAGGTAAATTAAGAAATACACTGAGATTAATGCTTATTGAGGAAGTTAGAGTTAAGCCAGACATGTTTTCCAGTGTTGAAGAGATCAATAGAACAACTCAGGAGTACATTCAGCAATCTCAGCGAGAGCCAAAATTAGACATGCAATTTTTTAAAGAAAGTTCTGCAGAGGATCTGGGTGTATCACCACTAAGGCATATATACTCATAGATTGGTTTCTTGTCCTGACGTGTCATAAGTGAAGCTTCCTCCAGCAGCAGATGGGGACAGATACAGAGACCCTCAGCAGACTTGATGTGGAGAAAGTCTAAATTACAGGTCTCTATCTGGTCCCTCCCCTAGCAGTTTGGGGAACCATGTGAAAGAGGGGGAAAAATACTGTAGAAGTCAGAGGGGGTGGGGAACACCAGAAGAACATGCCCCGCTAAATCAACCAAGCAGGGCTCACATGGGCTCACAGAGAATGAAATGGAGAGTATATCATTTTTAGAAGCGCTGCCAATGAGGCCGGAAAAAACAAATGAAGAGGACCATAATCTGTACAGATTGTGTCCTTCAAGAGAAAACAAAATGCCTCTCAGGGTGTCTGCTTAGACACAGATCGTAGGATTATGGGGTAAAAGAGCAACACTTAAGCCATTCGGTGATTAAGCCATTCCCAGGAACTCAAGGTTTATACAGTTCCCAAAGACATGTCAAAATTGCACAAGGGCTGTAGGTAAAGTCACTTTATCTATGAACTTGTCTAGGTAGTTGTATCTAGATATTTGGTAGAGACTGTAAATCAGCAGAGCATTCATAAGGCAAACCAAGAGGTCTTGTTCATTTAGCTGAACTTTTATTTTTTTTAAAGAAAAATACATTTATTTGGTTAGGATTTCAATCTAAGATAAATTCACACTGTTGAAAATGTGCTCACTACCCATTTTGTATGTTGTGTGAACATTCATAGGGGGCGGGGTACACACGTACATGTTTGTAAAAGCATGTAAAAAATGGAGGGAAATCTCCAGTCATCCTCTTAAATATTATCATTTCCTTTAAGAAGCCCTCCTCTCACTGGCTGGACTGGCTGACCAGCAAGCCCCAGGGATCCTGTCTCCACTTCCCCAGTGCTGAGATTCCAAGCAGGTATCACCACAAACACTTTTTGTTTTATTTTGTTTTCCTTCAGTTTTTGGAGACAGGGTTTCTCTGTGTAGCCCTGGCTGCCTTGGAATTCACTCTGTAGCTAGCCTCAAACCCTAAGATCTGCCTGCCTCTGACTCTCAAGTGCTCAGATTAAAGTCGTGAACTACTACCACTTGGCTTAAAATGTGTAGCCCAGGTGACCCTCCTGCTTCCACCCCCTTTAGCTATTCCTACCAGCCTTTGACATCACAACTGGCTTATTCTGTTTTTAATGTCGATTCCAGGGGTTAGAGAGATGACTCAGCAGAGTACTGCTGCTCTTGCAAAGGGCCTGGGTTTGATTCCCAGCACCCATATGGTGGTTTACAACCATCTGTAATTCTGGTTCCAGGAAATCTGATGACCTCTTCTGGCCTTGGTGGACACCAGGCACATGCGAATACACGAAGGTAAAACATTCACACACATATCAATAAATTTAAAGGGGTGGGGGTCATGCAGGGCATGGTGTCACAAGCCTTTAATCCCAGTACTTGGTAGGCAGAACAAAGTGGATCACTGAAGTAAGGCCAGTCTGGTCAACATAGTGAATTCCATGACAGCCAGTGCTAAAGAGACTCCATCTGGCAATTTCCTGGTGGTAATCATAGTGTTCATCCTCCGCCAGCCATTCCAGGGATTCCGTGGTTGGGCTGGCGCGACCACAGAAGACCTTCATGGTGCCAACTGGTTCCTCAATGTTTGCACAGAAATGGGGGCTTGTCAATTCACTTGTTAGGAACAGATCTTGATACCAGAAACCTAATTAATTATAATACCCGCTGTGGGAAGCACTTCACTGGCAGCAGATCCCGCGGCCATTTTGCTTACCCACTAGAGGCGGGGCGTCGGTGCGTAGAGTGACGTTCCACTTAGCTGATCTTTTAAGAAAAAAAAAAGTCCATGGCTCACTGAGGAATTAAATATGTACTTCATGATTGCCTGTGGACAAGAGCTGCAAGGAGACCTTTCCCAAATATTCAAACCTGCTGATCTATCCTACACATTTCAAATTATCTGTCTTTCAAAAACATAAGCAACTTATAATATCTATGTGACTATCTGTGTCTCTCTCTGTCCACAGTGAGTGCCAGGAATGTGTAGACTAGTCCTCAGGTTTTCCTGATGAGGGCTTTCACACTGAGCCATTTTCCCAGCTCAATTTCCTTTTATTGAAAAGGATAAATGTCTATAATTATTATTCTATGATTGGCTCACCACTAAGTTCAAGGAAGAAATACGTTCAATGTTAGCCTTGTTATCCTGTAAATAGGAATTTTGACCACAGTTGGGTCATACTGAAATTCTCAATATCTGATTCATATAATTCATACAATTCACATGAGACTGGAGATGTTGGAGAAGATGCTATTTAGATGAAATTTTCCACACTGTGTCAAAATAACAAATTTTGACTTTAATAATATCAGAAGACTAATAAAGTTTATATGTGGTTTGTCTGTCCTGTTTTTCAGTTAGAAAGCTATCATAAGTTGTAGCACCTCTTGAAGATCCTATGTCATATTCTATAGAAACTGAGGATATGTGAGAAATTTTTGTTTTTTTTTTCTTTGTTATTGTTGTGTTTTACTTTCTTGTTATAACGAAGATTGAATGCGGAGCCACAAAAAAAAAAAAAAAAATGCTCTGCTATTGAATGACAGACCCAGAAAATGTAGAGGTTATATACAGCAATGGGACCTTACGTACATAATCCAAACCTTGAGGTATGAAGGTAACCTTGGATTATCTGACTACACCATAAATGTTATCATCAGTGTCATCAAGAGTCAGGAAGATAAAGACTTGAAATAGAATAAGACAATGTGACCATTAAAATAAGATGCTATTGTGTGGACCTTGAAGAAAGGGACCTTTGGGACCACTTGTCAAGGCATGTAGCTGCACAAACAATGAAATGAAATGAAACTGATTCAGAGTAGGATCTCGCCAAGATTGTGATTTGGACATAGTATTGCCAGAGTTTTTCAACCAAGCGTTATAAAAGAATACCTGCTAATTTTAGGTCACTAAGTTATAATTAGCTGTTCCAATACCGATAGGAAACTATTATACACCAATTTCTCCTTTCTTCCATATCAAATCTGGCTTTCTAGCCAAAGCAAACATTCATTTGAGTCAGCCCACAGTATTGATAGAACAGGCTTACAAAAACAAATCCAGAACAACTGGAATAAGAGATTGCTGAAAACAAGTAAGGGGATTATTTACTTGCAAGTTGCTAGCTTAGCATTTACATTTTCTTACCAATATTTCTTACTTTGTATGTGTTGTTAAGAATTTGTGTTTTAAAGTAACTCTTTTTATAGTTTTATATACAATATGCACATATATTTATATGATACCAATATGTCCATATGCATACACATTTAAGTGGAGTCTAAACTATAAACCATAAAAATAAGATTACTATTAAATTTATAAAAAGGGGGCAAAGACTGGAAAGTGAAAATATACTTCTCTAAATAGATCTTGTATTGAAGATTTCACTATGAAACTGTGTAAATCATTTACATAATTGTAAGCATGGAGCAATCTCTTTAGAAGGCAATTACTCTGTTCCAGAAACAAAATGAATCATAAATAAAGCTGCATATTGAATTATATTTTAACTTATTCTTTCTTTAAATGGTTAATATTAACCAGATCTCTCCTAATTATCTTGGACAATAAAACCTCCAATACCTTTGTGAAAGTATTCAGAAATATTCCTCATTTTATGATTCTGTGTAATGTGACATTATATGGTTGTGTTGTGTGATATTCATTTAAATACCTCAGGCTTTTCTTTCCATTATATTATGACTATAAATTTTCCACTTATCATTTGGTATTTTCTAGCATATCTTAGGGATACATTATTAGCAGTGAAATTCCTAACTCAAAAAATGTATGTATATGTGATTTTTCAGATATTTTCCAATGCCTCTTGAACTAATTTAAACTCCTTATACCAGTAGGTAAAACATCTTTACTCCTCACAGTCTCAACAATGCAATGTGTGCCCAAACATTTGGATGATGATTGCAAGTGTTATAATATTTGGAGTACAATACGGCCATGACTGATACTGCACCCATTTACAAATACACACACACACACACACACACACACACACACACACACACTCTCACACACACACGGGGAGGACACCTCAATAATCTGCATGCTTTTTTACTTACAAATTTGTATACTATGTGCATCCTGGTTCTACCAGAGGCCAGAAGACAACTTAGGAGCCTGTGGATCTAGAGTTCCAGATTGTTGTGTGCTAGCAAATGTGTGCTTGGAGAAAAATCCTTGTACTCTGGAAAATGTGCCAGTGCTCTGAATTTCTGAGTCATCCCTCAGTCACCTATACATTATTTTATTAATTGAAATGCTATTTTGCTTTGGCAGTAACCTGATCCCTTGAGGATGTTAGTTATATCTTAGAATGTGTTTGGATAGCTACCATAAACAATTTTATTCACTGCAGTTATGTTTCAACATGTTTATGGCTATTCCGGGTTATTTAGTTTTCTAGTAGAAAATTAAATAGCCTAACTTATACTGAACAGAAGCATTAATACAAATAAGGCATAATGGTATTTTTGTCAACCTGCATAAGTTGTTTGGAAGAGTTGACAGCATTCTGATCTTTCTTCTCATGCATGGTTACTGTATCTTTTCTCATTTGTTCAGGTTTCTGTTATTACTTTTGAATCACCACCAAGTATGTTACAAGTCTTCTTTAAGAACATCTCATGTTTTGACACCCATCCCACTATAGTCAGCATGTAATTATTTTTTAAAAATGACTTCTGGTCTGCAACTCTGACCAGGGCAGATTGGGCACTTCAGCCCCTCCCACACCCGGAGAAATTCTGACTTCCAGAATGTCTGTCATAATCAGGGTCACAGGTGAGAATACCTCCTCTAATACCTGCCCCATCTGCGACCTCCACAACACCCAGCAGACTTGGAAACTATCTGCCCTGCCAGAGACACATTTACCCAGGGCAGATTGGGTGCTCCAGCCCCCTTCGCACATGCAGAGACTGCCTGTCTCCTAGGAGGTCTGCTGTAACCAGGGTCACAGGAGGTCTGCCATAACCAAGGTCACAGGAGGCCTGCCCTGTCTAGGGATGTAGGAGGCCCCACTTAATCTGAGACAACAGTGTTTGCCTCCAAGAAGACCTGCTTTAACACAGTTCACAAAGCTCCACATGCCTACAAGAAGGAACAGGCTCCAGTCAGGGACAGCAAGAGTAGTTAATACCAGAGATAAGAAAGGACAAGAGGCAAGCACAAGAGCATAATCAACAGAAACCAATGCTATTTGACATCATCAGAACGCAGTTCTGCCACCACAGCAAGCCCTGGATACACTAACACACATGAAAAGTAAGATTCTGACCTAAAATTCCATCTCATGAAGATTATAGAGGACTTTAAGGAGGACATAAATAACTCCCCTTAAAGAAATACAGGAGGACAAAGGTAAACAGATAGTACTTTTAAAGAGGAAACACATAAATCCTTTAAAGAAATACAGGAAAACACAATCAAACAGATGAATTAATTGAACAAAACCATCAAGGTCCTAAAACTGGAAATAGAAACAATAAAGATATCACAAATGGGGGCAAAGCTAAATATGGAAAACCTAGGAAAGAGATCAGGAGTTACAGATGTAAGCATCACCAACAGAATAAAGAGATAGAAGAGAGAATCTCAGGAAAAGAAGATATCACTGAAGATATTTACACAACCATCAAACAAATTACAAATTGCAAAAGGTTCCTAATCCAAAATATCCAAGAATTTCAGGACATAATGAATAGATCAAACCTAAGAATAATAGGAATAGAAAAGAGTGAAGATTCCCAATTCAAAGGGCTTTCTGGACAATCTTCAACAAAATCATAGAAGAAAACTTCCCTAACCTAAAGAAAGAGATGGCCATAAACATACAAGAAACTTACAGAACACCAAATAAATTGGACCAAAAAAGAAAATCCTCCCGTCACATAATCAAAACACTAAACACACAGAACAAAGAAAGAATAGTAAAAACTGTAAGGGAAAAAGGCCAAGTAACATATAAATGCAACCCTATAAGAATTGCACCAGACTACTCAACAGAGACGCTAAAAGCCAGAAGATCCTTGATAGATGTCATGCAGACTCTAAGAGAATACCAAGGCCAGCCCAGGATACTATACCCAACAAAACTCTCAATTAACACAGATGGAGAAATGGATTTTCCATAACAAAACCAAATTTAAATAATATGTTAATACTAATCCATCCCTACAGAGAATACTAGAAGGAAAACTCAACATGAGATGGGAAACAATACACAAGAAACACTAAGAAATTTATTATCTCACAACAAAACAAAAGAAGAGAACCACACAAACATAATGCCAACTCTAACAACAAAAATAACAGGAACCAAAAAGCATTGGTTTTTATAATCTCTCAACATCAATGGACTCAATTCCCCAATAAAAACACAGAGGCTAACAAACTGGATATGTGTATAGGACTCAACATTATGCTGCATACAAGAAACACACCTCAGTGACAAAGATAGATACGACCTCAGAGTAAAAGACTATACAAAAAATTTCCAAGCAAATAGTCTCAAGAAAAAAATCTATGGTAGATATTCTAATAACTGATAAAAAAGACTTTCAGCCAAAGTTATCAACAGAGTTTGAGAAGGATACTTCATATTCATCAAAGGAAAAATCCACCAAGATGAACTCTCAATTCTGAATACCTATGTGGCAAACACACAGACGCTCACAATTATAATAGAAACATTACTAAACCTGAAAACACACATTGAACCTCAACAATAATAGTGGGAAAGTTCAATACCCCACTGTCACCAATGGACAGGTCATGGAAACAAAAACTAAACAGAAACACAATGAAACTATCAGAAGTTATGCACAAAATGGTTTTAACAGATATCTACATAGCATTTCACCATAAAACAAAACAAAACAAAATAAAACTAAAATCATACTTTCTTTCAGCACCTCATAGAACCTTCTCCCAAACTGAACATATAATTAGACAAAAAAAAAAAGCCTCAACAAATAAAAGAATATTGAAATAATCCCATGTATCCTATCAGATCACCACAGATTAAAAGGCTTTTAACAACAATAACAACAAACAGAATGACCACATACTTATGGAAACTGATCAACTTTTTACTCATTGATAACTTAGTCAGGGAAGAAATATAGAAAGAAATTTAAAACATTATAGCATTTAATGAAAATTCACTAAACTAGTAACTTAACAGTACATCCGAAAGAAGCAAACACATCCAGGAGGAGTGGACTGAAAGAAATAATCAAACTCAGGGCTAAAATCAACCAACCAAAGAGAACTATATAATGATTCAACAAAACTAAGAGCTGATTCTTTGAGAAAATCTACAAGACACATAAATTCTTAGCAAAACTAACTAAAGTTCCCAGAGATAGTATCCAAATTAACAAAATAAGAAATGAAAAGGGAGACAACAGAAACCGAGGAAATTCAAAAACTTATCAGATCCCATTACAAAATGCTTTACTAAACAAAACTGGAAGATCTAGATGAAATGGATGATTTTCTAGATAGATGCCACATACCAAAGTTAAATCATGATCATGTAAACTATCAAAAGAGTCCCATATCCCCTAAGAAAATAGAACCAGTAATTAAAAGTCTCCCAACCAAAAAATCCCAGAGCCAGATGGTTTTAGTGCAGAATTTTATCAGACTATTAAAGAAGACCTAATACCAATATTCCTCAAACTATTCCACAAAACAGAAACAGAAGGAACACTACCAAATTCCTACTGTAAACCTACAGTTCTGCTGATACCTAAATCACACCAAATACCCAAAAAAGAAAGAGAATTTCAGACCATTTTCACTTATGATTATCAATACAAAAACACTCAGTAAAATTCTCACAAAATGAATCGAAGAAAACATCAAATCCATCATTCACCATAATCAAGTAAGCTTCATCCCAGAGATGCAGGCATGGTTCAATACATGGAAATCCTTCAAGGTAAGCCACTATATAAACAAACTCAAAGATAAAAAATTACATGTATTAGATGCAGAAAAAGGCTTTGACAAAATACAACACCCCTTCATGTTAAATGTCTTCGTGAGATCAGGAATTCCAGGCACATCACTAAATAAAATTAAAGCAATATACAGCAAACCAACAGTAAACATCAAATTAAATGGAGAGAAACTTGAAGCAATCCTACTTAAATAAGGGACAAAACAAGACTGTGAACTTTCTTCCTATTTATACAATATTGTACTTGAAATTCTAGCTACAGCAATTAGACAACAAAGGAGATCAAAGTAATATATAGTGGAATGGAAGAAGTCAAGGTATCACTGTTTTCAGATCATATGTTAGCATACATAAATGACCCCCAACATTCTACCAGAGAACTCCTACACCTGATAAACAACTTCAATAAAGTGGCCGGACATAAAATTAACACAAACAAATTGGTAACCTTCCTGTACATAAACAATACACAGACTGAAAAAGAAATTAGTGAAAGAACAGCCTTCACAATAGTCACAAATAATATAAAATATCTTGGTGTAATTCTAACCAAGCAAGTGAAAGATTTGTAAGACGAGAACTTCAAGTACCTGAGAAAGAAATTGAGGAAGACAACAGAAGATGGAAAGATCTCCTATGTTTGTGGATCCTTAGGATTGACATAGTAAAAATGGTGATCCTACCAAAAGCAATCTTCAGATTCAGTTCAATCCCCATCAAAATTTCAAGTCAGTTCTTCACAGAGACAGAAAGAAAATGCTCAACTACATATGGAATAACAAAAAACCTAGGATCTCAAAAACAATTCTCAACAATAAAAGAATTTCTGGGGGAATCGCCATCCCTGACCTTAAGCTATATTATGGAGCAATAGTGATAAAGACTGCAAGGTGTTGGTACAGAGACAGACATTTCTATCAGTGGAATAGTATTGAAGACCCATAAATAAACCCATACACCTTTGGTCACTTGATCTTTGACAAAGAAGCCAAAACCATACAGTGGGGGGAAAAAAGCATCTTCAACAAATGGTGCTGGTCTAACTGGCTGTCTATATGTAGAAGAATGCAAATTGACCCATTTTTAATTCCTTTTATAAAACTCAAATCCAAATGGGTCAAAACATCCACACAAAACCAGATACACTGAATCATAAAGAAGTGAAAGTGAAAAATAGCCTTAAAAACATTGGAACAGAAGAAATTTTTCTGAACAGAATGTCAATGGCTCAGGTTCTAAGTTCAACAATTGACACGGGACCTCACGAAACTGAAAAGCTTCTGTGAGGCAAAGGACACTGTCAATAGGACAAAAAGCAACCTACAGATTTGGCAAAGAACTTTTATTAACCCTACATCCAATAGAAGGCTAATATCCAAAATATACAAAGAACTCAAGAAGTTAGACCACAGAAAACCAAATAACCCAATTAAAAATGGTGTACATATGTAAACAGAGAATTTTCAACTGAAGAATCTTGACTAGCCTAGAATCATATAAAGAAATGTTAAACATCCTTAGTCATCAAATCAAATCAAAATACAAATTAAAATGATTCCACCATATACCAATCAAAATGTCTAAGATCAAAAACTCAGGCAATAGCTGATGCTGGTGAAGATGTGTAGAAAGAAGAACATTTCTCCATTGCTGGTGGGATTACAACTTGGTACAACTACTTTAGAAAACAATTTGCTGGATCCTCAGAAAATTAGTTAGTTCTACCCAAAGACCCAGCTGTACCACTCCTGGGCATACACCCAAAAGATGTTCCCCCAGATCACAGGGACACATGCTCCACTATGTTCATAGCAGTCTTATTTTTAATAGCCTGAAGCTGGAAACAACAAAGATGTCTCTTAAAGGAAGAATGGATACAGGGAATGTGATACATTTACACAATGGAATACTACTAAGCTATTAAAAACAAGCACATCATGAATTTGCAGGCAAATGGAAGGAACTAAAAAATATCATCCTGAGTTTGGTAACCCAGATTGAAAAGTACATGGTATGTCTTTACTGAAAAGTGCATATTAGCCAAAAAGCTCAGAATACACAAGATACAACTCACAGACCATAGGAAGTTTAACAAGAAGGAAGACCAAATTGTGGATGCTTGAGTCCTACATTGAAGAGTGAATAAAATAACCAGGGGAGACAGAGGAAGGGAGAGACCTAAGTGTGAGAGAAGAGAGGGACAAGAAAAAGGGGTGGCAGGACCAGGTATGGGAGAAAACAGGAGAGAAGCACATAGGGCCAGGAGAATGAATAGAAATATTCAGCAGTGTGGGGTGGGGAACAGGGGAACCACTAGAAAGTCCCAGACACCAGGGATGTGAGAGGCTCTCGGGACACAATGAGGATGACATTAGCTGAAATACCCAACAGTGGGGAGATAGAACCTGAAGAGACCACATCTAGTAGATAGACATGGCTCCCAGTTAAAAGATGGGCCATCCACCAATCTCAAAATTTTTAACCCAGAATTTTTCCCGTCTAAAGGAAACACACAACAAAAACAGAGCAGAGACTGAAGAAAGGTCATCCAGAAACTACCTCACCTTGGGATCCATCCCGTCTGCAGACACCAAACCTCTACACTATTGCTAATGCCAAGAAATACTTGCAGAAATGGGCTTGGTATGACTGTCTTCTTAGAGGCTTTGCCAGCAGCGAAGATAGATGGAGATACTCATAGCTAACCATTGAACTGAGCCTGGGACCCCAATGGAAGATTCAGGAATTGAGGGAGCTGAAGGGATTGCAACCCCAAAGGAAGAACAGCAGTATCAACTAACTGGAACCCTCAGAGCTCCCAGGGACTAGGCCACCAACTAAAGAGCACACATGGGCCAGTCCCTTGCTTCTGCTACATATGTAGCAGAGGACTGCATTGTCTTGCCTCAGTGGGAGGATATGTGCTTGGTCCTGAGGAGACTTGATGCCCCAAAGAAAGAAGATGCTATAGGGGTGAGTAGTGGGAGTGAGTGGGAGAGCACCCACTTAGAGCCAAAGTGGAAGTGGTATGGGGTGGCAGTTTCATGGAGGTGAGATAGAGAAGGCGGACAACTTTAGAAATGTGAATAAATAAAACAATTAATAAAAATAATTTACTGGAAAAAAGATAAGCTTTGATCTCAGAATGAAGAGAACTGGATGGGTTGTCAGAAGACATCCAGAGAATAATAATCCCTAATAAACAACTCAAGTTCCATAGAGAAGTCTATTTGTCAAACACTAAAAACCTGGTGGTCTCAAGCAGACAGGAGGCAGAAGAATTCTGGGGCTCAGGCAGATAAACAATACATGAACAGAGATCTATCTTTGACTCCTTCAGGAGCAGGATTTGGAAGGAGGGAGTAGGAAAAGCCAGGAGGTGGGTGGGGCTGCTGGGTTGGAGGCTGGGGAAGGGCAGTGGCACCTCCCTTGTGCCAGTAGCCCTTTGTGATGAGGAGGCCTCAGCTGTGTGATGTGGCCTGAGCCCTCTTGAGAAGTCAGATGCTGTACTCCAGGTCTCAGTGTCCTGAGAGCTGCACTGTTATTCAGAAGATGGAGAATTTTCTCTTTCTGATGAATAGCATTACTGACTTGTGGAAGATCCCCAGCTCCATGCCCATAATAATGGACATGAGCTTTGCTATTATGTGCGGAGTGGTGCTCTTTTACCTACTAATCCCATTCCTGAAGGAATACCCAGGGTCACCACCATCTAGGATCGAAAAGGACATCCCAAAGGTGAGGAAAGCCTTGGTTGACATACAGTGAAGCAGCAGTCCAAGATTCTTACTCTCAAATTCCCTAGAAAGACAGGTGTAGTGAAAAAAATTTGGATTAAAAAAAAAAGAAACAGAAATATAAGAATATATAAGAATATGTTTTGTTTTAATCTCAGGTGTGGGATATGGGATTGTTTCAGATTGTCCACAGTAGCTGACTATGATTTGCCTCATGCTCTAGCAGGGGCAGGATTCTGCCAGCAGCAGTTTCTGTGTTTGTGTGATGTTTGGGATTCTGGGGATTTTCCAGAGGGTATATAAATGCTAAGGTCTTGAGAGGCATGGTGACTTGTTGGTTGTCGGTTGTTGGTTGTTTGTTATTGTTTGTTGATGTTTGTGGTTTGTTAAGTAGAGGTTTGAAAAGAAGACAAAAGAAGAGAGGATATCCTGAAGGTCAAAATTAAACATGCCCCAAAGGAACTAACTCCATAATCAGTAGGAAATATTCTAACAATATCATCTCTCCCTTTCCCCTCCATTCTTTTTCTCTTTCCTAACTAGTGTTAGGGGATTGAAAGGGTAGAAGAAAAGGGGTGGAGAAGGGTGGAAGAAAGAAGAACCTAAAGTCTAGCTAGAGACAAGTGAGTGAAAATTTCCAGGAAGAGTAGCAGCACATCAGTCTGCAGGCAGGACAGAAGTGGGGGTGGCCTGAGCTGTCTGCCTGCAGCTCTCTGACCATATGTATAGGGTGGCAGAGAGGCCACTAAGGATGGCTGTGGCTCCATGGACAGACTGTATGTCTAAGTTGGTGGGGACACAGGACAAGCGCTGAGAAGGTCATCTGCCCTCTGCTCAGGCGCTTGCTTTTGTTTGTGTTGAGCTGATGTGAAGCAAATGATGAGCAAGGGCCTCAGATCAGAGCTTGAGTCTCCAGTGCTCTGAGGACCTGATGGTTCCTGGGCAGCTATAGATCTCACCCGGGGGTAGGGTACTGTCTGAGGAAGCCTGTCTGAGGAACACTGACTGAAGATATCCATGGTAAGTGTGACATAGACAGCCCCTTCTTCTGTTTTCCCAACAAGGACAAAAGGAAATGTGTTTATGCACAGTATGAATGAGTCAAAGACAGAAGAGAGAGCGCTCTCTGGGAAATGTGGATTTCATGACATCCATGACCACAGAGAGCAGGAAGTTTGTCTATCAGAGGAAAGAAGGGATCCCAGCTCATTTGTGTTGTTTCTAACTGGCAGGTAGTGGACAAGGGGCAGAGCAAGGCCACGAAGAAAACTACTATTGTAAAAGTTTGCAGAAAGAGCCCAAAAAACACACAGGTTACCCAGAATGCATCACGACCTATGGAAAGGCCCATGCAGCATCCTTTACTGGACTCCTCTCCCCAACCCTTTTGTTACTCTAAGGAGAAACTGAATGAGTTTTCCCTCCCTCAGACACTTTCTTACCTCAAGATCTTAGAAGTTCTTATACAGCAGAAATTTAACCAAATTTTATGGGGCATATCCTCTGTGATCTCTGAGTCAGTTGTGGCTACTGCCTGGGTCTCCAGGAAATCCGTGGGACGACGTAAAACTGCGAGGTTTAGTGAAGCAAGTGAATCCATTCAAACTTTATCTTTGGCTGAAGGACCTCCACAGCTTTGCCAGGACCAGTCATTGCCCCACCATCTTGTAACTCCAAACTTGGTAGGTATAACAGGAATCCAGGAACGAGAAAACCTCCCAAGCTCTATGTCAAACCAAACACCTTCTTCATTAGAGTGTATGACCTGTAGAAGAGCATGTCGCAACACTGAGATAGGGATACAGGTATCCACTCCAAATGGAAAGAAGCCCTGGCAACACAGACTAAATTGGAAAGATATTGCAGAGTGTAATATCCAAAAATATCAAGCAGCCATTAGCCTGCCCGCTGACAACTTGTCCAGGGGCACCCTGCCTACTAAAGCTATCAGGTCAACACCCATCCTTTCTGAGCATTGTCAAATGCTCCACCATCATGAGGAGCCACAGAATGAAGAGAAGGCAATTAAAGTGGGAGAACAACAAGGATCCCATATCAGATTCCTCCCATCTAGTGAACTTCCACAGCTTCTGGGAGACTTCCAACCAAACAGTGATGGTTATTGCAAAAACCAGCCTGAACTCAACCAGTCTCCCCAGCCCTCCATCCTCAAATCCAAAAGGGACAAGTACAGCGGGATGATGGGTTCCATGCTCTCGGGGATGTTCTTAAAGAAGGCCATAGCAAAGTATGGCATACCTAACACCATCAAGAAGGACCTCAGTATTAGGGTCAAAAACCTCAGTTGCACTTCAAGCAGTACCCCTGAGAAGTGTCTGGAACCCAGGCACCCTATGCTGAGGACAGATGAGCAGCTCTCTATAAACACCACCAAGGACCTCTCCTTCCTTGATCCAAAGACTAAAATGAACCTGGAATCAAACATCATGCAGCATTTTGTGAAAAGCAAAAGATTACCTTGTGTTTCCAAGGCTGAATACTATTCCAAGGCTGCCACTATCCTGGAAAAATTGCATCACCACGATCCAGGAGGGACAAGAGTAGAAACTGTATCATCTGCCAGTTTGGAAAATCTTCACTTTAAACACTTACCACCAGAGGTTCAGGAGACTCAAAGAGCCCCTTCTCCAGCTGCTGCCAGTCATGAGCCCTCAAGGTCCCATCCAGATCAACAGCTGAGACACCAGGCAAAACCCCAGCATAGCAGGACTATCCAAGAAAGTGGGAGAGGAAGCCTGCAATCAAATACCAGCCCAGGAATGACCGAGCATGCATGGAAGCAGTCTGAGGATGTTACCTCAGGATATCCCCACTTGAGTGCAATAATTGTGGGCCCTGAAGACAGTGTCCCACTTTCAGTGGTCAAACAAACCAACACATTGAAGACAAAAGAAGAGCCACCTCATGCATGGACGGTGAGTCTGGGATCAAGTGAGATCCCCAATGTGCAAGCCATCAATATTACTCTCAAGGACTTTGGGTATGTAGGGGCCAAAAGAAACTCAGGCCATCTCCAAACATATACCCCAGAAAACTCAAATGACTTGGCTCTCAAAATAAATGTATACACTAATATTGACTTAAAATTAAGTGAACAGCCACAGTCCTGGCCTGTGAGCCATCATCCCGATGGTCCCAATATAGTACATGCTGCCACAGTCAGCTTGCCTTCACAGTGCTCACTGCCCAGCTTCCAGAATGGATGGCAAAACCCCAAGACTCCACAGGGCTTAGGTGATCTCCTCACGAGTTGTGATCAGAGTGTTGAAACTTGGAAGTTCAGAGTCCACAAGGATAAGATCGAAGCAAATAATGACAATGCGTTTAACCCCCCTGAAGAGAGGCCCAGTATTTTGAAATCTGGAGACACAAGCCAGGTAGAAAGGCTTGGGAGAGTTATGCCTTCTATCCTGAGCTCCACCCAGCTCAAGTATACAGGCAAGACTGAGAGTCAGTCGTCCCTCAATATAGCAGGAAAAAGAAAGGTTCCATCTAAAAGATCCTTGATGAACATCTCAAGTAATGTTGCACAATATGCAAACATCAGCACAAAATACAAGGGACAAGGGGATTCTTTGAGGAATGAAAGCCCCCTAGAAGTTACTGAGCAGACACAGGAGGTAGTAGTTAGAGAAAATCTCATCTACAGTACAGCAGTTGAAGTACAAGCACTCTTAAATGTTCTGCTCCAGAACCTGGTGATTAGTGTAGATGACCCATCAGAAGTCGCCAGAGACCCTGTGACCCAGAAACAAGAGTATAAAGTGGAATCACTGACATTCCAGCCAGGTAGTTCTTCCCACTATTCTGAGGGTCTCTGTAACCCAAACCATAACAGACCAGCAAGAAGAATGAGTGGTAGCCATGCCAGCCCCGAGAAGCACAACTACCCATGCACATGCTGTGAAACTGTACTCAAAGCGCAGTCAGGCAATAATTTCCAGAGAGTCTGTGACCAAGATCCAAACAAAGCAAAGGGAGGAATGGGCTTTTATCAGCTCCCCACTCCTACTTGGAACGACCATCTATGTTGTTACAGGGGAGTTGGAGACAATCAGGAGTCAGGTCTTGCTGATCAGAGAGCTGGTGACTCAGATCAAATTGGAATCAGAGGCTTTCAACATGGAAGCTTTAAGGGGCATACCCATTCATTCAGACACACAGAAATTAGAGACAAACAGGAGCCAGGTGTTGATCATAAAGCCTTTGACCCACATCAAAATCCAAAGAAAGAAATGGGCCAGGGTAAACTTATGAGTCCCAAAGAGAACCATCCAGTCAAGGACAGGGGAATTGGAGGCCAGGAGCAGTCATCTGTTGCTGCCCAGAGAGCCTCTGACCCAAATAAAATTAGAACAAAGCAGTGCTCTCCAGATAGTAGCCCCAAGATGGATAAACATTCTCTCACAAATAGAGAAACCAGAAACAAATCCCAGCCCAGTGTTAATGCCCTGAGAACCTATGACCAACATCCAAAAAGCCTAAAGAGAAGAGTGCCCTTTGACAGCCCCCCCACTCCCAAGGGAAACAACCATCCACGTCTGAACAGGGTAACTGGAGACAAGCAGCAGTTAAATCTTGCTGACAAGAGAACCTGTGACTTAGATCAAACTACAAGGAATGGAACGGGCTGCTATTCTCATAGAAGCTCCAAGTGGAACAAACTTGCACTCAAATATAGAGAAATTGGAGAAAAAGCACTGTCATATGTTAACAGCCAGAGAACCTGTGACCAGTGTCCTAACAGTGTGAAGAGAAGAGGCTTTGACCACCTCCCCACTCCCAAGGAGAACAAACATCAAAACAGTTGCAGAGTAATTGGAGATAAGCAGCAGTCAAGTATTACTGACCAGAGAGCCTATGACCCAGGTCAAATAAAAAAGAAGAGTAGAATGGTTGGCTGTCAGTCTAGATATCCTGAGGGGAACAACTTTTTAGTCAGATTTGGCCTAATTGAAAACAAACAGCTGCCAAACATTGCCCTTAGAGTCTGTGACCCACATCAAAGTACAAAAGAAGGAATGGACCATGCTCAACCTAATGGTCCTAAGGAGAGCCATCCAGTTAAGGACAGGAGAACTGAAGGCCAGGACCAGTCAGGTGTTGCTGCCCAGGGAGCCTCTGGCTTCATGTAGACCTTGCCAGCAGAGGCCAAAGAGCAGGTACCTCAGGCCATCCAGAAGATGACCCATCTGCCCAGTCATTGTTTTCACCTATGGCTTCTTGGTAATAAATGTTGGCATTTTTCCTGAAAAACTTACAATAAATACTGACAAGAATGCAGACAAAATGGAACCCTTATTCCTTCCTTTGGGAAGGTACCTGTTGAAGTATTTTTTAAGAACATCATAAAGATGTATTAGAAAACTACATGCAGAACTGCTGTACAATCCAGCTGTGTCAGTCCTGGGTAGAGAACTGAAGGATTTTAAGTCAGCACACCAGAGAATCTAACCCATCCATAATTATATCTGCTCTATTCACAATGTCCAATATAAGAAATAACCCTTGATGTGCATACACAGACGCAGAGATAAAGAAAATGTCATATATGGTGTGTGTGTGTGTGTGTGTGTGTGTATATATATATATATATATACACACACACACATGTATATATATACATGTGTATATGTATATATGCTATGTATGTCATATATATGATATTTTGTTATGTTTTTATATATATGGAGAGAGAGGAGAGAGGAGAGAGAGAGAAAGAGAGAGAGAAAGAGAGAGAAAGAGAGGTGTCATTAGGTTAAGAGAAATAAGCCAGACTCAGAAAGACAAATTTCACATTTTTTAGCTATTTGAAATCTGGATTACACATTATACAACATATAGTATATAAAATAGAACATAAAAGCAAAAAATGACTAAAACAGTGTAGGAAGGGGTCCAAAGAATGGGAAGGAGAAAGAACAAGAGAGATGAAGGGGAAAGTAAAGGGGATGGAAAAGAACATAAAATGAATGACACGATGTAGGTATATAAATCAATTTCTTTGTATGTTCCAGATGATTAATTAAAAATGAATGTACTTTGGCCACCAATCCTTTTCTGGTATGTTATTGTACTTGACTAGATCCAATTCACATACACTCAGGAATACATATTCTAAGATACCCCAGGAAGAATTTATGACAGTTATGGTTTTAGTTATGACCAAATGACTTTATAATTGTACAATGTATAACAAGCAAAGGTGAAATTATCTTTAACTAGATAGATGTTTCCGATAAAATAAACTCAGCACTGGGTGCTCACAGCATCTGTCAGAGAAGATTAGATAGCTCAAATGAGAAAGTAAATGAAGGTAACAAACAAATCAGAGGTCTACAAATATCCAATATAAGTCAGCTGGCAAGGTGAGGCCATCAGCTGCAGTTACCAATTATACATTTTCTTCTTAGATAATCTTGTCATGCCTGAGCTTTGAGCTCCCTGCTCCCACTGCCAGGTTTGTTTTTTTGTCCGTCCTTTCTTTGTTTAGATCACAGAATCAATCGTAACTTTGGGGAGCAGGAGTTTACCTTCAAGTTGTCTCAAGGACACAATACTTTTATTCTTGGGCTTGTTTTACTGATCTCCCCTACCCTATCACAAGCCTAGGGGTTCTATTACATCCCAAGGCAAGGGGTTTTGGAGAACGCTTTGAAACAAATAATCTAGGGTCCCAAGACTGATGCCCAGTGAGCTCAAATTGATTTACCTATGTAATGTATGCTACAATTGATCTACTATTCTATTTGATCTTATTGCAATTTGGCTGGAGAAATTATCTGTTTTAGTTTATTTTAATGTTGTATTTACATGCTAATAGTTGTCCAGTCCATATTTACTGATATTAAAACCGCATTAACAAAATATGCAAAATACTTCAAAGTGAGGTCAAAGACTCACATATCATCAAAAGAGCAACATGGCTTATGTAACTCTTACAAAGCAACTGCTATTTATTACAAATAACACAAAATGTGGAGAAAGCTAGATAATTGAAACAATCCCAAATATTTCAAATAGGTGTCTCTTCTGATAGGCTTGTATCGCTATATCAAAGAAGTAGGCAGTTTGGTTTCCATGGGGAAAATCCACTAAATGCAGTCTTTTCACATGGAGAAGAAATACTGTAAATTATTTTACAACACTAGCTTTAGTAAAATTCAATTACATTGAATAATTTGACCACAGAAAAAATATTACTAAATGCCTAAACATGAGTAGCTAATAGGCAAGTATGTCGAAGACGAATGTGAGGAGAGATAGCTACCTGGAACAGGGAATGAGCACCCATCAACCATCTGAGCATATAGCCCCTGCAGATATGCTGAGTCTGCAATTCTTTAGAGCAATCCAATGGTAACTAGCCCATGCCACCATATTTCAAAATAGACATAAGAATGAAAAGTTGTCAATTCCTTTATTTGGAAGGTTCTTTTGCTGTAGGTGATAATTTTTAAGATCACTATATAGGTTATCTATTATCAGTCATGAAGAAGAGGAACTTACTCTATAGAAACTCATTCTGAGTCTTCTCTCTTCCTACTACACAACTTTGGTGTTTGTGATCCAGTTATTGTCCCAAGGTCTTCTTTGACAACTCAAATGGCATTTTGAGAGTCAAAGAGGTAGAACTAAGGAATAAGCCAAGGGAAATAAAGCATTTGCTAGCTGTAATAAGACCTCTTCCAAAGCTTTCTCTGAAATATTTAAGAATAAATTTTATCTGCATCTCATCCACTCATGGTTACAAGAAAAATTTCAAAAAAATCACATCTTTCCTTCTCAGTTTCAACCAATGTTTGCAAGGAGTGGTGCTTTGAGCATATTGGAAGATTATTCTGTGGCTAATGATATATATTGTACATGCAGAAGACTTAAATTTGTCTCCCAGTACCAGTGTTGGCTAGGTCCCCCTACCTGAGACTCCAGTTGAAAGGCATCTGTTGTCTTCTCATGGCTTCTGTGAGCACCTGTATTCACAGCCACAGACTTACATACAGACACACACGTATACATCACTAAACAAATAAAACAGGCCTTCCAGATAAGGACTTTGAGGAAGTGACTGAACAATAGGGTTCTGGTTATTAACACTAATAATTTTTAAAAATCTAGATATAACTGAATCAGTGTTTTATTTAGGCAGTAGTTTAGAATATTAAAATAGAACTTTCTTACTATTATGGTTTTGCTTCATCTGCTTGCTTTCTTCGTAAGCCCTTGAGTTCCACAATCCTATTCAGGTTATACAATGTCAAAATATCTTCTTTAGCTATTCTTTAAAACCTTAAAACATTTTCTAAGCTCACAAATATTCTTGACATAATCCAATTGAATTTGTATACAAATTCTACATAGGTTAATTATACTGAAGAACTATTTGTAGACTCTGGTTAGGGAAGAAAAACTAAATTCAGTGCTATGTAAATTAGAGAAAGCAGTAGTGAGTTCACAGTGCCCTCATATAGAATACTAATAAAGTCTCTCCTTTCATCAATTAATAGAAAAGTAAGATAATGTTAAAAATAAAATAAAGAAGCCCACCAATTAATTATCTAATGTCAAGTACCCAGCATGAAATTATATTATACCAGTAGCTCTATATGTACTGAGCAGATTGGACTTATGTAATAGGAACACACACACACACTAACACCAACACTAATAACGCCAAAAATTAATGAAAAAGAGACAAACAGCAATGAATTTGAGATAAAGCAAGGACTCGAAGAATGTGGAAGGGATTGTAGGGAAGAAATGGGAAAAAGAAATTATATAAGTGTATTTTAATTTCAAAAATAAAATAAATGATTGTACATTTCAGGAGTTACTGTGATTACAATGGCTCACAGGCAAGCTGGGAGAACTAGGCAGTGAAGCCTACAAAGACATTTTCAGAGAGACAGAAGTTCAAGAGGTCTCATAGAGGCACAGGAAAGGTCTCTTCTCCCTAAAGAAGCAGTGCATGTATGCTTTAATATAGGAGAATGAACACTGGGTATAGGGAGCACAGAGAAGCAAATGAAGGTGGTATTTGGCTAGTGAGGGAGACGGGCAGATAGGAAATGAAGTCTTGAAGATTATCAGATCATCAGGGACCTGGGGCTATAGGTAATGCTGTGAAGTTTAGATTTTTCTATATAAGACCAACTTTTATCTTACAGCTTGTTGTAGTTTGGGATGCTAGTGGCAATGCCAGAACTGGATGATTTACAGTACACAGAGATTTTGCATGCTGCTAACGGTTAAAAACCTTAGACCAGCCTGGCAGCATGCCCGGGCTTTTAGCCAGGACTCATATTCTGGTTACCAGACAGCTGCCTTCTCATTGTGAGATTCAAGCATACTCACGTGTGCTTTTCTTCTTGTTTAGCTTCTTTGGGTCTGTAGGTTGTAGTGTGGGTATCCTGTACTTTATGGCTAACATTCACTTATAAGTGATATATTCATATCCTTTTGGGTCAGGATTATCTCACTCAGGATGATAGTCTCAAGTTCCATCCATTTGCCTGCAAAACTCATGATGTCTTTGTTTTCAATAGCTAAATAGTATTCCATGGTGTAGATATACAACATTTTCTTTATCCATTCTTCAGCTGTGAGACATCTAGGTTGTTTCCAATTTCTGGCTGTTACAAATAAAGCTGCTAAGAACATAAATCAACCAGTGTCCTTGTGGTATGGTAAAGCTCTGGGAGCCTTGCAGGAGAATCAAGAGAAGAATTAAGGGAGCTTGAGGGGTCACTGTACCTACAGGGCCAACTATCCTGGATACATGGGGACTCACAAAGACTGAACCACCAACCAAAGAGCAGGAATGGACTGGACCTTGGTACACTACACATATGGTCTTCATGTGGGTTCCTAACAATTGGAGTGGGGGTGGTCTTGGACTAAGACTTTTCTGCCTTTTGATCTCTTTCCCATAACTTGGCTGCCTTCTCTGATTTCAGTGGGAGAGGATGTGTTTGGTCCTGATGAGACTTGATGTGCCAGGGTAGGTGGGTACCCAAGTATCAAGGCTAGAGATGGGGGGCATGAACTGGGAGAAGAGAGATGGGATGGTGAGAATGGGAGGAAAGGAAGGAGGTGTCTGCAATTAACATATAGAGTGAATAAACAAATTAATAAATAAAATAATGCATTTGCTGCTTTTCTGATTGATCTGTTTACTTAGCTAAGAAAATCTGGAAGCAGGATTATAAGATGCAAAAGACCTTTACGGGTAGGATTTTCTCCTTAACCAAGTCTAATTAAACAAACAAGTAAATGTAGTTTACTGAAAGAAAACTTAGAAAATAATTAATACTTAGTGTGCAACCTTTATACTGAAATGTATTTTTTTTTTCAGAATGTAGTAGCTGCCATTACTTACAATTCACTCCCATTTCCTATTGTTTCTTTGTAATAGTACGCATTTCTGAAGGGTTGGATTTTTGTCTTTTTTTTTTTTGTCCTGGTTATAATAAATCTCCCTCCAGCGCTTCTCAGCTATTCCCCTCAAACCCCTTATAGTACCCTCTGCAAGTTGATAGCCTCTTATTCTTTGATTATTTTTGTTATATGCATACATACATATGTATATGTGTATCCACATTATACATAAATACAACTGAGTCTGCGCTGCATCTAAGGCCCAGAGAACACTGTGGAAGGTACTATGGAAACTTTATAAGAACCGGAAGAGCAGGACCTAGGCTGTAAATCAGTCTTTCCTAGAAATGGCAACATAAACAAAACTGTAATAATGGAAATATCAATGGACATTATTAATGCAGAAGGAGAAACTTTCAAGAGAGTCCACACTTTGACAAAAAAATTCAGGAAACTAACAATTTCTGGGAGAAGAAGAATTAGTCTTTCAAAGGGATGAGCCCCTCACTGGTTGTCCAATGCAAAGAGGCTTGCTTGAAGATATTTTAAATACAATATAATTTTGTAAAATAATGATAAAATATTTGATTCTAAACTGAATTTTTGTATAGATTTAAAGCCATGGTTTAATCTTTAAAGTGGTTAATATTATAAAAATACAGTAATTAGTTTTTTCTATAAAATATTATCCCACGATTAATTACATTTATGTATAACAGAGATGCTACAACAAATTAAAATAAAAGTCATAGTCATACCTACATTCTGCAAGTTTATCTATGGAAAACAATAAAAGTATATCTGTAGGAAATAAATGCTCAATTCCAAAATTTCCATAAGTTTAACATAGAGTAATACTTTGGGGCTACATTTTTAACCATATTTGATATACTAGTTTATGATGTATGATTATTTTTCAAATGTTTATATTGAGCATTAACCTTCATAGTAATTACATCGATGTGAAGATGCCCTAGTTTTCTCACCCTTAATGCAGAATTCCTCTTCTGTGAAACAGTTACAAAGTCATAAAGAGAAGCAAAAGTAAGCATGAAAAGAGACATGAAAGAAATGGTGACTGGCTGGAGGAGCAGGTCTCTATTTGTAAGATACAACATTCACTCTCCTAGATGTATTCTTTCAGAAACAGCATTAAAAGCTGGAGTCAGTATGAAGTCTACTGTACACATTTTCAAACTCTTCAGCTTTAGTGAGACTATGTCTCTCTGGCTGTTCCCCTGTTGGAGCTTTCCCCCCTGACCCATCCTGGCTTGATCTTGTCATTCTCAGAATTACTCACAGTGAGGCAAGGGACAGATACCTGCAGCTACTTAAGCATCTTTTCCCGACGAGATACTTTATAAGTCAGATGCTGTGGCCTCTAGCTAGTCAATCATTATAGTATTTTTAAATATCTTACATTCATGACCGAAACTGCTTTGATAACAATCATGCCAATGCAGTATAGATACCCTTTGTACAGGAATTGCTTTCACCTAACAGCAGTGGGAAGTGAGCTGAGAATGTCAACCCACTATTCCTACTGCCCTTTTCTCTGCTAGAGTTGATGAAATATTGTCAGCACAAATTTGCATATAAAAATAATGGCATTTCAATACACCAGTAAATGTGCCATATGGAAGAGTTTTTAATAATTTTTAATCAAAATCAAATTATGGAGGCAAAGAATGATTCAAAGCAATATTAAGTAAAGTGAGAAACAGAATTCTCTCTCTCTCTCTCTCTCTCTCTCTCTCTCTCTCTCTCTCTCCTGCACTCCTGTCTGTCTGTTGGTCTGTCTTGTGTGTGTGTGTGTGTGTGTGTGTGTGTTACATGGTTATGTGGGGATACATATACACATGTATACACATACATGTAAAGACTACAATCTATTATCTTTTAATTACTGAAATAATGCTGAAATCAATTTAGTATTCATCTTGCTTTAAATTCAAAACAGAATTTATTTATCTAATCATATTAGTATATAGTATTTAGAATTACTTATCTAATCATATTAGTATACAGTAATTAATATTCTACAAAAGCTATTTCCAGTCTACTTCCACAAACTAGAAGGATCTATAGTTTTATTGCAAAACGATTAAATGATCAAGCAAAACAACCAAAAGAAATCTACCAATGAGAATTAGGCTTGGGACCTGAGGTATAGCTTAAAAGTCGAATGCATGCCTAGCAAGTTCTGGAGTTCACCCTCAGCAGTGTTCCCCTTCCAACTGCCACATATGCATAGATTATAATTTGAGTCTCTAACAGGTTAAATCATGTCAAATAGTCCAATCACACATACCTAAGTTCTGGCTCATGTTAAAGTACTTTAATTTACTGTGTTTTAAGGTTAAACTTCATCCACAATTTTTATTTTGTTCCTTTTCCTGCATTTAATCACTAAGATTATGTTTGTCCATTTATGCAACCTTTGTAAAACATCTGACATTAAGAGGCTTACTTCAGTAGCAGATGCAGAGACCCACAAGAATAAATCATGACAAGACAGTCTAATTTTGAGGTTTCATTGGACCCCTCCTCTCAGAGCTGGAGGAATCCCTTAAAAGAGAGTTAGGAGATTGTAGGAGTCAGAAAGGATGGAGGACCCCAGAAGAATATGGACCACTGAATCAACTATGCCAGGCACATATAGGCTCAGAGCAACTGAAGTAGCAAGCTCAGAGGCTGCATGTCTATCCCAGGTCCTCTACGTATATGTTACGGATGTTAGCTTGGTGATTTGTGGGACGTTTAACATTGGGTGCAGATGTTTCTCTGACTATTTTGCTTGCTCCTGGGACTCTTTCCCTCCTGTTGGGTTTCCTTGTCCTGCTTTCATGTGAGAGTTCTTGCCTAGTCCTCTTGTATTTTGTTTTGTTGTATTGAGTAGTTGTCTCTTGGAAACTTGTTCTTTTCTTAAGGGAGAGGGAAAGAGAGTAGATCTTGGGGGGAAAGGAGATGGATGGTAAGGGGCTGGGAGGAGTAGGATGAAAGAAAAATGTAAGTAGTTGGGTTGTATTGTATAAAGAAAGACTCTATGAGAGAGAGAGAGAGAGAGAGAGAGAGAGAGAGAGAGAGAGAGAGAGAATTTAACCAAAGAAGAAGCATTTTTTTTCCTATTTTTTACTCTGGAAAATGAGATTAATAGTGTTAGAAAAGAAAACGATAGATTATATAAAAGTATTGTCATATAAAGTAAAAAATAGCATTGAAATAAGAAAACAAAAGAAACATATCAGGACAAAAATTTGATTGTACTGAATAATTTTGTGTTTGGGGAGCCAAACTGAAATTAGTAGAAACCAAAGACCTAACTCTGTGCTGAAATATTTTATGTAATATGGGTGCATATATTCTTTTCCATACCCTGATTGTCTATATGAGTTTCTCTGTCACCTCTCTTGTCTCTGGCACCTTAATGAGTCCTTTCACATTTACTAATGAAACATCTGTGGGGAATATTTTATGTAAAATGGTTAATCTTCAGTGGAGCAGAAGTTTAAGGGTAACTGTTAGGGATTTAGAGCTGAGAGGTAAGAGCATTTCTATGAATTAACCATAACACAGTGCTAAGTTCTTACAATGAAGTAGGTAAGTGCTAACTGGGGATGAGAAAATCTATCCAATAATCCTGAACAATAATTTAATTTTCACTAAATAAATTCAACAACTCACAAGAAAAGAAACTGTAATTTTAAATTAATCTACCTTGTTATTAATATTAGAAAATATATCAACTCTTCTGTGATTAGAATTTTGTTTCTCTATTTATAATTATTATCCTTAACTTTTCCTGAGTTGTTTTCCTGAGGTGTATATATAATTGATTAGCATAGCTTTCTTTTGTTAGCCTAAAAGTCATAACAATATTGTTTGGAAGGGCTAGACAGATGGCTCAGCAATCAAGCATACATGCTGTGCATGCAGAAGTTACAAGTTTCGTCTCAGCATCTATGTCAGACAGCTCACCAGTGCCTATAACTTTATCTCCAGGTATCTAATGTCTTCTTTTTGTCTTCAGCTGCTCCAATACATACAAGAAAACACTCACATCCAGATATATAAATATAATTTTAAATTAAAATTAAAATATCATTACATATTTATATAAATAAATAAAATAAACATTTGAATCCTTGTTTATTTACATTAAAAAGTCAGCATGAAGCACAGCCTAGTGGTATAACTGGTACTCTATGCCTTGGAAGACCAAGGGAGGTCAACCTTGTCTATGTAGCAAATTCCAGGCTAGTCAGTGCTATATGGTGAGACTTTGACTTAAAACCTATTTTATTATCATTTTCCTTATCCTGATCTATTTATATTCAAATTCAAATGTAAAGATGTATATTATTATTTTTTGGAAATGTTGTTAAGGACTATGTTAAGATTTTATTCCTAGAAAACACCAAAGATTTGTACTTATTGACCCACATTTTTATATCTAGTTTCCTAAGGCTAAAAATGGAGAGTCTGATGTCTTTCTGGGACTATGTAATAAACTAGATGTGTTAACTACTACCTCAATTTGTAGCCATATTAGCAAATAAAATAAACAACAATTCTATTTATAAGCCTATTGATATTTAGCTTTAAGTAGGATGTTCGAAATTAATTGGTGATTTTCATCCATTGCACTCTAAAAACACTATGATACAAATTAATGTAATAACTATAATTTCTAATTAATTTCTGTGGGAGCCTATTCTGTACAGCAGAAATTATAGGACTCAGAAATATCAAACTATTACATTTTACTCCATTGGTTTTTAGATATTGCATAGAAAGTTTTAAATATTTTTTCCAAAAATTTAAATAACATTGTCTGCCGAGTTTTATCCTTGGCACTGGAGATACAAAGAAGAAAAAGCATCTTGATCCCTTACTGCTTAGCGTAGTTTGCTTTCAGTTGCTATGACACATGCCATGAGCAAAGTAACTTGGGGAGAAAGTGGTTTAGTTCAGTTTATACATTCAGTTAACAGTCCATCACTGAAGAAAGTCAGGACAGGAACTCAAGGAAGGAACCTGGTGACAAAACCATGGAGGGACATGCTTATTGGACTGTTCAGACCATTTTCTTATACTACCCAAGACTATCTTCCTAGAGACAGTACCACAGACAGTGGGATGTGTCCTGTCATGTCAATCTTACTCAAAACCATTCTACACAGATATGACATAGGTCTCTCTGGTCAAGGCAATTTTTCATTTGTGACTCTTGCTTCTCAGGTTTCTCTTGGTCATGTCCAGTTGACAGTAAAAATTAAAGTGAATATTCTCATACCCTTTTGATATATTTAGGTAGAGTAAAAGGTTAACAGAACACCACAATATAAGACACAAAATCAATAATGAATCTAAAAATATCTCCATGGGAACAATTTTTTTACTGATGCTATTAGCCATCTTATTTTTCTCTGGAGCAGTACTAGAAAAAAAATTATAAGTCATTTTGGATACATGGAAATAAATCAGATTTTCAAATGTGAACAGAATAAATGAGTAAGTGACAAATTCTGGTGGATGAAAATGATATGAATCATTTTAGTTGAGTAAGATTTTTTTTTTCAAGTAAGGAAGTTACTTTGAACAATAAAACAAGTTGGAAAATCCATAGAAAATTAAAGGATGAATATGTGATTAAAGGTTGGGGGTAATCAGTGAAAGATAGAATCTTTGTGAAAGACCATGGAATATCACATTTGATAAGAGAAACATTGTACAAGAAGATGAAAAGTTAAATAATTTAAAAGTAACTAAATTATACTTAGTTGTATCTTTAAATGTATGCATACTATTTTTTATTTTTGAATGGAGTATGCTATACCTCAGCACAAAAATAACAAGACACGATTTGCTTGCTTTATAAGATCATCATGGGTATGAAGTGTAAGAATTAATTTAAATACATTTAGTAGATCCTATTCAAATATAAGCACTTTAATCTAAGATATAACTTTGAAGTAAGGCTAAAACATCTTTGCAAACTAAAGAACAATGGCCTGTGCACTTAAGCACAAAAGAGGAAAAGGGAAAGATTACCATAATAAATTCCCTGAAGTATTCCACTGTTCTTAAGTATATTGTCCTTTTAAAATTATTACAGAATAATATTTTATAGCCTTTGATGGTCTCAAGTTATTTCTACATAGTTCACAAAATAAAACACTGTACCAGGGTATGTAGGAACTCACATACATGTTTTTCTCCCATATGACATCGAGAATAAATATATAAATATGCATATATTGATGAAAATAAATCAAAGACTTTTTAGGAATAGGAGACCAGAGAGAAGGTTCAAGGGACAGAGAAGGATGAGTAAGGTCAAATATGAGCAAAGCACAATGATATAAATGTACAAAGGCATATAAAGAAATCTAGTTCTGATTATAAACTTGCAAGAAATGACAAGTACAGAGTCTCCCCAAATAGTATATTTTCTTAGAATTTAATTTAAAATTTAACAGTTCTTATTTTCCTAATTTCTAAAACAATGCTGCATTAGTAGTTTGTAGTTATTTCAAGACAAATAATCATTTGATCTTATCCATGTTATAAGGTATTGAATAGAGAGCTATTCTCTTTTTGCCATTTTGTTCAAAAATTTTTTCACATAATATATTTTGATTCCAGTTTCTACTCTAGTTCTGCCTAGCTCCTGCTAACCTTGCCTCATATCCTGTTCTTCACCTTGTCTGTCTCTATTTAGAAGACTAACAGGCTCCTAGTGATGATAATGAAATATAACAAGATAAAGAATAACTAATACAATACAATTTGGACAATAAAAAACAGAAAGAAAGAAAATGAAAAGAAGGAGCCCAAGAGAAAGCACAAGAAACAGAGACAGATTGTTCACATAGTCAAGCATCCCATAAAAACACTAAACTAGAAACCATAATATATGTCAAAGGACCAGTACGGTAAAAGGAGAGAAGATAGATAGATAGATAGATAGATAGATAGATAGATAGATAGATAGATAGATAGATAGATAGATAGATAGATAGAGATAGAGATTAGAGATGGGATATGCTGCTTCAGTCTCCATGAATTCACATGTGCACTGATCCTCTTGATTTCTTGTTCTCTTGATGTTCTCCATTTCCTCTGACTTTGTACTCTTACTGTCTCCACTCCTGAGGAGTTTCCTCATCCCTGAGCAGAGATTGTTTGATGGAGGCATCCTGTATAAGACTGGGTGATCACGCTCTCTTTGTAATACAGAAACTCACAGCGCTTTCTGACTGTGAATCTTGCTGTTTGTATCCATCTCCTGCAGTATGGAATGTCTCTGATGAAAGCTGAGCAAGGCCCTCCATCTATGAGTGTAGGAGAATGTCATTAGAAGTCATTTGATTGCTTTGTTCCTTTAGTTAGAACAGTAGTACATGATTTTCCCTTAGGTACATGGCTATCTAGTTTCAGGTTCTTGATCACTCAAGCAGTGTCCAGTATGGCTTTCATCTCGTGGAGTGGGACTTCAGTTAAATCAAAGATTGGCTGCTAACTCTCACAAACAGTATGCTACTATTGCAATAGCATATTTTGCAGGCAAAACATCATTGTAGAGTCACGGTTTTACAGCTGGGTTGATATTTATGTTTCCTCTTTGGTCGTATTCAGACCTGTACCAAAAAGGCTAGCATGTAAAATAGTAGGCTCTTTATACAAAGCAGCTCGATTTTGACATGCTCAGTGGGTTCTGTAGGAGTTCTCATCAGCAGCAGTGTTTTACGCTCAGCTTTGTAAGACTATACATTTGTCAACAGCACTGGTTGTTGGCAATTCCCATTAGAACCCTTTGGACAACAAGTCCATCAGATGTAACCCAGTGCCTGTATTGGAAGGATTATTTGGTGAAAAGAGATGTCCAATTGAGATACAGCCTCCCCAGTTATTTGGCAATTTCATTTAGATTACTTTCATATTTGTGTGTGTGTGTGTGTGTGTGTGTGTGTCTATGTGTGTGTGTGTGTATATATATATATATATATATATATATATATATATATACACATATGTTTATATGCTTATATGTGTGTGTATGTGTGTGTGTATATATATATATATATATGTATATATGTATATATATATATATATATATATATATGCTTCTCTTCTAATGTATTAGGATTACCTTCATATGGCTCTTTTTTTGATACTTTACTTACATTTCAAATGTTTTCCCCTTTCCAGGTCTCCTCTTTGGAAACCACCTATCCCCTCCCCCTCCCCTGCCTCTATGAAGGTGCTTCCCCACCCACCCACCTACTCCCATCTTCTGTCCCTGGCATTCATCCTCTACTGGGGCATCTAACACCCTCAGGCCCAAGGGCATCTCTTCCCGCTGACGGCCGACAATGCCCTCCTCTGCCACAAATGTGGCCAGCACCATAGGTCCCTTCCATGTGTATTCTATGGTTGGTGGTCCTGTCTCCGGAGCACCGGAGGGGGGTGTCAGGACAGCTGACACTCTTGCTCCCTCCATAGGACTGCAAACTCCCTCAATTCCTTCAGTCCCTTCTCCAACTCCTCCATCTGGGACCCCATGCTCAGTCCGACTGTTGCTGTGAATTAAATCTTGGGTATTCTGAACTTTTGGGGCAATATCAATATATTAGTGAGTACATACCATGTTCGTTCTTTTGTGACTGAGTTACCTCACTTGGGATGATATTTTCAAGTTCCATCCATTTGCATGCGAATTTCATTAAGTCATTGTTTTTAATAGATGAGTAGTATTCCATTGTGTAAATGTACCACATTTTCTGTACCCATTCCTCTGTTGAGGGACATCTGGGTTGTTTCCAGCTTCTGGTTATTATAAATATGGCTGCTATGAACATAGTGGAGCATGTGTCCTTATTACATGTTGGAACATCTTCTGGGTATATGCCCAGGAGTGTAATAGCTAGGACCTCAGGTAGTATTATATACATTTTTGTGAGGGTCTGCCAAACTGATTTCCAGAGAGGTTGTATCATATTACAATCCTGCCAGCAATGGAGGAGTGTTCCTCTTTCTCCACATCCTCCCCAGCATCTGCTGTCACCTGAGTTTTTGATCTTAGCCATTCTGACTGGTATAAGATGTAATCTCAGACTTGTTTTGATTTGCATTTCCCTGATGACTAAGGATGTTGAACATTTCTTTAGGTGCTTCTCAGCCCTTCGAGTTTCCTCAGTTCAAAATTCTATTAAGTTCTGTTCCCCATTTTTTGATAGGGTTATTTGGTTCTCTGGAGTCTAACTTCTTGAGTTCTTTGTATATATTGGATATTTACCAATCAGATATAGGATTGGTAAAGATCTTTTCCCAATCTGTTGGTTGCCATTTTGTCCTATTGACAGTGTCCTTTGCCTTACAAAAGCTTTGCAATTTCATGGTCCCATTTTTTGATTCTTGATCTTAGAGCATAAGCTATTGGTGTTCTGTTCAGTAACTTTTCCCATGTGCCCATGTGTTCAAGACTTTTCCCATTTTCTCTTCTATTAGATTCAGTGTATCTGGCTTTATGTGGAGGTCTTTGATCCACTTGGAATTGAGCTTTGTACAGGGAGATAGGAATGGATCAATTTGCATTCTTCTACATGTTGACCTCCACATGAGCTAACACCATTTGTTGAAAATGCTGTCTTTTTTCCTTTGGATGGTTTTAGATCCTTTGTCAAAGATCAAATGTTCATAAGTTTGTGGATTCATTTCTGGGACTTCAAGTCTATTCCATTGATCTACCTTCCTGTCACAGAACCAATACCATGCAGCTTTTATCACTACTGCTCTGTAGTACAGCTTAAGGTCAGTGATGCTGATTCCCCCAGAAGTTCTTTTAGTGTTGAGAATAGTTTTTGTTATCCTGGGTTTTCTGTTATTCCAAATGAATTTGAGAATTTATCTTTCTAAGTCTTTGAAGAATTGAGTTGGAATTTTGATGGGGATTGCATTGAATCTGTAGATTGCTTTCAGCAGGATGACCATTTTTACTATATTAATCCTGCCAATCCATGAGCATGGGAGATCTTTCTATCTTCTGAGGTATTTTTCGATTTCTTTCTTCAGAGACTTGACGTTCTTGTCTTTCAGATCTTTCACTTGTTTGGTTAGAGTCACACCAAGATACTTTATATTGTTTGTGACAATTGTGAAGGGTGTCAGTTTCCTAATTTCTGTCTCAACCTGTTTATTCTTTGAGTATAGGAAGGTTACTGATTTGTTTGAGTTAATTTTATATTTGGCCACTTTGCTGTTTTTTTATTAGCTGTAGGAGTTCTCTGGTGGAGTTTTTCCGCATCACTTAATTGTAAGATCATATCATCTGCAAATAGTGATAATGTGATTTCATCCTTTCCTATTTGTGTCCCTTTGACCTCCTTTTGTTTTCTGACTGCTCTAGCTAGAACTTCAATTACTATATTGAATAGATAAGGAGAGAAAGCAGTCATGTCCAGTCCCTAATTTTAGTGGTATTGCTTCAAGTTTCTCTCCATTTAGTTTGATGTTGGCTACTGGTTTGCTGTATATTGCGTTTACTATGTTAAGGTATGGGCCTTGAATTCCTGATCTTTCAAAGACTTTTATCATGAAGGGATGTTGAATTTTGTCAATGCTTTTTCAGCTCTAATGAAATGACCATGTGGTTATTTTCTTTGAGTTTGTTTATGTAGTGGATTACATTGATGGATTGCCGGGTATTGAACCATCCCTGCATTCCTGCGATGAAGCCTACTTGATTATGATGAGTGATCATTTTGATGTGTTCTTTGATTTGGTTTGCGAGAACTTTATTGAGTATTTTTGCATTGATATTCATAAGGGAAATTGGTCTGAAGTTTTCTTTCTTTGTTGGGTCTTTGTGAGGTTTGGGTATCAGTGTAACTGTGGCCTCATAGAAGGAATTGGGTAATGTTCCTTCTGTTTCTATTTTGTGGAATAGTTTGAAAGAATATTGGTACTAGGTCTTCTTTGAAGGTCTGATAGAATTCTGCAGTAAACCCATCTGGTCTTGGGCTTTTGTTGGCTGGGAGACTTTTAATGATTGCTTCTATTTCTTTAGGTGCTATGGGACTATTTAGGTGGTTTATCTGATCCTGACTTTAATTTGGTATTTGGTATCTGTCTAGAAAATTGTCCATTTCATCCAGATTTTTCAATTTTGTTGAGTATAGACTTTTGTAGAGGAATCTGATGATTTTTTCAATTTCCCTAGATTCTGTTGTTATATCTCCCTTTTCATTTCTGATTTTGTGAATTTGGATACTGTCTCTGTGCCCCCTGGTTAGTCTGCCTTAGGGTTTATCTCTCTTGTTGATTTTCTCAAAGACCCCGTTCCTGGTTTTGTTGATTCTTTGTATACATGTGGCTCTTCATCTTAGTTGTCTCTCCTCTTAATCCTTCCCTCGCCCCCTTCTTACCCTCTCTCAACTTAATCCTCCCATTATACTTTCATCCCTCCATAATCCATAATTATCTATTCTATTTACCTTTCATAGGAATATCTATCTATGAATGACCATGACAAAAGCAACTTGAACAGGAAGCATACACTTCCATATCAACACCTAAGGAACTCAGGGCAGGAACTCAAGCATGGCAGAATGCCGGAGGGAGAAGCTGATGCAGAGGACTAGAGGGGTGCTATTTACTGGCTTGAACATCGTGGCACACTCAGCCTGATTACTTATATAACCCACATTGGACTGGACCATCTTCCATCAATAACTAAGAAAATGCCCTACAGCTTGATCTTTTTTTTTTTTGGATATTTTCTTTATTTACATTTCATATGTTATCCCCTTTCCTGGTCCCAACCCCTGAATCCCCTATCCCATCTCACCCTTGCTTCCATGAGGGTGTTCCCCCACCCACCCCCTCTATCCTCCCCACCATTGAATACCCCTACACTGGGGCATCATCCATCAAGCCTTCACAGGACCAAGGGCCTCTCCTCCCAGTGATGCCTGACAAGGCCATCCTCTGTTACACATGCAGCTGGAGCCATGGGTCTTTCCATGTGTACTCCTTGGTTGGTGGCTTAGTCCCTGGGAGTTCTGGGAGGTCTGGTTGGTTGATATTATTTTCTTGTATGAGGTTGCAAACCTCTTCATCTCCTTCAGTCCCGGAGACATTATTCAACTGAGTTTTACTTCTATCAGAAACTCAGCTTGTGTCAAGTTGATAGAAAACTTCACATCACACTTGCTTGTCACTGATGTTACAGCTAATATTTACATATAAACAAATACTTACCATATTTGTCTTTCTGGGTCTATGTCACTTCACTCAGGATGATTTTTCAAGTTTCATCCATTTACTTGTGAATTTCAGGAGTTCATTTTTAACGGATGTGATGCTGCATTGTATCAATGAGCCACATTTTTTCATGCATTTACTTTTTTTTTAGGGGCATCTAGTTGGTTTCCAATTTCTGGCTACTCTGTATCACACTGACTTTCATAGTGGCTTATACAAGTGTACTCTCCCAGCAGCAATGGTACTGTAAACTCTGCTAACTCTACACCCTCGCCAGCACGAGCCGTCAATTGTTTTATTGATCTTATTTATTCTGACTGGCATAAGATGAAATCTCAAAGGACTTTTGATTTGCAATCCCATAATGATTCAGTATATTGAACATGTTTTTATTTGTTTCTCCCCCATTTGGGTTTCCTTTTTTGAGAATTCTCTGTCTAGATCCATATCTCAATTTTTTTAGTTCTGTATATATTGTGGCTATTAGCCCTCTGTTGAATGTGTAGTTAATAAGAATATTTAAAAAACAAAACAAAATAAAGCAAAACAAAACAAAAAACCTTCAAAGTATTGCGAAAGGAAACAAAGAAGGTATCAGAAGGTGGAAACATCTCCCATGCTCACGAAGCTGTAGGATTATTTAAGTAAAAAATGGCCATCCTACTAAAAGTAATGTACAAATTCAGTTCAATCTCAATCACAATTTAAATGCAAATCTTCATATATCTTGAAAAAACAATCAGCTTCCTATAAAAACAGGAAGGAATCCATAATAGTTGAAACAATCCTGAATAATAAAAACTACTGGAGGTTTTATCATAACTGTTTTTAAGTTGCATTATGGAGTAAAACAGCATTATATTGGCAAAAAATAAAACTATTATCTTGACATAAGCACAAACTAGAAATGATTTGTTTTCAAAATACTCAGAACATACATGCTATGTTTGTGTTCCTATATTATTTATATTAATTATCCTAAAATATTTCCAGTGATTCTTTTTTTTTTTTCTTTGTTTTTGATACTTTATTTACATTTCCGATGATTCCCCTTTTCTTTGGAAACCCCGTGTCCCCTCCCCCTCCCCGCCTCTGTGAGGGAATTCCTCCTCCCACCTACCCACCCACCCATTCCCATATTCCCACCTTGACATTCCCTTTTACTGGTGCCCCTAGCACCCTCAGGCCCAAAGTCCTCTCCTTTCTCCCTGGTGGCCATCGAGGTGATTCTTCTGCCTCATATGTAGTCCAAATCATGGGTCCACAGATGTGTATTCTTTGGTTAGTGGTCTGAACTAGAGGACGACCAGGGGGAGGGTCGGGCCCATTGACGCTCTTGCTCCCTCCATGGGGCTGCCAATTCCCTCTGCT
>CM052709.1:15672494-15698458 GCA_028551405.1 Uromys caudimaculatus
GTTATCAGTGAGTCCAGTGATTCTTTATTTCTGAGTATCACACATGTCCTTTTCACATAGAAGCACTAGTTTTAAATAATGAAATTGCCAAATGTGCCTATACACTGGTATGACCTGAGGTTTCCATTGGTGATATGAAGATTTTGTCACTATGACAGCCTTACAGGAGAATGCTTGATATTGTGTTTATATATAACTTGATCTGAAACCTAAACATGATATTTACTACATAATGACTTTATGTCAATGATTTTCTAATAGCTGAGCCTTATAAATCATATCTGCAAAGTTAATTTAACAGTAATCATTCAGGTTTATATATTAAATGATACAGGAACAATACTGGGAGTTAATGACACACAATAAATACTTTGCAAAATGTAGTTTACATATTGAAAACAATAGCCAAAACATACTACAATCTCTTTTAAGTTTCATTATGTTTTTATTTTTCTACATATATTTAATGAGAACTACTTATAAAATATTTCATTCTTAATGTCTAAGCATTTAATATTAATCATATTCAATATATGTACCACAAAGAAGTTTAAAAGTGTTGAGATTGTCTTGACTTATTCATACTAAGAAAATATAAATGAAAAGTTACAAGGGCTAGAAAATTCAATCTTAGTATACTTCCTGATTAATTTTAATTTTAAAAGTTCAAAGGGCATACTGCTATTAATTAGTAGATTTTAACTCAGAATTATAAAAATTATTTAAATTATTTAAATCTGTATTATTCTCAGTACCCAAAGTCACTTCAGATATCTTTATAATTAAACACCTTTAAATTACTCTTAGTTTCAGTTCAGATATTTCACAATATAACAGAGTAATGAAACACTGTGTGATTTTTTTCTCCCACACTGTATTAGAGCTGAAGAGACTTCTGATTGTAGATTTCAGGCTTTAACTATAAACCACTAATGAGTCTAGAGATTTACAATAATATAGACAACAAAATGCAAAGTTCGTTCCTGTTGGCTTACTCAAAGGATAAATTTCAAAATTGTATTATCATCAGCAACTGAGGTTGATTTTAAAAATATGGTACATATTTTTCTATTTTTTAAAGACATAAATTTCATAGTAATTAGTACAAGAGAAACCCCTAGCACCATGTTAAAATTTTAAATCCATGTTTCTATCTGGTAGCTGACAAGCTACCAGATGTACCTGCATTGATTATTATTACTATTACTATTATTATTATTGCTAACAAGGCAAAGAAGGCAGTATTATATTAGGGTCACTCACTCTGGCTTCTTCAAATATTGAAGAAGTGAAATAATGTTGAAAATTTGAGAGTGTTTCTCCTCTAAATTATCCAACATCACACAGAATTGGTAGTCTTTGGATCCATAAAATACAATAAAGAAGTATGCAAGTATAAATTACTATATGTCTTGGAACTAGAATCCTAAAATCCATAAATTCTGATCATTTTCTTCTTTCTTTTTTGTGTCAGAATGAAATACACAGAAAATGTTTACAAGACAAAAATCCTATGTTCTCTTATAATAATGCGTGACCTCATTAACAAACATCAAGTAGTCACAGAACTAGTCAACCTTTTCACAGAAATATGTTGAGTGAGCTTGTGATGTTTTGAATAAGTCCCCTCCTGAGTAATACATCAAAGGTAAGAAAAGAAATATTAGAATAAAATGCATCCAAATGGAAGACAAATGGATGGAAATACCAATAAATCCATATCAATATCTTTCCCAAGTTGGAATGATCTTCCCAAACAGAAAAGGGAAATCGAGAATCCCCATTTCATGTTGCTCAAGAGATTATCACAGAGGTACTACAAAGAAAACCAAAACACATTTGCAGAGAAAATATTCTCAATATTTTCGAAAGATAGAAGTTAACATACAACTTGCCATTTTTCTGATGACAAATTTCACCTGCTATCTGTTTATTCAATGTTAAAACTATTTTCAAACCAAAAGCATAGCTAAGGCTACATAGAAAGGAGAATGAGTGTCAGTTTTCCAGAAGTATGCCCCTTACCCTGAAGGCTATTTCCTTCCTCCTGTTTGCCAATGACCTTTATCATGTATTTTTACCTAGAGCAACACTGTAAATATTTTAATCATATAGGTCTCTGAAACTGAAACTCAGAGGACACTATATTTTATTAAGAAAACAAAGTTGCAGAATAAACTATTATCTCCACTCCTCATCTTGATTTATGCGCAACCCTTTGTATATTCAAGCGCCCCCTGTCATGGTAGGTCATACACAGAACGAGTTACCTGGCAAGACCATGAAAATTTCTCACGCCTTCTAGTTATTGAGTCTTCAGTGAGATTAATATCATACACTATGTTCTATGCTATCACATATGTAAGAGTGTTTGTCTCGATTGTGGCCAGCATGGTTTGTTTTACTTTGGTGCATATTTTGAGTATGCTTCTGTCAGATGCTTAATTCTTTATTCAAATCTAGATTTTGTTCTTTTACACTGTTCCCATCACTGGCTTGCTCTGACCTCATTTGTTCATTTTAAACATTTTCCTGGAAAGAAAAAAACATTCCAAAGTAGCAACAATATGCCTCTATTATAAACAAGACAATAAAATATTTTTAAAATTCTTGTGCAGTAATAACACATGATACAAATACCAATTTAATTCTGAAAAGAGAGTTTTTCAACAAATCAATGTTTATAGAGCCTTACAAGGACAACCGAACCTATATATCACATTGCTTATCATGCTGTATTCATGTTTTAACATTAAACAATGAAAAAGCAACACTATGCAAGGCGACACACCCATACTCACTCACTAGATCTCTGTATCCATGTCGGATTTGATGTGTGTCTCAAAAGAAGAAGTTTACATTTATTAGCAAACATTATTTACTACACACAGTGAAGATAGTTAAATTGGGAAAAATGGGAGCCAACAGAATTGGAAAAGATTTTTACTAATTACGTATCCTATACTACACATAGAAGGCCCATACCAGGATATTTCAATCCCACAATAGAAAGGAGAACAAACTAATCAATGGAGGCAGAGGAAGGGAGGAACCTGGTTGGGAGAGCAGAGTGGGAGGTAGGAAGGGGTGCAGGATCAGGTATGGCGGGACATTCAGGAGAGAAGCACAGAGAGCCAGGAGAATGAACAGAAACATGAAGCTTTTGGGGGCTGGGTGGAAGAGGAACCTCTAGAAAGTTCCAGAGATCAGGGATGTGACAGGCTCCCAAGAATTAATGGGTTGACCTTTGCTGAAATGCCCAACAGTGGGTAGGTGGAACTGAAGAAACCACCTCCAGGAGATAGAGTACCCTTTGGAGAGTGAGGTTCACTCACCTACCTTCACATTTTTTGACCCAGAATTGTCTCTGTCTGAAGGAAATCAAGGAACAAAAATGGAGCAGAGATTGAAGGAAAGGCCATCCAGTGACTGGCCCACCTTGCAATCCATCCCATCGGTGTGCTCCAAACCATGACACTTTTACTGATGCCATGTTGTGCTTGCAGACAGGAGCCTAGCTAGCCTGGCTGTCCTCTGAGAGGCCCTACCAGCAGATGACTGAGTTAGATGCAGATACTTACACCAACCATTGAACTGAGGTCAAGGACCCCTACAGAAGTATTAAAGGAAGAATTGAAGGAGCTAAAGGGGATTGCAACAATATAGGAAGACCAATATTATCAACTAACCTGGACCTCTCATGGCTCCCAGAGACAAAGCCACCAACCAAAGAGCATATATGGGATGGTCCATGGCCCCCAATACATATGCAGCAGAGGACCGACTTGTCTGTCCTCTGTGGGAGAGGATGGGCCTAATCCTATAGAGACTTGATGCCCCAGGGAAGGGGGATTTTGGGGGCGGGAAAGTTGAGATGGATAGCTCATAGTTTGGCAGGTGGCAGAGCACCCTCTCAGAGGCAAAGGAGAAGGGCAATCAGGGGAAGAACTCTGGGATGGGGGACAGGGAAGGGAAACAACATTTAGAATATAAATAAAATAATTTAATTTTAAAAGGATGAAAAAGCCTTTTTGGTTTTTTTTTTTTTCAATAAAAATGAAGGAAAAATACCTCTCATCCTTCTCCTTTTCCCCTGTCCTTATCAAAGTTCTGTTTCCTTTTGGCTTCAATTCATCCTTTCTCTTTCTATTTATTAGCAGTAAGATATGTATGACGTAGATAAATGATACCTTATTGTGCTGAGAATCCTGAATTACCATATTCTAATCTGTGACCTGAAAGAAACGGAGTAAGAGTGAGCATATGAGTAGAGAATTTTTGATTCCTGGCCAGTCTCTTCTGGGGTTAAGTCCTGTTCTAGCCATTCAATGAATTTTTAAGTTTGAAACAAAAGACAAAATTTAGTTTTATTTATATCACAGCAAGAGGAGTTTTTTAAACCTGCTGGTTTCAGTACTAAATGACATACATAGGTTTTGAAGTTTTCTAAAAGAAACCTTATCAGCATATAAAAACCATAAAGCTAATCAAATATACAGCCACACAGACATGTATGCATGTGGATGGTTCTCATTCATCTGTATATGCTTCAAAGGCTGCCCTAGTAATGTGTAGTGACTTCTAGAGTAATAAGCATAACTCGAGTAAACCAAACTTCCAGCCATAATCCTAATGAGCAGATAAAGATGTATCAGCATGATCCAAGAACCTCTGGGCAGCCAGCAAATTGGCCATATGCTAATTTCCCTCTTAGGACTCTTTCAAAAACTAAACTGTATCTGGATTGAGAAATTCTTATGTCACGCTATGGCAAGACTTGTATGTCCGTGCTTTCTAGACATGGGACACAGGAAGATTTTCTAACCTTTCCAGTAATCTTAAGACCAACTGTATTCTATAAAGACTATCAAGACAGGTAACTGACAACTGAGACCCATTCCCTAATATCATTCTATTCATTGTACAGAATTTCAATAAAGCAAGCCATAGTATTACATATCAACAATAATTATTTCTAATACAGAGCCTTAAACTATATTTCAAAATGTAGTTCCTCTCGACTCCCTAATAATTTTCTCTAAGGCATCATTTCTCATTAACCTCTCTATTCAGAAGGCAGCAGCCATAGTGAGGTTAAGGATTTAAGCCAGGATGCTTTATTCAAATTATATATCCTGAACACTTGATAGGTATGGAGAGTGAGATTCAAGGTAAAAAATAGCCCTTGGTTGTCTTTACGCACCCTGCCATAAATAAGCAAATACTTAGTATAAAACACTGAGTGAATGTCCTAAAAGAATAATTCCTCAAAACACTCAGAAACCCAGAGAGATTTGCGGGAGCCTATGAAAGGGCTTTCTGCTAATGGGTTTAACCTTAGATCCAGGAGATGTGGAAAAACTGAAGAGGAAACTGAAAACAAGGGCATTCCTGGCAGAGTCCCATTTTCTTCATAAGTCTTCCCTGTGGCTGATTTGAAGTCTATAGGTGTTTTGATCTTGATCTTTGTAGCCTTCTGGACTGTGGAAAATACATTTATTTTGCTTATGAAGGATCCTGTTTGGGACACTTACAGCAGTACAAATAGATTCAGAATAAAAGAAACTGTAGGCAGAGGGAGAAGCAGTCCTTATTACCTAAAAGGTCTAGCCTACCTAGGATGGATATAGTGATGCCATAGGAAGATGGGCTTTAGCCACTGTAACTTCATTTTTGTTGTTAGAAGCTCTGGCTGGGTCTTTGGAGGTTTCTTCAGGACTGGAGTCATAGTGAGTTGAAAGTGGATTAAGCACAGACCCCTAGAGTTCAATTAGGGCTCCCTAGGGTGTATTTGGAAAATTCTTAGAAGTCTCAACATTGAATCAATCTGGATGCACCCCGCTGGGCCCAAAGGATTGCACTCCAGATCCATCTGTCAATCAATTTCCTTTCCCCACTAGCTGGATGCAGAAGAAAGTAATTGGATGCCCATAGGGGGTTACCTTCTGAAACATCAGTGTTGATAAACATCAATTTCTTTGATAGTAATAAGGATCAAAAATAATCAGACTACAAGCAAACCAGATGGGAGGAAGTCCTTGAGGAGTTCACAGTACTGCACCTTGCAAGTGTGAACCGCATGAGAATAGGCTGCACTCGCTTTTTCTAATGCAGTTCCTGTCTTATGTGATTATTTCTAATTCCCCTAAACCTGCTTAGCCACAATACAGACATATCTCCCACAATCATTGCATTTGTTTAAGGCTCCTTTATAAGAATTAGATTTAGAAAGTTCATTCTCCAAAATCAACACTTCAATCAGTTGTCTTTACATATAAAGGAAAGGCAGAAGCAGCCTCCCGGTCAGCAGAAAACCGTATATTCCTTTTGCGGAATTCATCTCAATGAAATAAAATCACCTCTTAACTTTTTTGCACAAGATATAGAATAGTTTTCATTGAAATGGTGAATGTTGACAAAGGTCAGTTACATTTTATCTTTACAAGTGACATAAAATACAGGAACGGAAGGAAATTATGGCTAATTTGTGGGGTAGGTTCATTTTTTGCCATTTAAATTTTATGTTTGATCAGTAAACTGGAAAATCCTTTTTTCGAAAAGGAGATGGTAAGTTTGTTAGAGGGAGATACAGTGTGTGTGTGTATGTGTGTGTGTGTGTGTGTGTGAGAGAGCGAGGGGGGGAGGGAGAGAAAGAGAACATACATGGGTGCGTGCGTGCGTGCATGCGTACTTGCATGTGTGCTTAAGTGCGGTGCACGTGTGCATATGTGTAGTGCGGGTCCACATTTGCTGCAGTGTATCTATGAAAGTGAGATAACGACTGTGAGATGTCTGTTCTCGCCTTCCACCTGGTTGATAGGTCACCTCTTCTGTTTTTACCAAGCTGAGTACTCCAGCATAGTCAACCCATGAGTTTAATGGCTATTCCCCTGCCTCCAACTCCTATTTCATAGTAGGGTTACTAATACATATTGCTGTCATCCATTGATTTTATACCTGGGTTCCAATGATCAACCTCACATGCTGAGGCTTGAATAGTAAACTCTTTCTCCACTGAACAATCACCCCTGCCCACCATACTTGGTCTTAAAATTTTATGAATAATGCCAACGTTCAGTATTGCTTTCTTTGTTTGCTTGCGAGTGATGTAGAGTTACTTAAGAATTTCTCTAAAAGTATATCTAAGCTACACCCTGAAACTGTATTCAAACTATAACCTATATTCAATCTCTATCATCACACACAAAACTAATCTGTCTTAAAAATTAATTTTGGAATTACTCAAATTGAGTATATAACTGTAATATTGATGTACTTTAACCAGTTTACTCTCATGGTGCATACTTATTCCTAAAGCCATTTTTACTGTTTTAATTGAGAAATAAAATATACCTTTATTCTCGGGAGAAAATGTTTTCCTTCAACAATGAAAGGAAATATTTTGTCATATACTTCAATTTCCTTCTAAGACGATATGAAATCAAATCACATTAATCAAAATTATTTAAGATCAAAGAGTTTTTCTAGGGGTTTAATTTTATTAAATAATATTAATATACTAATTAAATAAAATTATTATATAATATTAATATTATTAATATAAGTAATATTATTAATATTAATAATATTAAGTCAAGTGGAAGCTGCATCCAGTTGCTGGATTTCTTAAATGAGTTAAAACTTTGTTTTAATCTTATAAAGATACCAAAGTTAGGCTGTCAGGCTCTCAAACACTCACACTTGGTGGAGTTACCCACAACCCCAACCTGTCATAGATGTTCCCAAATACAGGTGAATCTTCTATCATTTTCTCACGATAGGTTAAGATGGGATGCAAATGTCACAAAAGATACATTCAGATTAAAGTGGTCCCTTCTAAAAAACCATCACAAAACCTTACCCAACTATTTAGTTTGTATCTCATGGTTTAAAATAAGCTCACACAGTTATTACTGGCCATAAGAATGACTCTGCAATACACTATTATAAAATATTCATGTTGCTATGATAAAAGAATTTTTTAGTATAAGTAACCCCACCAAAACCCCACATATGTATATGTGACTAATGTACCAGCATTCTGTTCCACTTATTCTATGTACGTCCTTAAACTGATCACACATGACGATTTAAATGAAGAGAACAAGAAAGATGGCTCAAGAGGTGAAGTCACTTCCCACAAAGCCTGACATGAGTTTGATCTTGAGACTCACACGGAGAGAGAAGACAACTAGCTCCTGACAGTTGTTACTGACTTCTACATATGCTCCATAGCTTTCAAATTCCTGCCATGCCAATAAATGGATACCCAATTGTAAGTTTTTATTTCAAATGATTAAATAATGTTTGGTATGATTAGAAAATTGGCTTGGATTGTCACTCAAAAACTATAAGAAATTTCAGCAGAAATTAATGAAAAATCCTTAAAGATACAAGTATGTTTAAACTGATATAAAATTGCCCAGTATGTACATATACTGAAAGTTAACCAAAACCTAATTAACATAAAAACATTTATATTTTTTATGAATCAGATGAATTAAAATAAAAAGAAATTTTAAAAAAGGTCAAACTAAGAGCTTGCAATGCGAATAAAATCAGGCACTTATATCAAAACGTGCTGTACCACAATGATAAAATAGTTAAAGCTTGTACATGGGGTTAGACACAACTGGATTTTAAATCTTGCAGCTTTGACAAGATACTTAAATTGAGCTCTTGGTTCCTGGTTCCTTGTTCTGTGGTGTATGGTAATTACTTGGCTAGCACATATGGTTGCTACAAGCATTATGTAACTTCAACTGTGCAAAATACCACCTCATTGCTTGGCATAGAAGGAGGCTTAAATACAGCTTAGTTATTACATTGCAATATGATGAAATTTGAAACTTTTACCTCAGCTATGTAAAAATACGGAAAATTCTTTCAACTTATAAAAATCCATTTCAACTTTAGTAATATCGAAGCGATATGTCATATACTCCCCTGTATTTCCACAGGCTTGTGATACAGCCACACTTTGACCCTGGAAGAGGATACATACTAAATGGAGCAGACACATGCCCTCTTTGTGTACAGAGAGTGGAGCAGTATCTAAAGGGCAAACAGAGAGGAATTCAGCAGTACATTCCTACCAGATGCCCTCCTGCCCCAGAAATATTGTCTTCACTTATGAGTATCCAAGTATGCAATATCATATGAAGGCATTGCAGTGCATTAGCTTCTGACTCAAAACGTTGTTGTGGTAATAAATGAGAAAAAAAATACACTTGCAACTTGGATGTCCCCTAGTATCAGTGTGGCTTTAAAGGTCATTAGCAAGACCTGAATCACTCACAAATATTACATCAGCATACTCCCATAAGACAGCTATGATATTGGCTAGGAGCTGAGAGAGTTACTAGTTCCCCTATAACTGCTTGTGTATGGGGGTAGGGGGAGGTGGAGGTTTACATAATCCAAAATCGCACCAGAACTGCATAATCACTCCATGTTACTTATTACAGAATTAAGAAAATGAGAAGCTTTTATTCCAATGATATATATTTAAAATTCTGATTTTCCTATCATATTAGCGCAGGCATTCATTTCTTCCAATTTGGGCATTTTTCTTATGCAGAAAACACATTCCAAAAGTTGGAGAGCCAGCATTTTATTTTTTTTTAAGTTTTAGACACATAGTATGGTTCCTTATGCTTGTTACTCCAGCATCTGACATGCTGAGGTAGGAGAATTGCTATGAGTTTGAGGCCAGCCTGGGATACTACTGAACTAGTTTTATTTTACTTGCTTTGATAAAACCCTCCCAAATCCTAATAGAAGTAATCCCTCAATTCAGACGTCCGTTTCATTTGATTCTAGGTTATGTCAGTCAAATTCATGGCCAAAGCTAAGGAAGACTGCTACTCAGTGAATTTCAGGCCAGCCTAGGCCACAGTGCTCAAACTTTGCATATAATTATAATATGGAAATATTAATGTAATTAAGAATTGTTATTAGAGATTGCACACGTAACTGGTGAAAAATGGTGAAAATAATTTATTTGAGAAAGACTTGTAGAAAGTTTCTTTTGAATGTGATTTACATGCACACACTTGGCTGTAGACGTTCTGAAGTTACTACTGCTTATGACATAGGCATGTTTATGCATGTCATAACTATCCTGGAAACACTCTTTATCATTTCTACTCTGTAAAATTAATTCCATTTCCAATGCTGAGAGGTTCCTTTGAGTCTGCCATGACTGAGTGCTTCTGTGACCAACACCGAGTATACTGATGCTTTTAACTCATTTCTTCATGGATTTGTGGCCCCTTGTTATGCTACTGGCTTGTTCTCAGTCTAAACAATGATAGTGGATGCACTGTTCAGTCTCTTATCTCTTAGTCTGTCCTACATTTAACCACAACTCTCACATCAAAATAACTACCCTCTCTTTGTTCCAACAATTCAAATTTAACAGTCCTAAACGGAGGAGCTAATTTCTCTAGGTGGCAAGATTCTAACCTGTCCCATCTACTTACCAGGCTCTGTTCTGAGGACCACTATCCAGAACTTGGGAAAGTGTAACAGGTGTTCTGGCTGCTTTTCCCAGGGAAGTACAAATCCAGATGTTTTCTGAGTAGCAAGATTCTTTTTGTGAGGGAGAGAGGGTCCATTTTCATTGCATTTTTATATTTTTTTCTATAACATATATTCTGATTATGGTTCAAATACACACAGACAGATTCCTCCTATCCTCCCCACATCCTTGTTCACTGAAATCTACACCCTTTTTTTTCTCATTAGAAATCATAGAGACAACTAAAGACCAAAACCAAACATACAAACAAAACCATACAAATAAAAATAGGACAAAAGGAACAAAACAGAAATGGAAAAAATACTGAAGAAAATGCATAAAAAACACATACAGACTCACACATACACAGATACATACACACAAACACACACATATTGCATACATAAAAATTATTATAAGGTTAAAAATCAAAACAAAATAAAACCAAACCTTCAAAAATACTATTGAATTTGCTTTATATTTTCCATTTAAAACGGTTGGGTGTGGCATCTTTCCTTAAATATGGTTTGATGTTGGGTAAGACTTTATTGGAGAAAACTAATTTTTCTTTGACAAGTGGCTGTCAATTAGAGATATCTTCCGGCTTATGGATCGGGCTTTGTGTCTGCTTCTCCTGTCAGGTCTGGAACTTCATGTAACCTAGGCCTGTGCAGGTCCTATGATACTGTCTAGCTAATTTCTAAGCCTTTTATTCCATAGAACTGCTGCATAGGAAGTGTTGGGTTTGGTCTGGTCCCGCTTTGTATTCCAATGCTAAATTCTGTACCCCTAGATCTGGTTTCCTCAAGAGGATTGAAATCTCATGTACACCAGATGTTGTTCTGCAAACCTTGCTCCACAGTTAATTGGTCAATTAAAGGCTAAAGTTTGTGATTGGGCAGTAGCGAGAGAGAGGTGGATGTTCTGGAAGAAGAAAGGAAATGTGGCAAGAAGAAAAAGGAAGGCCTTTCATCAGAAGACATGAGGGGAGGCAGACATGACTATAGGCCTTGAAGATATAGCTAACTACTTGGCTAGATGGAGCTAGGTGTCCAGGTTAACTTAGATGAGCTCTTTCAAAGTGTTCCCAGCTAAGGCCTAAGCTTTGAAATATCGAAATGTCTCTGTGCAGTTATTTTGGGAACTAGCCAGTTGAGGAATAACTCGTTATTTTCCGGCATCAATTACATATACAGAATATCAATACTTTTTACAAGGGATCACTTGTAGAATACTTTTAAATCAATTTTTAAATGACTGGATCAATTTTTACCTGTATATTTCCTTTTTAAATGATATAAGTGACATTATCTACTAAATAAAATTAATTAATCTCTTGAATGGCTGGCATACTCATAGCAGTTTCAACATAGGTAAAAAGAAAGCTTACTTTGGTATGTTAAAGAGAAAAGAAAAGTCAATCAATCATCATAGGAACATTACATAGTAAATATAGAATCCTACAGCACATAGCTTACTTCTCATGGAAAAAGTGTATTTCTATGCATTGACTATGTCCTTTGCCTTTTTGGGGGAGGTGGATCCAGGAAAGGAGATAACATTTGAAATGTAAATAAAGAAAATATCCAATAAAAAAAAGAATATCAACTTTAACATGAGAAAAAAAAAAAAAACGTGTAATCCCATTTATGATGCATCATTGTGGAAATTTTATATATCTGAAGTTGTTAGACCTTCATCACAATGCAAAACAACCCAACTCATTAAATATTTAATTTCTCAATTTTTACAATAAGACTATCTGTAATTGTTTCAAACAACTCACTGCTTTACCCAGAGGCCTCCATTAGTAAGTATTACATCTAAATAGAATGATGCTGTGATTATGCATATGCATTCCACAGAGACAATGCAGAGATAAAGATGTTAAAGTATCAGGAAATAACTGACAGAACATGTCCATTCACATACAACATGGCACACATTCAAGCCCCATTGGTAGTGTGTCAACATACCATTTCTTTGAGAACATTTTCAAGAAATTATAAAAAAAAAATATTCAAAGCTTTCAGGAAATCAGTATAAGTCTTGCCTGAAAACAAAAGCTAAAAGTAAGAAAAAGCTAAAATCACCACCTCAAGACTGAAGAAGGGAACTACACAAACGTGTAGTGAAATTCCAGATGGTTGTATGGATGACAGACCAATGACCCTTTGGGTTTCAGCCATTTGTATGAAACCTTAAAATTACTGTATACCATCCAGAAAACTAGGCTTCTGCTACAGTGGATGGTTTCAGCAAATTTTCTTATCAGTAGCAAAAATTAAAGGTTCTTTGGAGAAAACCATAATTTAAGGAGCAAACATTAGAGATAAGATGGAGGATGGTTTTATAAGCCCACAACTAGGTTTGATGTTTACCTAGGTAATCAATTCTTCTCAGGATTCCTTCTTACAATAAATCACCTGAACACTGATCACACATAAGTTTTTGTCAAGACGACATTTTAGATTCAACGATTAATATGAATAGGGGTAGAAAGTATAGTTTTGATATGGAGCACTTGCCTAGCATGGCAAACACCTTGTTTCTGGCAACATAGAAAACATTTTGAGTGTGGTATTCTGCACCTGCAGCTGCATTTGTTAGAACAATGCAGAAGAATTGAGAATTTGAGACAAGCAGCTCCAGGTATATGGTGACCTCAAAACCATCCTAGTGTATTCAAAGGTATGTCTCAAACAATCAAACAAACGAAAATAAAACAAAGAGCAACAATTTCAATATGGCCCAATTATAGTGCAGTTCAGTGGCACAACAGGAACATTGAATACAGACTATATGTAAGCTGTGGTGGGGAGTCACATACCTTGCATCTTCTGACTCAGTAGAAAAGTATTGGTGGCAAGGAAAATGTGTATGACAAAAAGCATTCATTATTTGCCTCCTGCCTGCTTGTTCAATACCTACTGATTAGATAAGAGGCAGCATAATGCATTGCATTGCTACTTAATATCTGATCTCCACAGCAATAGCCCTAACACCCAGAAGACTATTTGTTATATATAAATTCATCCTGGAGCTCAGACCCATTCAACTAGAATCTATATTCAACAAGGTTTGGGTGTGGCACTGCCCATTAGTTAAGACTACATTGACCTTTCTACTTACTGGATAGGTTATCTTCGAGAAAATGATGAATATTTGTTTGTCTTGCTCTCCTCATCTGCAAAAAAAGGAAGAAATTAAAACAAAATCAGCAATCCTATTTTAAAATCCCAAAAGCAAAATCTTCTAAGATTTGCATAAGAATTGTGTGCTATGATGCTACATAAGTAGAAACTCTCACACTTTACCTTTGTATTGTTGTTCCTGGAGGTGTCTCCAGCCTCCAAAACAATGTAAGTTACTGCTGCTGGTCCCGTTTGTCCACCAGAACCTGAGGGTAGAAAACTCTAGATCTCATGACATCCTATACTTCAGCTGCAGGACATAGAGAAATCAAGCTGGTAGCTTCCTTCCTGCTGGGTAGGTTTTCTGTTTGTTTGCTTTGTTTTGTTTTATTCTCTTGGTATTTTAGTTCTGGAAAGTGCTACGCAGGCTACTAGGAGAGAAAAAGTATCTATAACCTTACTCAGCTGTGGGACGCTGCATGGTACACCCCTGGCCTGCCAGGCAGTATTTGTTCACAGACACATTGGCATGACTCATATGAAGTAACTTTGCAGATTGAATTTGATAAACACTCCTCAAGATATATTTCGTTCTGATACTGTAAGCCTAGTAAAAAGCCCATGGCAAAGTAAGAGGTAACCCTTAGTGAGAAGGCTATCACTGTTACTGCACTAAGTGAACATGTTGTGCCTATCTATCTGGCGAGGCTCGTTTCCATAGATTACTGATGCTCTCACCTGCGTTAGAAGAGGCATCTTCTCCACAGAACTCAAGAAGGTCAACAAGCTGAAGAGCCCAAGTGAGGATGCCTAAGTCCCACTTGGGTGGGAAAAGAAAACAATCACAAGGGGGAAGAGAGGGAGGGACTTGGGAATGAAAGTGGATGGGGAGGAGAGGGGAACATAATATGTTATAGGGTGGGAGAAAAGACTGAAGCCCTGAAGGCCAACAGAAAGAATGGAAACATGCGATCTTGGGAGGTAGGAGGTTGGCAGGACCCTCCAGAATGTACCAGAGAACTGGGAAGTGAGAGACTCTCAGGAATCAAAGGGAGGGACCTTAGACAAAATACCCTACAGTGGGGAGAGGGAACTTTTAGAGCCCACCTCCAGCAGAAAGTCAGGGCATCAAGTAAGAGATGGGGTTGTCATCCCACAGTCCAAACTCTGACCCATAATTGTTCCTGTCTGAAAGAACTGCAGGGATGGAAATGTAGTGGAACCTGAGGACAGGAAGGTCTAGCAACAGGCCCAAATTGGATCCAGCTCAAGGGGAGGTCCCAAGGCCTGACACTATTACTGAGGCTATGGAGTGCCCACAAAAAGGGACCTATCATGACTGCTCTCTGAAAGACCCAACAAGCAGCTGAAAGAGTCAAATGCAGATATTTACACTCAACCAATGGACAGAAGCTGCTGACCACTGTGGTTGAATTAGGGAAAAGATAGAAGCTGAAAAGGTGGGCAACCCTGTAGGATGACCAGCAGTCTCAAAATAACCTGGACCCCTGAGATCTTTCAGACACTGGACCACCAACCAGGCAGTATACACCAGCTGATATAAGGTTCCCAACACATATACAGCAGAGCACTGCTGAGTCTGGTTTTAGTCAGAGAAGATGCGCCTAACCCTCAAGAGACTGGAGGCCCCAGGGAGTTAAGAGGTCAGATGGGTGGGAGAGTTTGTGGTGGGGACATCCTCATAGAGACGGGGGCAGGTAGGAAGTATGGGATATGGAACAGTCGGAGGGTGGACTGGGAGGGGAATAAAATCTGGAGTGTAAATAAATAAATAAATAAATAAATAAATAAATAAATAAATAAATAAATAAATAAGACATTAATAAAAAAAGAGTCATCTTTCTGCAGTAGTTACTACATAGAATCAATAAAAGGCACTTTTATTGTCGATTTACTGCAACATAAAATCACCTGTGTGATCGCCTTGGTGATGTGAGAAGGCACTGAGGACAGCACTTTCTTTTAGCATCCCAAGGAAAAATGATTTGTCAGAAATAAAATCACAAGTTTGCTTGCTCACATTGTTCTCCCTCTCCAAGCAAGGTGATAAGCAGTGTTGCTACTGTTTCTGATTTCTTCTGTAATAGCATAAGGAACTAGTAGGTTTCTAGGATCTACTGCTTTCTGAGCCAGATTGGGAGTACTGAGGACACTCAGACTTGTGGACTGAATCACTAGTTCTGGTCAAACATCAGTGAGCAAACTATTAGAGAGTTAGCCTCAAGGAGCAAGTTACTACAATGTCCACAGATCTCAGATGTGACTTTTCTATTACTATTTTAAACTGACTACATATATACATGTGTGTGTGATGTGTGTTTAATAAGTGAGCTTAAAGTATTAATAGAAATATATACAAATACACACACACACATACACACACAGAGAGAGAGAGAGAGAGAGAGAGAGAGAGAGAGAGAGAGAGAGAGAGAGAGAGAGAGAATCTGTTCTTTAGAGAACCCTAACTAAATCATGCTCATAACTGGCCAACGTACTGAGAACAGGTGAATGGTTGAGTGTTCATCTTTAAATGGGACATCTAAATCCCTTCAATGTTTAAATAACATCACAAAGGAGAACAGAGAATAAATGTAAAATCTAAAGGAAGGGACAGAGGGTGGCAGAGAGTTGTTTTCCAGATATAATATGGCCACTCAACTCACTATCTGCACCAAACCTTCAAAAGACTGGGCCCTTCATCATTCTGTCATACGTGGGAGGGATGACTCATGAGTTCTCAACCAATACTGTATAGTGTAGCCTCTGGAAAGATGCCCGTGCTCCTTTCAACCTTACGGTATTCTAAGCAACCTGAATTAAACTCACCGGGTCACATAAATGCATGGAACAATAAACTTTAAAGCATTTATTCATTTGTCATTTACTTATGTGCTTGTTTACTTGTTTATTTTTAGAGACAAGATATTACAATGTGTTCTAGGCATGATTAGAACTTACTGTGCAGTTGATGCTAAACTGTGAACTCATGGCCATCCTTCTGCCTCAGTCTGCTGAGTGGAGAAATAACATTGCATCCAGATAAAAAGTATTCAATATTTTTTATATAAATCAAGTTTTGAAAAGATTCACTTACTAACTGATTGATATCCCCTTACTTCTGAATACAGGATCTCGTGCTGTGGAACGTCCCTGTACGCGTTCCCAAGCTCACAGAATGCGTGTAGGCGTTGCCTGCTCTTTGTATTCATTCCTATGATCAATTGTGAAAAAAGTAAGGAGTAATGAAGCTGACAAAAGGCTTCAATTTCACTTCATGACATTTAAACTCTTATGATTTTGTTTATTTTCATATTATTTCATAAATTCTAACACATCCATATTTTATGTAAGAAATAGTTCGAAAAAAAAAATCAGTTTTTCTGGAATCATCATCCATGATAAAAATTCTATGTTCAGAGCTATCTTTAGGACGGTATATATGTATGTATGTATGTATATATATATATATATATATATATATATATATATACACATACACACACACACATACATACACACGCACATATATGTGCGTGTGTGTGTATGTATATATATTGTATATGCTATATATATCATATGTAATGCTATATATCATGTATATAAAATATATACACAATATATCATTTACTTATATGATCAATTTACTAGAGTTTTACATTTGTTGACCTCAGAATTCTGAGGGTATAATTTTGAGCATTATTATTCCAGGAAAATGAAATAACCATGCTCTAATAATAATCCAGAATTTAAATTCCTTTGTTGCCTATTGTCTGATCCTTTTAATGGCAACAAAATAAACCATCTTCTTCAAAACATAGACTAGTTTGGCTTCGATTCCTGCTTTAATTTTGTTTATATTTTTGTGATAAAATACTGGACCTAAATAATTTGAAGTAGAAAAGGTTTACTTTGCTCACAATTCTACATTGCATTCCAACAGAGAAGCTAAGGTGGGAGTAACGTGAAGCAATTAGTGACTACATCTACAGTCGGGGAGGCCAGAAAGAATGAACGTGTGTGGTTGCATTCAGATTGCTTTCTCACTCTTATATAAAACGGTTTCCTGCCTTGGGAATGGAACCAACCATGGTGGAAGAAGAATTTTTTGGATCTTAATTAATTTAATCAGGATATTTAGAGTTAATGGATGCATACTTGCAGCTCAATATTTTTATTCTTATAACATCTAGGATCTTTTGCATTGGAAATAATGTCAGCCACAATTGGCAGGTCCTTTCAACTCAATTAAAGTAATCAAGGTACTACTTCCAGGCATGGCTGCAGGTCAGCCTGATCTAGATAGTCCTTTATCAAGACACTCTTCAGAAAGCATCCTAAATTGTATTAATTGGACACTTAAAACCACAACAATATTTAAACATCTGTTCAATATTATTTTAAACAAATATTAAAGGAGGCAAAGGTCTTGCTTTTCCTTGTCTTCCAAGTTTCTACATTCCTCAAATGTTCGGTGAGGTTGTTTATAAAATAAATACATGTTCTTTTTTGAAAATATATTTCTCGGGAATAAACTGAGAAAATGGAAAAAAGAGAAACCTAACCATTGCTAAATATTTATACATAGATCTTTCCATCTTATTTACTGTAAAGCTCATCTACAATTTACTCAGTTCTTGAATGTTGTAGAGAAGAAATATTTTTGTTTCTCATAAATAATGAATCAAAAATGAGAAGTTATTCTCATATGATTTTCTTAAGTTCAACTTGCTCAGGAAAATGTAAATTAGAAGCCAGAACTGTTTGAAAAATAGATCTCATTGGGCCACAGAGAAAGCATACTAACTGGCTTAGCCATTGAAAGAAAATATTAAATTGATTTAAATAAAACAAATTTAAATATTGTCTGTATCCATGCATGTGAAACCACTGAAAATGTAGAGGGGAAACAAAAGGACCCTTAAACAATTTCTTCTATTCAATTAAAAGAGGCTATTTGGAACAAAGGTGCATTCAAAAATACAATGAAAAGTTTAAGACGTCTGAAGGTTATAATTCAAACATTTACATATTGGTTGAATATGAATATGAATACTTGTCTCATGAATAAACAAAAGATAACAACTGAATTTGTCAAAAAGATGAGTAGAAATATAAATGTGTTTGTATAACAGATAAAGTGAGACCAGTCTTCAGAGAAAGCAACAATAGGCTTTGATCTGGGGGAAGAGGAAAGGTTTTGTTTGTTTGCTTGTTTGTTATTTTTTGTTTTGTTTTGTAGTGTTGCATAATGAGTTAGGGCCTGTTTATTCGAGGGTAGGCTTCCTACCAACCCTGACAGAACAGGAAGATTGAGCTCTGAGTCTAGTACAGGCAAGAAAAGGGTGTCTACCCTGGTACTCATCTGATTGGGGGACCATTATGGCCTTTAACATAATTGGCTGGTGCTGGGAGCCAAACCATAAACTTCACTTCTGCTTTCCTCCTGATTGGGGGTTGTTAGGCAGGGATAGGCTTATAATCTGGTGGTACAGATCGGTTGGGGAAATAACCTGGAGACTGGTGCTAAACATAGATCTTGTTGGGGTTTAACCTGGAAACTGGTGCTATGTACCTGCCTGTTTACTTGAATTTACGATAGAGTCTGAACCCAAAATATTTGGTCTCTCAAAAGAAGCACAGGGTGAGTCTCTGCAGGGTGGGCATCTCAAGTAGAGGGCACAGAGTGTTTACAAAAGCTAGGGAAGAGGATCTTCCTGTGGCAGAAGTAGAAGAGCTGACAGCCAGAGGAATTGATGAAGCTGCCTCAGGGTGAGGAACCAAAGATGTTGGCTTGTACCATGAATAATATGGAATGTCATGCGTTTCTTGGAATTAGTTACTAAGGCCTGCATGTTCCCTGGAGGAGAAAGGACCTCAGAGAACCCCAGTGCAACAGAGGGCACTCCAGCTGTTTAAAGTATGAATTCCATTAGCCCCAAGGAGGCAGTGTAGGGAGTAACATCACATCTCCAGACTATGGATATGTGTTAAAGATGACATGGAAAAAAGTGAGTGATAGACTGTCTGTGTTTGGGTTCATCATTTATAGAACAATAACTTTAAAATTGCAAGCCTACTCACTTTAGGTCCTTGTTTGTTGACATTGATTTTTATAAGTAATAACTACCTTTTACAGCTTTCCTGCTAAAATGAAACGATTGTTATGATTCAATAACTGAGGAAAAAAGCAATAATTCCGTTCATGCAGTAGCCACCTCCCATATGAAAAAAAAAAAAAGGGAAACCTAAGCGAGACAAGGTAACAGCAATAAGCACAAGAAGAGTGGGCAACACAAATCGAAAACCACTTCATAGTATGATTAGTTTAACGCTAATTCACTTGCATTAAGATGACTAATTTTCTCTAAGTCCTCTTATTTTAAATTCAATCTGCTTAATTTTCCTGTGTATTCTCTTTTAGCCTTCCACTAGGATTTCTCTGTGTGCCTTCTGGGAAAGATACAAAGATATTTATTTCTTGAATTTCTTTACTTAATGAGTTTTCTAATTTTTATACCTTATACCTACTTTACCTGTCAGACAAATCCTGGTTTTAAAATCCCTCTTTTGAAATTGTCTTTCACAAACTGGCCCAGAGAGCAATGTGTATTTATTAAACTACTTGAAATATCACTTTTTAACACTTATTATGATGAAGTTACATACTAAACTGTATGCACTATTTCCTAATGGATCATAATTATGTTGCACTACACCTAAAGTGTCCTCCTTATATGTTTGATTTGGAGCATTAAGTATCTACATCTATATTTTTTGTCATCTAAGATGAAAGATTGAGAAAAATTAATAAATCAGAATAGCATGGCAAACATCATATCTGGCTGGTTTGCTACCTACCACACTGTGTTGAAACAGCTACTCTGGTGTAGAGAACATCTCAAAGTACATGGCAGTGACTTGTGTCTGAAATGCCTCATTAGGTGCCCAGAGGACATTCATCGCCCCTTTTATTTCTAGAAATCATCAGATCTCTTAATCGTGTGCTTATATGCCCGCTTTGCCGACTCCTGTTACTGAGCTTTTTCTGTCATGCACCAACCTGTCTCAAGAGTTATTCAATTGCAAAAAGTAATGGACAGAGGATAAGAGGCATATGTATGGTTTTAAAAAAAGATATTAAATTGCACAAAGGAAGGGCTTTGTCATATAGAGCCATTTTTCCTATCTTACTTCTGACCATGTTAGCACCCTGCTGCCAGCTGCTTGTTGTGTTCGCTTCTTCTCAATGCCTAGTTCCAAACAGATCTGTGAGCCAAAAGCAAACCTGATCTCTACAATATAGCCAAAGTTGAAATCATGCAGCTACATGAAGTTTTTAAAATACCACAAAAGGCACATTCAATATCATTCAAAAAATGTGGCTCATTTACAGTTCTCAATAATCAGCATATGCGCGGGTTGGGGGGCGAGGTGCAGCAAATGGAAAGACAAAAGCAAAAACCTGAAACTGGGTCAATGAAAATGAAAAGTTAGGGACAGGAAAATAACTCACCAAAAGCCAAGAGATGAATGAGCTGAAAGGAGGGTATGTCAGAACATTTCAGGGCATGGGTCATTAAAAAGCACAATAGAAACACACGCTATCCGTATCTCAGAGAAGGAACTCCAGGATGTGTTACAGGCAAACTGAAACTAGCTCACAAGGTTTCTAATGATTATTGTTTTAATCAATTTGGAGTAATGTATAATTTGAGCTTGTGATATATAAAGGCGGAATTTTTTGCTTCTGTGTAAGTGTGCATGTGAAGATTTCTATATATTTACATATTTGTAGACACACATACAGGTGGGTGAGATTTATATGTGTACATGGAGAAAGTAAGTTGATGTGAGGTGTCTTTTTTCTCTCTCCATTGTATCTATTGAGGTGGGATCTTTTATTAAAACCTAGATTTTTGTCATTTCAGCTAACTAACTTAAACAGGATAGCCTCTGTCTCATTTCTGATCCACCAACCTACCAAGGTTTATGTGGGTGCTGATGGTCTTCAGGTCCTCATACTCTGCAGCAATTGCATTATACACTGAGTAATCTCTCCAGCCCCAAGCTTGCGTCTCCTAAACTACAGAGAATTACTCCTTGAAAGTTTACATTTTAAATCACCCAGATCAATACAAGGGGTTTTTCCATGTTGAGTTTGATTGCAAATGGTTGGTTAAGCCCAAACATGTACTGACTACATTTTATCTACCTCTCTAATCTCCAGAAAAGTGTTTCCTAGCAGATGGGATGATGCTGTGCAGAACTGCAGTATATATACGTGTGTGTGTGTGTGTGTGTGTGTGTGTGTGTGTGTGCAGTTTTCTTTCCATTACAGACTGTTTCAACAGTGTTTAAAAGTGTTCAATGCTTCCATGATAGTATAGGAAACTCAAATTGCCTTGATTTAAAATGTCATCCAGGAGGAAAAGTCAGAATTTACAGCCCATGAAGCCCATGCACATCCAGCTAATCACAGCAGTACTTTGGAGGTCAGCATTCATAGTTTAGTCTGAATCAATATTAATATTGCTTCCCAGCACTTAGTAAGTGAAAAATGTTTTCCATCAAAAGGAGTTGTTTCTTTACCATTTATTAAAAAGTACTTAGTTGTCTGCTCTTTCCTTGGATGTAAAAAGCTAGTGCAGAAATGGTTCTGCTTATATTTTTGTGGTTTAGGAGAAGGGCTTTTAAAAAAATAAGATACTCTAACATTAACGATTGTGAGATCCGGGTTAGATTGTTTTCGTTTACTCTAGTCTGTGTCTTCAATGGAAATCTAAGGTGGCTGAAGTGCACAAGCATTCTGGTCTAGGTAACGATTTCATTAAGTCCAACAGATTCTGCACTGATAAATATTACAGAAATCCAGTTAAGAAGAAATGCCACTGTTGTTCCTCGAGTTAAGGACTGATGCAGTTCCGAGTCATTCTGCATTATGAAAACAGGGTCCATGGGGCATCATGTCCAATCTAGTTCAGAGATACAGCCTCCTTCTGAGTTTGTATGATGACCCCACAAGGAACTGCTATCATGGGTGCTGAGGCAGTAGGTTAATTAGTTCAGTAAACAGTTGTGCTACTGTGCGCTGTCTTTTCCATACTTCACCAAACAGCTTTCTTCAACTCTATTCTCTTTCAGCACTATTTTGTGAATAAAAAATTCAGAGAAAAGAGAAAATATTTGATAATTGTTTTTTGTCAGTTTAAACCTCAGACTATTTGAAATAACTGCTATTATTCAACACATTAAATCCCTAAGTATAGCTTAGAAACAAATCCACATTTCTTATTTGTTAATTTACATATCAAATGCTGCCCCCTTCTGGTCCCCCTCACAGAGTCCCTCCTCCTATTCTCCCTCCCCTTCTCCAATGAGAAGGTGGGGCCTTCTTGTCTACCCCCCACCCAACCTGGTGCATTAAGTCTCTGCAGGGTTAGGTACGTCCTCTCCCACTGAGGCCAGGCAATGCAACCTTGCTGGGAAACAGATACCATAGCAAGCTACAGCTTTAGGGGAGCACCTCCGCTCTACTTGTTGGAGAACTCACATGGAGTCTCAGCTGCAAGTCTGCTACATATGTGTCAGGGGTCTTTGTCCAGCCTTTGTATGCTCTTCGGTTGGTGGTTCAGTCTCTGAAAGCTCCGCAGGATAATGATTAGTTCACTCAGTTCCTCTACTTCCTGTGGAGGTGGAGTTCCTATCCCCTTGTAGCCCACAATCCTTCCTCCTAGTCTTTCCTAAGAGTCCCCAAGCCTCATCCACTGTTTGGTTTACATCAGTGTGAGTCAGTTGGTGAGTGAAGCAACTCTGTGGACAGCAAGTTCCTGTCTGCAAGCATAACAGAGTATCATTAATAGTGTCAGGAATCAGTGCTTGCACATAGGATGGGTTTCAATTTGGGCCAGTTTCTGGTTGGCCATCCCCTCAGTCTCTGTTCCATCATTTTCTCTGCCCATCTTGTAGGCAGGACAAAGTTTGTAAGTGGCTTGAATTCCCTCCCCTGAGGGTCCTGCCTGACTACAAGAGGTGAAGTCTTCAGGTTCCATGTCCCCACTGTTAGGCATCTTGACTAAGGTCACCCTCATTGATTTCTGGAAGCCTCACTCATCCCAGGTCTCTATGACTTCCAAGAGATCCCCCTACCCACACACCCCACCTGTGCCCCAGCAGTTGCAAATTTCCATTCATTCTCTTGGACCTCTGGACCTCTCTGACAAACCCACATTTCTTATTCTTCACTATATAGTACAGTATCTTAATTCCACTGGACATGGGAGGGGGCAGATATACCAGTTTGAGCTTGCTGGAGATTATGGAATTAGTTACGTATCATTTATGCTGCCAAGAATTTTCCCAACTGCCCTTGAGTTTCCTCCACTGATACAATATGCAGGCTTATCAATTAATCTGAGTCCTTAGGAATTTGTAAGGGATGTTACCTCATGTCCTCATTTGCTCTCAAACTTTGCCTCTCAGAAAAAAACAAAAAAACAAAAACAAAACAAACAAACAAACAAACAAAATGGAAGATCTTTGAGCTTTGCTCTGTACCATGGCTTGGGGCTGTGATTTTTGGCATAGTTGAGGGTCTCAGAACCTCAAGTTTAGCCTCTTTCTTTTCTTACATGATTTTCTAGCACTTTAAGAACAATCCACTCGTTCAAAGTAAATCTACTTTTATTAGTTTCTTTGTTTTTTTTATAGAAGTTCTTATTATGAAGCCTACGTTAGCCTGTAACCCAAAGTCTTACTGTCTGAGTCTTTGGAATGCTGGAATTAGAGGTAAATATTACCACGCCTGGAGAAGACACTGCCTTTTTGATCAATTTATTAAGGTAACACTTTCAATTTATACAAAGTAATTTTGATGAAGATCAAGATATATTCCCCCCCCTCCCAGAAATTGAATTCTCAATGCTAATGCAAATCATTTGGGCAATACAACTGGGAATTATCCTAGATATGGTTTTCAGCACATATTTTCTTTCAGGGCGTTTGTGTAATGCAAGCACAGAAACAAACTCAGTATGTCTATTTAATAGAGTCTCTGACTGCTCTGTCTTTCTATTATGGAAGACGAGAGCTGTCAGGAAGCAAACACTGAAAGGAAGCATGCTGTTCTCTGCTCAGTGATGTAAGAAAACTCTTGGACAGAGGGGCCAGCATCAGACAACAGCACAGCCAGCATGGAGTGTGAAGACAATTAATTTCTCAGATGCTAATTCCAAGTCCCAAAGAAGAAAGAAAGAAAACAATAGAACTCCAGCCATGTTGTAAACATCAGGGAGATGGTAGACAAGCAAAAAGGACAGACATAAAAACCAGAAACAGATTTTCAATTCACCTCATGTTCCATCTGACTGCCAATGGCATTGCATTGTAAATTGTTTTCTATTTATTTATTTTTTTTTTGATAAGGGAAGAAAAGTTTAATATTTCTAGCCAAATCAATCATTCATCTTCTTTACCCAGCATCCTGCTTAGATCAAATTCCTATGTCAGGAAGGAAGACTGTCCTTACAAGTTAAATAGGTGATTATTTAAATCATCCTAATTCAACATTAATTTTCAAAATCAAAATAAATAACAAAATCCCCTGAAACATGTTTCAGTAGAAAATGTCTCAGGTTGAATGAAAGTTACAGGCTACACTTTTAACAGGAGTTACTAAGCAAGTGCTTTCAATTTCCTGGTGCCTTTCTCCCCAGCACCCTGTTATCATCATAGAAGCAGGGGGGAGGGGGGAGGATGGGGATTGGTAGGAGGGAAACCGGAAGGAAGGGGATAACATTTGAAATGTAAATAAATAAAATAGCTCTTGCAGAAATGTAACCTTTTTTTTTTTTTTTTTCCTTTTTAAAAAAGATTTATTTTACCTTTAGTAAGAGTGTGTATATGTGATCTATGGGGATATATAGAGTGACTATGGAGGCAAAAGAGAGTGTGAGAATCCCTTGGAACAGGAGCTACAGGAGGTTGTAAACTAGCCTGCATGGGTGCTGGAACCAAACTCTGTGAAAAAGCAAATGTTCTTAGCCACTGAGAAATCTCTCCAGCCCTACCATTTTGCTTTATTGTGAAGCAATAAACAACTATGTCTACTTCCTATTATAAAAGTAACATCCAACAAACAAACAAACAAAAACAAACTAGGTGTGTGAATCAATGAATTCTCCACTACTACTGTCCTGTTTAAATTCCTCCATAACCTAAGAAAGAAAGAAAGAAAGAAAGAAAGAAAGAAAGAAAGAAAGAAAGAAAGAAAGAAAGAAAGAAAGAAAGAA
>CM052709.1:15698558-15720348 GCA_028551405.1 Uromys caudimaculatus
CCTCCAGAAATAACAACTTAGATGTCTCTGTGTCCCATCAGAAGAAATGCTAATTATTAAGAAACCTTTGGAGGGAGGAGAGAAATGAACACTCTAACCAGTGGTCTACTCCCTGAAGGCAGACAGGAAAGGCTTCCTGGCACATACACAGACATCAAATTTACATAGCCCATATTGATGAATGTTCTTTCTTCTTCTATTCTCAAACTCTTACTATTGTTCTCTGTTTAAAAAAACAAAACAAAACAAAACAAAACAAAAACCATGTGGTGACATCTGAGTTTCAAGCTGTTCTGTACATGAATCCCATGAGCACAGTAATAGAGGAATCACAGAAGGAAGAATTCATTTTCATTCTTTATGGTCATTACAAGCTCACAAATGATTATTTTCTTAGTATTTCTGAGTCTCTTCAGTGGCAATAATCATTTCAAATACTGTGATTCAAACCAGAAGCCAATCAGTTCATTCAGAAAGCCACTAGACAGCATGGCATTTTGAACTTAGTCTAGCCAACTATTTTTTTTTTTTGTAAAAAAATAGTTTACACAGTTACTCTGTGTATCATTTTAGAATATAGATAATGAATAACTAAAGTTGTTAACTACACAGTCATCATTATCAATATCTCTTTTACTAGTGAAGTCAAAACTGCTATGGTTTGTATATCTGAGTAAACATGTCAGGGGTTAAGGTATTACTATGCCACCAATTTCAAATTTTCAAACTAATACATTGTGTAGTATTACTTAAATTCACATAATCTGTCAGTCTTGAGTTTATTTCCATCAATGTAAGAACACTAATGCCAACATGAAGTTAGGTTCACAGTTCTAAAGGTTATTGTTAATCATGGAAATGGGGAGAAGGAGAGGGAGAGGGTATCTAGAGTCACTAAATACATTACAAAGTCTGCTAAGAGCTGATATTCAGTGTGTTGTGAAATTGCATACTCTTTAGTACAATTATTTCATATCAATTGTCTTCACTGTAATGTAGAAGACATTTCAAAAGTGATACCATGAGTATATGCTGTTCATTTTATTCATCTTAAGAAATAGACACTTGAAGGCCTTTCCTTCAGGATTGATCAAACCCATACACAGGCACCAAACTCTGACACTATTACTGATGCCATGTTGTGCTTATAGACAGGAGCCTAGCATTCTGTCCTCTGAGAGGCTCTATGAGCAGCTGACTGTGACAAATACAGATACTTACAGTCAACCTTTGGACTGAGGTCAGGGACCCATATGGAAGAGTTAGGGGAAGGATTGAAGGAGCTGAAGAAGATGTCAATCCTACAGGAAGAAAAACAATATCAACTAACCTGGGCCCGTCAGACCTCCCATAGAATAAGCGACCAATCAAAGAGCACACATGGGCTGGTCTGTGGCCCCCAGCATATATGTAGCAGAGGACTGCCTTATCTAGCCTCAGTGGGAGAGGATGTGCCAAATCCCATAGAAACTTGATGCTCCAGGAAAGGGGGATACTAGGAGGTAGTGGGTCAGAAGCACTCTCTCAGAAGTGAAGGAGAGAGGGATGGGGCAAAGAACTCAGGATGGAGGAACCAGGAAGTTGGGCAACATTTGGACTTTAAGTAAATAAAATAATTTAATTTAAAAAAGGCAACACCATGCTGATAGTTGTTTTTAACAATATCTCCACTTATATGACATTATTGTACTTGATTTTATTTTAGTGGTACATTAATACCTCAGGCAACTACTACGTTTCAGCACTAGCTTCATGCATCATCACACACTGAAGGTGTTTATTAAGAGATCATTAAAATACCCATGTCATATGCTTCCTAGGGATATATTTACAATATGTGTGTGCATGTTTCTGACAAGTTGTCACTTGGGGAAGGACCATTAATTAAACTGAGCATAAATAATCCAAGTCCTGCTATCAGTAATATAACAGGTGAAACAAAGCACTTTCTGTAAATAGTGCATGTGTTCATCATCTTCCAATTTCTGTCTGTACATTTAGGCTCCTCTTTTTTCGACTATATGTCTCAATAATCAACATGAGCTTAATGTACTTCCTAGGCTTCCTAAAAGAAAACGACATTTAATTAATGAGGTTTTTTTTTTTTTTTTTTGAGAAACTTGTAACTATAAACATCATTCTGCCTCTTATTCATTGATACTTATAAAAACTAAAATATCATTCTGATATGAGTCCTGTTGTGTAAACAGAATGATATCAGAAATTATAGTGTGTTCATTGAAAATATTGGTATACAGTAAAAGTTTAACACCATATGGTTAGTATATGTCAGTTTTTAAAACATTTGATGAGTTACTCTATCTATCTATCTATCTATCTATCTATCTATCTATCTATCTACCTACCTACCTATATATCTATTATCTATCTGTTTGGTTTTTCAAGACAGGGTTTCTTTGTTTAGCCCAGGCTGTCCTGGAACTCACTCTCTAGACCAGACTGACCTCAAACTCAGAGATCTGCCAGCCTCTGCCTCTCTAGTGCTGAGATTAAATGCATATACTACCACAGCCTGGCTGATAGAGTTACTTTAATTTTATTGCAAGTATTGATATGGGTTTCTTACTGATGAGACAGTGCATAAAAGTAATTGTGGTATCACAAATAGAGGCCTTTTATAACAACCATTGGATATTTATTTTAAATTGGATTATAACATTTGTTAAATCATATATTACATAATAATGTGTGTCTTTCCTATGTAATTAACTTTCTGTACAAGTAGGCTATCACGGGATAACTGATTATCTCTTTTCCAGATCAAATACACATCTCCTTTTTCAACAGTTGCTATAAATAAAAATTGCTTCCATGTAAAGTTATCATTTGTGGTAGAGGTCAGGGATTATATATTAGAATATAACGAACTTACTGGAGGTATTGCCACTGAAGAAAATGACACTTCCCCTCCCAGCAACCACTGACTGCCCATATACAGACCCTTAGGAAGGGGTATGGTCTCTCAGTCCCTCCCTAGTCTACGACAAAATGTTGAGGCACCTAACTTTGTATAGGTCTAGTGGGATGAGCAGAGCTGCAAAAGTCTTCATTTTTTAAAGTGTTCTCCACTCAAACCTCTCACATGAAATTTTTCCAAGCTAATAATAGTAACATTTTGGCAAATAAGCAAGAGACTCTAATTCTTCTACTCAATGAAATACTGTTGCTTGGGTCTTTGGGGAATGATAAGTAAGCCAGCCCTACATTTTCATCCAAATATGCGATTTGTTTTGTTTCAATTCTATTTGCCTTTGCAATGCCTGATTGCTCACCTTGAAGGGAGATTGAAGACAACATTAGATATGCTTTGTTTTGGTGGGGCAGAGGGAGGGTTCTAGTGATGAAAACTGAGGAAATATTTAGAAGACATTCTGAAAGCCAGTCTACTCTCATGCATATGTGACTGCTATCGAGAAAGAGACTAGGGAGAAGAAAGGATAACTGTGAAAACAGTGACTAGAAGACTAAGATCACAGTGCGTGTCTAACAACCTTTCCATGAGGCAAGTACTCACTCATCAGAGGAGTCCCATGTGGAATGGGAACTGGCTTCTCTTAGCATATCACGTTCAGTCACTGATTCACTGCATCCCTGGAGAAAGTCTAGGCTTCAGATGACAGAGCTAGGAAGTCATTAGTCACTTAAGCAACCCCAGTCAGGGATATTACAGTTGCATGGGAGCACCATGGGATATTATGTTCAGATACTCAGATACTCTTTTACAGTGAAATTCCTATTTTTAGACTGGAGCACCATTTTCTGAAATTAACAGGTATATGTCAGTGCCATGGTTAAGGCTTTTAGTTCTGTAAACATGATTTAAATGAATGGCTCTACTGGCTGCTTTTGAGCAATGAATTATATTTATGTGCTATACACAGACATAGGAGGAAGAAGAGTTGAAGACAAAAATTTCATTCTGGATTCTAAGGGATATAGGAGAAATGAGGGTCCCAGAGAAGTACAGACACTTGATGTTCACTGTCATCAAGGCACCCACAGGGTCAGTGACTCTACTTCCTTTCTCTGGAAAACTCAAAGAATAACATTCACTGATGATGAAGTAGGAGGGGGTTTTTGTTTTTGTTTGTTTGTTTTTGTTTTGTTTATGAGAAAAAAAAATCACACAGAACTTCTTGAGAGTGGAAAGCTTGGGGAACATATTAAAACCCCAAGACCTGTGGGGTGGAGAGAGATAGCATACTGCTTATGAGCACTGACTGCTCTTCCAGAGGTCCTGAGTTCAAATCCCAGCAACCACATGGTGGCTCACAATGATCTGTAATGGGATCTGATGCCCTCTTCTGGTGTGTCTGAAGACAGCTATAGTGTATTCAGATAAGTAAAATAAATAAATCTTTAAAAAAGTAAGATATGGGAAGTTTTCCCCCAAAAGCTGCTGTCTACTGTCACTAAGGGATATCCTTAAACTTTAAATAGTGGTGTTTTGTTATTGTTATTGTTATTGCTGTTTTATCACTAAGGGGGGAGACTAAGTCTTTTAAATGGGCTGGCATAGGGAAATGGGCTCCGCAGTCCACTTTTTTTCAACCACAGATCTCCAATGAGATGTCCACTGTCTCTCCATTTCAGTGATTGCACTAGGGATCCAACACCTGCCTCTAAAGACCTGTGACATATCTGATCATACACAGATTTCCTGTATTTTGTGCTTATTATGCTTGTGTGTTACAAAGAAAAACAAAACAGAACCCCAATCTGAAGCAGTGCATCTGGCTAAGACATTTTTGGCTGTGGCAGAATGGCTGACAGAACCAAGAACCCTGTGGCTACAACTAAACTGATTGTTTTCATGGGGTATGTTCTAAATGTCTTATAAGTTTCTTTCTCCTATTCTTAAGGGCACCAATAAAATTTGAAACTACAGTCAGTTCTGCTAATGAGGTATATGACGGCTATTAGTGTAGCATTTGACTTATTACTATACATATAGAATAACCAAGGTAGAAAATAGTTAATCCAATAATTCATATCTTCCAAAACTAGCCATTTTTAATATGAGAAAAGCTTTCATTTTAACTCTTTAACTCTTTCATTTCAGAGTACATACATCATAAAGTTTGTATAAAAATTATTCTATTTGGAAACAAGACACAAAATTTGTCCTATATATAATTCATTTTCAACTATATGTCCTATTGCACACTGCCAACATACTAGCATTCTGCACACATAGTATTTTTCAAATGAATGCTGAAGAGCCAGTGAGCCCATCTGTCATGTAGTGAAAAAATTAAAATACATAGACACCTCAGTAATAGATTCAGCGTGAACTACATGCATTGGTTAAGAACTCGGGTGTCTCTGTAGGAAATGGCTGGAATTGTTTCCCACAGATTGACATCAACATCATCTTAATTAGGCAAATTTCATCACTGCCACACTTACTCTATCAAGACCACATCTCCTAATAGTGCCACTTCTTATGGAGTAAGCTTTCAAACTATGAGTCTCTGGGACCATTTTTATTGAAACCACCACAGATGACAATTTTATGCAAGCTGCAGACAACAGTGCCAACATTTACAACAATATGCTATGATATTGACGCTGACACCTTCTAATTTTTGGCCTGAAGGAGGTGGTACTAAGTGGTGAGGGGTTAGAAGGCTACTAGGTCAGTGAGTAGGATTAATGCCATTATGAAAGAGATTCCAGAAACTGGGGATGTCAGTCATTGAAGAACTGCTATAAAAGCATGAGCTCAACTGTCAGAACTCACAAAAGAAACTGGGTGAACATTCTTTTATTTTCTTTTTTATTGGATATTTTCTTCATTTACATTTCAGATGTTATCCCCTTTCCCAGTGTTCCCCCTGGAAGCCCCCTATCCCCTTCCCCTCCCCTTGCTTCTATGAGGGTGCTCCCCCAAACCCCTACCTACTCTTGCCTCCCAACCCTGGCATTCCCCTCCACTGGGGCACAGAGCTTTCACTGGACCAAGGGCCTCCCTTCCCAGTGATATCCCACAGGCCATCCTCTGCTACACATGTGGCTGGAGCCATGGGTCCCTCCATGTGTACTCTTTGCTTGGTTGGTGGTTTAGTTCCTGGGAGCTCCTGGGGATCTGGTTGGCTGATATTGTTGTTCTTCCTATGGGGTTGCAAACCCCTTCAGCTCGTTCAGTCCTTTCTCTAACTCCTCCATTGGGACCTTATGCTCAGTCCAATAGGTACAGAGCTAAACAACGAATTCTCAGCTGAGGAATATCGAATGGAGGAGTAGCGCCTAAAGATACATACTTTCAACATACTTAGTAATCAGGGAAATGCAAATCAAAATAACCCTAAGATTCCACCTCACACCAGTCAGAATGGCTAAGATCAAAAACTCAGGTGACAACAGATGCTGGCAAGGATGTGGAGAAAAAGAAATACTCCTCCATTGTTGGTGCAATTGCAAGCTGGTACAACTACTCTGGAAATCAATCTGGCGGTTCCTTAGAAAATTGGACATAGTACTACCTGAGGACCCAGCTATACCACTCCTGGGCATATACTTAAAAGATTCTCCAACATATAACAAGGACACATGCTTTACTATATTCATATCAGTCTTATTTATAATAGGCATAAGCAGGAAAGAACCCAGATGTCCTTCAACAAAGGAATGCATACAGAAAATGTGGTACATTTACACAATGTTACTTCAGCTATTAAAAACAATGACTTCATGAAATTCTTAGGTAAATGGATGGAACTAGAAAATATCATCCTGAGTGAGGTAACCCATCACAAAAGAATACACATGGTATGCATTCACTGAATACACAAGATACAATTCACAGACCACATGAAGCTCAAGAAGAAGGAAGACCAAAGTGTGGGTTCTTCATTCCTTCTTAGAAAGGGGAAGAAATACGGAGACAAAGTGTGGAGTAGAGACTGAATGAAAGGCCATCCCGAGACTTCCTCACCTGGAGATCCATCCTATATACAGTCACCAAACAGAGACATTATTGTGGATACCAAGAAGTGCTTGCTGACAGGAGCCTGATAAAGCTGTCTCCTGAGCGGCTGTGCCAGAGCCTGAGAAGTACAGAGGGTATACACTCTTAATCTGAGAGCTGAGAAGATAGAGACAGTTGAGTCCCAGGGCCTAGATAACCAGTCGAAGTAGCCTAAATAGGATGTTCCAGGCTCAGTGAGAGATCCTGTCTCAAAAACTGGTATATGGCTCCTAAGGTATGATACCTGAGATTGACATCTAGCCTTTACACAGTCCTCCAATCACAAACACATAATGTCCCACTTATGTGCTGTTTTCCAGCACTGCCACCTAAGGATAGAACTAGAATAAGTCTGACTCATTCTGACCAATGAGTCAGAAAATCAGGCTTTGGACAAACATAAGGTATTGGGTCAGGGTGTGGAAGCTGGGCGGAGGAGAAGAGAGGAGGCTGTGGTTGAGATGAATTGCATGACAGAATAATAAATAAGAAAAAAAGAAGCACAGTGCTGAAAAACAGATATGTAATTACACATGAGTCTTACTCATTCTTGTGATCCAGTGGACTTGGGTCTAGTAAATGGTCAATTCACATTTATTAGCAGAATAAATGGATAGTATAACAGCTGTCATAGTATGTTATTAATATTGAACCATTAAAGCAAAATGTACACTGTGAAAGAGAATGTGCTTAAATGTATAGAATGCACAATCGTCAATGTTTGTACTTAACATGTATTAATACCGTGGTGACACATGCAATACTATTACTAGGCCAATAAACATCTGAGAACAGATTACAAAAATAAATAAAAACAGAAAAAACAGTCAGTGCCTCAATGCTTGTCTTCTCTATCTCTAGGACTATTAGAGATACATTTCTGCTTTTTATGAACACCTAGCCTATAATATTTTCTGATAGCACTCACTCCTAACGTATCATTGAACATGTGAGGGAAAGCAACTCTTTGCCATTTGAACAGCCTACTGTGTTATTTGTTCTTGTACAAAGTAAAGCAGTGCTGATATTATCATATTATCATGTGTGCACATGTGTGCACACATACATATAAGAAAATAGAATACAACTCAGAATCAGTATCTATCTGTTCATTAAATATAAAAAATGTACACACGTTTTGGACCACTGCTTTGGAAATATACTCTTGTACATATTATAGCAATTAAATATATAAGAACATTACTCTAAAATGCAAATTTAATTCATGTATCATAAGTGAAAATAAGCAATCAGAGACATCATTCCAGGACAAGGGGCCCTGAGACTTTTATTTAACAAATTGTATTGACAATTTACTCAGTGTGGTAGTTGGATTCTGCAGAGTTATTTAAAAATTAATAATCCCATGAGGAAAAATATTTCCTGGATTAATATTCTGATTTGGTTTCAGAAGTTTGGGCAAGATGTCATTGAATTCCCCTCAGAATATATGCCTTCAATTTTCATAATTAACAATTCTGTGGTATGAATGCAGTACACGTTTGTATTGCATTGATTTTGCCTTTTGAAATTTAATTTTACATGTGTACATAAAGTGGAAGTGATTTCCTTTTGCCCCTTTTATTTTCTTCCTCTCTTTTCTTCTTTCTTTCCTCTCTCTCCCTCTCCTCCCTCTCTCTCTCTCTCTCTCTCTCTCTCTCTCTCTCTCTCTCTCTCTTTCTCTCTCTCTCTCTCTCTCTCTCTCATTTCTTTTTCTTCTTCTTTTTTTTTTTTTTTGACAGAGTTTTCTTGTTTAGCACAGGCTATCCTGGTACTCATTCTGTACAGCCACCTGTTCTCAAACTCAGAAATCTATCAGTCAACCTTCCCCAGCCCCCCAGCCCCCCCACACACACACACCAGCACTACCAAGTGCAGAGATTAAAGGCATGCACTACCACCCCTGGCTAAGAAGCAACATATTTCTTTAAAAAATGCAAAGGAGTTGTTCCGAAGCGACAGTTTACATCCTGGTGGCCAACAAGCCTTAATATCTCCCTCAGCCTCACTGAAATTTTAGGTAGCATAAATGGGATCATTAACATGAGCTAGGGCAACATTTTCCAGGAAATACTTACGTAAAGGTCTTCCAACTGCAGAGTATTTCTGTGTTCCTTTGAAGTTAAAGTTTTTTACAGCCCAGGCATATCACACTCAAGGCCAATCCTTTTGAATGAAAACAGGAAGGTAGGATGCCTGCCTCAGAACTTCCTTAAAAAGTGAAAAGCCTCCTTTAGGAAAGGACTGATGCTGGGCAGTGGTAGCGCATGCCTTTGATCCCAGCACTTGGGAGGCAGAGGCAGGTGGATTTCTGAGTTCGAGGCCAGCCTGGTCTACAGAGTGAGTTCCAGGATAGCCAGGACTACACGGAGAAACCCTGTCTCGAAAAACCAAAAAAAAAAAAAAAAAAAAAAAAGGAAAGGACTGACAAGCAAGCACATACCACCAGCACCCTGCTATACCAAGCCACACTCACCTCCAACTGATAATACCCATCCTTGAATACTCCCCCCACAACAAGCACCAGTATTCCAAAGCACCCCACCTTTGCTTCAGTGGAACTGAGCTCATATCTTCTCTATTGTAAGATCCATAGGGAAAAAGAATAATCTCTCTTATGCATAGCTATTCTGGTTCAATTTTATTTGACCACTGGGTAAATATAACCACAAAAGACATCCATCTCCTTTTTCCTGTTTCTCAGTCATTGAAAAACAGAAGCTTGTATCAGTTAAACAAACCTGAAGATGTTCAGAAAACAGGCATCATTGCTGGATCACATCAAATGATTTGTATTTGCTTTGTAATTAAATGTAACTACCCAGCAGTCTTTCTTAGGCTGAGTATTGTTGAGAAACCAAGTATTGAATCTAACTGCTTCTTTCCTTTGTATATACACATATATTTCAATAGCCAATACAAACAAAACCCAGCTGGCAAAATAAGAAGGATAACAATCTAGAGTTGTTTACTAGAGATTTGAGAGATAGCATCCAGAGCAAAATAGCTTCCTTTTAAATGTTTTAAACCCTTATGAAGAGAGGCACACAGATGAGCCCCACTGTTCATTATTCGGTAGGCTACTTACCACCAAGAGATATGTTCCATTGTTAATAACTTCAGCTTAAAACCTAAAAAAAAAAAAAAAAAATCAATCCTGTTTTCTTGCCTGAAAATGTTACATATCAAATGAAATATTAGCTTCTAAGGAGAAGAAGAAAAGGTAAGTGGAAATATGCAATTCAATCTGGTTCCAAGAAGATAACGCCCGAGAAAACAGCAAATGAAAATGGATAAATTTCTATGTGGCAATTTTATATTGGTTTGTACTTTTTTTTGCTTATTGTTAAGTAAATTTATTCTATACTACCTGTAGAAGATTTAGAATGAATAGAATATTCTATAGAATAGTAAAAAAGAGTCATTGGTGCAACAATTATGTAAGTGTTAAGCAATTGCAGTATACTAGATGTAGTTTAGACTCAGTGAATTCTGTGTTCAATGACTGGAGGAGATCCAGGTCTCAAAAGCATGTATATTAACATGGTTCATAGCAAAATGAATAAATAAATAACAAAAAACAATTTACTACTATGTCCTGTGATTCCTTCAGTGTATTTCAGATAAATTTCATGGGTGATATAAACTCCAAATAATTCCTTAACAATCATCTAGAAGTTGATGAAATAGAAGATCAAAATTGATTTTTTTTCCAAACGTTTTGCTTTCTTTCGCTCTGTAATTATATAATCTCTATGTGAATTTCCAAACCATCACTGTAGTTCATTATTTCAATTAATGGGGAAATGCTGGCAGATCTCACAACCATACAGACTATGTTCAATAAAGGTTGAATATAGTCAAAGTTAGTAAAGGAGACTCATATAATATATTCCAAGTGTGCAGAAGTAAAATTCTATAATTTTATTTTTTCTTAGTTGTTTTCTTTAGGTAATCAGAAGGTATAATGGAAGAATGTAATTATAATTAACAAACATTTAATTATTCTTCTCTGACTTTTAATATTGTACTAAGGAACACATCTTAACCCAATTCACAGTTAATAAACTTAAGAACATATTTATTTCCACTGTCATGTAATTTAAGTCATCTTCCTTTGCTAAAACTTAGGATATTTACATACAGTGACAATTTCAGATTCTATTATGCAATGATTTTTAAGAGCTGTGTTCTGTAAACAACCTCTGAACTTACAAAAGTGCGCTTGATTACCTTCACTCAGTATAAAAATGGACTTCAATGGCACTTTTTATTTAGTTTAGCTCAAAATTGTCCTAACACTTTTTGCTCTGTTTGGTCTCTAAACATTTTATCAAACCATCCTGGCAACTAAATGCATATATAATATTCGAGTTCTATTAGCATTGTTCATGGATCCTCTCCCCTCATCTAAGTTTCAGCTTCATTATCTCCATATAAACAAACAAACAACAACAACAACAAAATCCGAAGCATAAGTATACTAAAATCCTTAATCCCATTTTTCTAGTACAGTTCAACTTGACTTCATGTATGGGAAAAAAATAATAATTTTCAATGAAAGGTGGAATTAGAAAAATATACAGCTTATTAAATATTTAAGTGACCAATACGACAAATTTCTTGTTTAAGGATAAAGAACATATGTGTTTTAGAATGTAATAACATTTCAAAAAATGACTTTATGAAGAAGAATACAGATTTCAATTTGGGGCTTATTCGTATTCTCTATCTGAAGTATATGAAATGAAGAAAAGGAATAGATATGGAGGAAATATATCCAGTGTCAAAAGAAAAAACAACTGAATATTTAAATACTTTAAAATGGCATCAGGATATACTTCAGGAATGGATAGTAATTACTGGTGAAGATATATGAAAAAGAATTTTAAAAACATAACCATTAGAAAAAGTTTATTATATTTCTGCTATTTTTATCTTTATTTATGTGTGACTGAGGTCATTATTTGCATGTGACCAAGGTCTTTGGGAAGGACATCATTCAGTTACACGAGCTGACAAGCAAACTGGAATCCATTTATATGGAAGATTATTAGTAGTAATAATTGATATAAAAGGTATGCCTGCAAGAAGCATAGAAAACGTGGAAGTATAATGAAAATCAGAAAATTGATTAGTTCCCGGGAAATCAATACCAGAAAATTCAATGAACTAAGAGGTAAATGAGAAGTCTCTAATGAATTTAATAGAGTGCTGCAAGTACATATTTAATAAAATATTGTAAAGATTAAAAATTAGTGTTCTGAAATTTAATATAAAAGAAAGAAAATTACAGCTACTTGGTGAACAAGAATGTGAGACTAGATACTCCAGGGACCTAGGGGAGAATCAAATACTATGTACTGTTGTGCTAAAAGAACACTGTCATAAATTATTGCATGTAGTTTTAAATGCTACCACCTTTGTCCAGGATTAGACTGGGCTTGGCCCCTCCCAGCTTCCTTTCTGCTCTATCTGCCTTTGCTCTGGGAAGTGGGCAGCACTACCAGTCCTCACTCGAGACCTTTGAATCTGTGGATAAAACACACACACACACACACACACACACACATACACAGACACACACACACACACAGACACACACACACACACACACACACACACACACACACAGTTTGTTACAACTTGCCTTCTAGGGACAACTGTTGAGCATTACTATTTCCCTCCTGATAAAGCTTGTCCTTATCAATTTATTATCGCTGTCTTGTCTCTTCACCTGTCCCAGACTCAGTGGTTAGTCCCACCTAGCCCCTACCAAACATCCTTGGCCACCAGCCACCTGCCTGTAGTGAAGGCTGCAGGTGCTAGCCCCCCACAAGAACTTACACAGTTCTTGCGTTCTTCTTCCTGCAAAGCATGGCAGATAAACCTCCCTCTCCTTCCTTATATCTGCCTTTTCCTTCTGAGAACCGGAAGTCCCACCTATACGTTCTGTTCAGCAATTGGCCCCAGGCCTTCTTTACTGACAAATCAAGAACCAATTGGGAAGACTTTAACATCAGACCCGCCCTCTTCAATAAGTGACTTCTCCTGACATTCAGATGTATTTATAGATCAGTGTCTTTCTTAGCCATCATCAAAAAAGCCTTCTTCCCAGTCCAAAGATGTCAACTAACCTGGATTTTTGGGGTCTTCCAGAGACTGAACCAAAGAGCAAGCATGGGCTGGTCGAAGCCCCCCTGCATGTGTGTAGCAAGTGTCTTCATTCACTTCTTCCAAGAACTGTAGCAAGGGCTGTCCCTGACTCTGTTGCCTACCTGTGCATCTGGTTCCATTAATAGGGCCACCTTTTCTGGACTCAGCGGGTGAGGCCACATCTCGCCCTGAAGAGATTTGTGCCAGGAAGAATTGACACCCAGTGGGGGGAACCTCCCCGTTTTCCAAGAAGAAGGAGAGGAGGGAGGGGGAACAAGCTGTGTGAGGGGAGTAGCAGGAGAATAGAGTTCGATCAGGATGCAAAGTGAATACATAAATTAATGGGGGGGGGAGCTTCTTTCTTCAATAAAGGGAGCAAACACAGAGATCCACAGCCTTACAATGAGCAAGAGTAAGAGACTTTGAAACATTCTATCCTAAATAGGATGTCTCCATCAAATTCCTCTCCACAGGGTTCAGGGAACCCTGCAGAAGAGGAGGAAGAAAGTGTAAGAGCCAACGAGGAGGACAAAGAAAACCAGGAAAACAAGATCTTCTGAACACAGCAACAGGATTGATACACAAATTAATTCACAGGAACCCTGCCAACATGCTTAGTACTGACACAAGTCTTCTCTAGATGTCATGCTAGAGCTCAGAGATGTGGACAACCCTTCCCCACCATGCCCATCTCAGCAAGTAGCTCCAATTGTTAACCACTTGCAAAAGGTCCAAGTAAGAGGGAAACAATCTATTTTTAATGGCTAAGCACCACGTCCCGCAGTAGATGTCTAAAATAAAATTAACTCAATAGCATCTTTGGAGGTTCTTTGTCTCATAATGTTGTATCACCACAGGTTTTTGTTTGTTTGTTTTGTTTGTAGACTTACACGTCCTTTGTGCATGTATGATGGCTTTTAGTTTTGTGGTTTTACAGGATCGCTGTGACAGATATATATGTATGTGTGTGTGTGTGTGTGTGTGTGTGTGTGTGTGTGTGTGTGTGTGTGTCTATATGTGCTTATCATGCTTTCTCTTTGGATTTTTTTCTTGTTTGTTTGTTTTGTCCTATTCTAACTTCTTTGTTTTATCTTATTTTATTATTATTCTTTAGATATCTCTTTGTTTTCTAAGACAGACAGAAAGGGCATGAATCCCTATAGGAGGGGAGGGGAGGGGGAACTTGGAGTAACAGGAGGAAGGAAAACTCTGATCAGACCACATTGTATGAAAAAATAAATCTATTTTCAAATAAAATAAATAAAACTTCAATTCTTTCAGAATTTATTAAAATACATTTTGGTTATATCTATTGCTTAGTGTTCCTCTCTAGCTAACTTCACTTAGATCTACTTATAATCTCTACCCACCTCCAACTTAGTACCTCTAAGCGAGAAACTATGAGACAGCTGATGGTAGCTAGGGAAAGAAAGGTTGGGTTTCATTTAGCATGTGGCTCTTGGTACTTTGATTATGCTCCAGTGTAATTGTCCCAGAACCAAGAATATATGGGAAATAAAAACTGAAGAGACTTGGTCATAAAGTTAAATACACAAATAAATAGATATGCTTTATTAAAATTTTTCAGTAATTTGAAAAATATGAAAGTTATAAAGTTGAAAGTAAAATAGAATTAATTCTACAAAATCTACTTAACATCAACAGAAAGAATCAAATGCAAATAATTATTAACTTAAAAGCTTTTTATGAAAGCTACAAGATCATTTTGGTCACAACAGAAGAAGCTCAAAATTCTTATACTAGGAGAAAGAGCCTAGAAATTGTCTTTTACGTGGTAAAAAAGAAAAGGGGCATATCTATTGATCACTGCTTCATAATCTTACATAGAAGACATGAATGACAGGAAAATTTGATATTTAAATACAATACATTTAATTTATATCACCAAAGATCTTCAGATTACATGTCTCTTTGGAGTTCTGTAAATTTTTTTCAAAAATTTCCTCTAAGCTGGGCAGTGGTGGCACATGCCTTTAATCCCAGCACTTGGGAGGCAGAGGCAGGTGGATTTCTGAGTTCGAGGCCAGCCTGGTCTACAGAGTGAGTTCCAGGATAGCCAGGGCTACACAGAGAAACCCTGTCTTGAAAAAACCAGGGAAAAAAAAAAATTCCTGTAAATGTTCATCTTCTGACCCCATGAGATGGAAAAATGTCTAGAAAATTCATAAAGCATGTCACTAGTTGTGTCTGTGATGGGCTTACAAAGATAATTAGCTAAAGGAGAAAGGTTTGTTTTGAATATAGGTGGCACAATGCTCTACTCAGGCTCTGAGGGAAGAAAGGGGAGAAATGGAACAGTGCAGATAGAACAATGTTTCTATCCTCCTTTTCTGCTCCTTCCCTCCAGCTTTCCTGTACATCATGACATGGGATGCACTGCTGTACACCATGCCTGCCATGTCTGCCATTTTGTCAGCACATTAAAAATTCTGCCTCTAACCTTCATCACAGAGCTAGTTTGATCTACTTACTTTAAACCCCATACCCCTAGTTCTTCATATTGCTCACTTATTATCTTCTCATTTAGCCTTTATTTTGGTAAGAAACACCATCAAGTAAACTAGTCAGGGAATCTCAGGGCCCATGATTAAGCAGATACTAAATCTGATGGTTTAAATGAAAATGGCCCCCATAGACTCATAGAGAGTAACACTATATGAAAGTATTAGGACAGGTGGCCTATTTGGAGTAGGTATAACCTTGTTGGAGGACATATGCCATTAGGGGTGGACTTTGAGATTGCAGAGGTTCAAGTCAGGCCTGATGGCCCACTGTCTCTTACTGCTGCCTACCAATCCATGTGTAGAACTTTTGGCTCTTTTTCCAGCACCATATCTGCCTATGTGCTGGCAGGTTTCCTACTATGCTTCTCATCATGATGACGATGGACAAAGCCTATTTCATTTTTAGTCATCTTAGAAACTTTATTAAATTCCATATAGCATAAGTACTTGTATCAATGCCTTTGGTAACATGAACAGTGTTGTGTGATTATTAACACTATTTTGTTGAAGAATAATGTCCTTATTCAAACAGAATATCCTAATGCCATAAACTACTCTACTCTACTTATTCTTCTTGCTGATACCTTTGGGACTTTTTTTTTTTTTTTTTACAATCACATGAGGTTTATTCGGGGGGACCAGTGCACTGGGGTGGAGCTCATAACCCACGCAGGGGCAGAGGAGTCCGACCCTGAACAGCTGAAGTCAGGGGTATTTAAAGGAAAAAACCACAAAGCAAGGGGTGGGGAACGGAAAGAATTTGCGTTATGGGGAAGTACAGAATGTTCTAAGTTAGTCACAAGGCAGTTGCACAAACATTTTTGTGGTTAGCTAGTTCCTGAAACATTGTGCCTCTGGCCCTGGGGCCAGGCCAAGGTCACTGTTTCTTAGGGCAAAGAATGCAGCCGGGTGGGGTTTTGCCCAGGCATGTAGTTTCTAGTCTCAGCTCTAAGTTTGCTAGGGGTCTAACCTTCCTCATAAGGGGGTCAAGTATTTCATTCCCCACTTCTTCTAGTACCTAGTTCTAATCTTAGAACTATATTTCTGTATCGTCGTAGACCTGTTTGTCGTGTTCCCCCAGAGCCTAGTATTGCTGTCCTAACATTAGAATCTGTACAGCACTTACTCATTCCCTGACAAAGGCTATTAATCCATTAACTAAACAGGGTCCAGTAGTGAGCAAAATGAATAAAATCAGCAGGGGTCCTGCTAAGGCAGAAAACAGTCATCATCCAAGATGACTTGCAGCAAGTCGCCTTGGATGACGACTGTTTTCTACCTTTGGGACTTTTTAAAATTCTTTTCTCCTACATTCCATCCCGTCTGCAGTTTTCCCTCACTCTCTCCTCCATGTCCCTGTCCCCCACCCTACCCCTCACCCTTTCCTCATCTATTTCCCTTCTGGAAAGGGCAGACCACCATGGGATATCAGCTAAACCTGGCATATCAATTTACAATAAGCCTCAGAGCCTTCCTACATATTAAGGCTGGATGAGGCAGGCAAGTTGTAGTAAAGGGGTCCCAGAATCAGGCACAAACCTCTTAACAGAAAGTCAGTCCTAATAAAGTATTTTTTTTATAAGAATTGTGGCTATTATATCTCTTCACAGCAATAAAACCCTAACTAGTACACTAAGTGAATCAGGATGAAGGAAATGTGGTTGAAATACAAATTTGGTTGAGCATAATTTTTAATATGGAATCCTTCTGCTTGAATAAATAATTTAATATACTGAATGGTGTCTTAAAGTGCAAATATGTTGTTAGATTTGTCTTAGAAACATGTAGTCAAAGGACCATATACATGGTATGGAAATTAATAATAAACTATGGAAAGAGGATTTAAGAAGAAAATAGTGAGATCTAAGCAAGAAGATCTCCAAATAGTTTATTCCATTAATAGTCTTAAACATTATACCATTTTAAAGTAGCAGATAATATCTGGAGAGAAGGCATAAATATCTCTGATAACATTGGCAGAGGTAATCCAGGACAAATAGGAAGTAAAATTATCTTACATTTTGAGACAACTTCTATCAAAACTAAATGAGCAATGAGTATAATACTGTGCATTGTCTTACTAGAATCAAAAGATAATACTTTACATAGTCAAAGGTTAATAAGAAAAGTTGTTCGGATGTGTGATACTTGTCTAGATACTGGGTAGTTGATTGGTTTATTTCCAATTTTTTCCTACAGAAACTTCACAGACATTAAAGGATTGGAGTGACTATGGCTGCTTTGACGTAACAGTGATTACAACCTCCCTGCTGCGTGAAAAATCTTCCATAGAGTAGATAAATAGCCCCTTAGACATGTGGTATATGGCTACTATCATAGTGAATTTTACTTTCCTATAATGTTGAAAATAATGATCTGAAACTCTTCATGTCCACTTGACATGACGACTGTGTATCTCAAAATAATTGCTTCAGGTTATGTTAGCCTTTCTTCTTTCTCTCTTAATAGCATATGACAAGAATTAGACACTACAACACCTCAAAGAAAATCAAACTGAACTGGCATATTAACGATATAACCCAGAGCAAATGTCACTAGTGCATTAGAAGTCTTAGGAGACTCAAGCGTTGCACACAACTGGCTATGAATTTTACAAAGTGCTACTTGAATGTGTCCCCCAAAGTTCATTAAATTAAAAACTTAACCCTAGTGAATTAGTGGTAAGTAACTCAGCCTAACAAAAAGTATTTAATTCATGGGGCCTTTTCTGCATGAATGAATAAATACACTCATCATAGTAGACATTGTGTTCTTAAAAAGTTTTTAACTCAAATACACTGGAGAAATCATGCTGTTATGATAAGAAAGAAAAAGAAGTGTCACAAATTATGCATTATAAACTAAGTATCCCTGATGCAACAGGATACATTCGTAAGAGCACGGCCCTATTCTCATAAGGTAGACTGCTCTTTGGTGACTGATTGCTCAGTGTTTTGCACTCCTGTGGTTTCTGTAATCTTCTGCAAACCACTGGAGTAAATGATTCATCAACTGTTACAATATGGTGGGTTAAAGTACAGGCAGTCATTTCAAAAGAAGTTTTGTGTGCAGTTTTAGGTATAGATTCCTTGTTTGGATTCCTAGGTTCCTGAATCAATAAAACTGGTTTTGTGTTCAAGACTTTGAATATATGAAATTCTCTGTGAAATTCATTCTCTCTTTCTTCATGGAAATAACTATTCTGTAAGATGCTAGTCTCAGATGCCATGCCCTTCAGAAATTCTAAATGTCTATGCATCCTCTGTGTGTACAGGTCCGAGTTACACCTACACCTGTCCCTTAATATTTCTTTTCATGACTAGACTAAACATTGCTTATAATTGACTGAGCTTCCAGGCACAGGGTACGCAATTCAATTCTTTATTCTCAGAATCTAGCATAATGCCTGCCATAAAGGAGTTATTTTATTTGTAGGAGAACAGTTTAGAATATCATTCAGGAAGAAGAGTGTCCTTTTACTCTTAAAAATCCAGATCTCAAGTTCCCAGACGACCCAGAATGTTGAGCTTCACACCCTCTCCATGCATTTCAAAAGAAAACTTTCTGCTTATCATGCTGGCAAAATTCAAAAGAAGATGTTATCTTGGTGGTTTGTGTACTACTAGAGCAAATCCTACTATAGTATTTCTAGGAAGAAATGTAACAATCTAAAGCTTTTTACATGCTGTTTTTTTTTTTTTATCATTTAAAAACTTTAAACACAGATACATTGAAATTTGTTCTCTTCAACTGCAAGCTATCATACTTTTCCCCTTTTCTTCTGCTAAAACCCTTCCTTATAACTGGCCTTCTTCTAATTGGGGTGTCCTTTGGATTTTATTTGTTTGCTTTTTATTAATTAAGTTTAATTATAGTTTTCTGTTATAGCATAAGTAGGAGATTATTTACTGGGACATGGAACATTCATCAGTGCCTATAACTTTTGAGAAAATGATATAGTAATTCCCCAAACCAGTGAATTCCCATTGGGTTCTGAATAAAAGCTTCTCTCTCATTTCTTCCTTCTTTGCTGTCCATACCTCCATTATGACACAATGCAGAGAAATCAATGTCTTGTTTATGTCCCTGATCTTTGACTTTCAAAATTCCAAAACTCCAGTGCAGAAACCAATACATTTCAATTAACCTATTGTGTGATATTTTGATGAAGTTCAAATGAACAAGAACACAAATATTCAGAGGCCTAGAACAGTAATAGATGTGTCTTCTGAGTTTTTGCATATATATATATATATATATATATATATATATATATACACACACACACATATATATGTATATATATGTACATATATATATAACTTACATATTAAAGAACAAACTATTGTACCTGTAATCCACTCTAAAGCCCTATGGGAAGAACAGATTTGGACTCTTTCTTCTACTAAACAATTGGGATATATGTAAAAAGATAACAAGCTTTTGGGTTATGGATTATGTCTGACCTACAAAGCATTATTTACAAGACAGTGGGAGTTTTGCAGTGTCCATTAGTGACATGCTTTCTCTTTGAGAGTCACATTTCTCAACTCACAGTTCAAGAAGACCAACGTTCCAAGGTAGTCATGGCAAGTAGAATTACTTAATGATGTGGTAGTTTCAAAGAATGGTCCCAATAGGTTTATTTTTCTGAATACTTGGTTTCCAGATGGTAGATCTATTTGAGAATGATTAGATGTTGTCTTCTTAGACATAGTGTGTCTCTGGATGTGGGCTTCAAGGTTTCAAACATCTCTCATGGTCCCAAGTCCACTCTCTGCCCTCTCTGTTTTTGGTTTGAGATGTGAGCTCTCAGCTGCTCTTTCTCTCATGCAGCAGTCTGCCATCCATCATGGACTCCAGCGCTCTAGAGCTATAAGCCCATTTAAATGTTTTCTATTATAAGTTGCCTTGGTTATGGTACTTTGTCACAACAATAAAATAGTAGCTAATACACATGTCTTCAATATTTTGCCTTAATACTCGAGCAGAATAGTCTACTTATTAAGAATACTAAAGCTAATACTAATATACCATGGATTATATTGAAAAAACTAAAGAATGTGTTTTAAATGTTATTTTGCAACCAACAGTTCCTTATGGTTTTGCTTGTTCCAAATTCCCTTATTTGTACAGGCTCCATCTTATAGTTCCCTGACCTTGATTTTAAAAGTTTTTTATTTCTAGAACCCTTTTTGGCCAATTAAATCATTGAATTTTGTTTGTGGACTCACAAATAATCTAATTATGGATCATTTTTATTGCCCCAAAAGAAAGAGGAGGAGGAGGAGGAGGAGGAGGAGGAGGAGGAGGAGGAGGAGGAGGAGGAGAAGGAGGAGAATGATGAAGATGACAATGAAGAAGAAGAAAAAGAAGATAAGACAAAGCTCTAACTATTGGATAAATTTCCCTTGCCAATATCTTCCAGACCCCCATTTTTAAGGTTTTTCCATTTTGTCCTGTGCCTACATATTCAGTTGGCCTATGCACTAAGAATTTCTTCTTTCTTGAGAGTCCTAGATAACCTCCCATATGTGTAAGTTGAGAAGTATTAATCTAGCAATGGCATATGGGTGTGGGTTGGGAATACTGTTTTATAGCTTGACTGTGCCCTCTGATCCAGACTGTATGAGTTATAAGTGCTGATCTACATGACAAACAGAAGGGCTACCTGAGAGGAGAGAATATCTAGAAATAGTAATGAATAAGATAGATTACAAAGGTTATTTGTGGCTGTTAAATGAACTAGTTCTCTATTTCTTCCTAATAATCTTTTTCCTCCCCTAAGATTTTCTTTAAAAACGTTTGTAAGTCTATAGCATCTACTTATAGACCACAGAGAAATAATTAGATTTGAAAAGTTTAAGAGATATCTATAAGGAGATCTATGGGGGTTCCCAAAATACTCATCACTAAATTGTAGCTATGATAGATATAGAACAAAGATACTAAGGAGGTTCTTTCTTACAGGATAATAAAATTAAGTAACTTTTCGAATTCATTTTCTAGATCTTCTTCTTCTTCTTCTTCTTCTCCTTCTTCTTCTTCTTCTTCTTCTTCTTCTTCTTCTTCTTCTTCTTCTTCTTCTTCTTCTTCTTCTTCTTCTTCTTCTTCTTCT